>JAODKL010000002.1:20105969-20119630 GCA_026780765.1 Petrocephalus schoutedeni | reverse complement strand
TGGTAAGGAAAGGCGAGAGAAAGGCGGGGTCAACGCTAGCCAATGACAGGAAGCAGGGGAGCACGTGGTAAGGAAAGGCGAGAGAAAGGCGGGGTCAACGCTAGCCAATGACAGGAAGCAGGGGAGCACGTGGTGTCCATCGAGTCACCTGGCTGGCAGCGATCTGACGGCTCTCATGCAGCCTGGCACGCCGTCTTCTACCACACCTGTGCCGTCTGCACCGGCAAAAGGAAAGCCGGCCTTTCAAAGTGCCACAACAGCTGAAATATGGCTATTCTCAGATCTGGCTGGAAGCCGCCATATCTACCCACTTAACGCGAGTACCGCAGGAAAACAAATGTCGCTTTGGAGACATCACAACCGAATTACAAAACGCAAAGAACAGCCCGGAATGCGTCTGGGGATCAGGTCTTGTAAACAGCCATATCAGATAACAGAAAATGTTTCATTTACAAGCTTTAAGGCAAAAAAGAGAATAAAATAAAATATAGGCCTTCTGTTTCCAGGCGAGTCTCGATCCTTCCTCAAAGCGCCATACGCTGATCTTGGACCAAACACTCCCGATTCATTAAGGATCAGGTTTTTTGCCCCCTGTCCAGATACAAAATCATTCGTGCAGTTGGCCAGAAGCGTGAAGGGCCTCTGGTATTCGAGGCAGATTATAGGGTGGATATTAATAGAGCTGAACGATTTATCGAATTTCAAATCAATATCGCGATTTTAAACAATGCAATTAGCGATTGCAAAAGCTACAATGTGTGACAGTTAGTCTCACCAATCAGAAGTGCCGTGCTCCTCGCGTGCCGATCATGCTGACCAGTCAGAAGTGGCCCAAAGTGACTGTGTATACGCCCACAAACACAGACACCTGCAACCCAAGCAAAATGTCCGCAGTGCAGAAAAATATTGGTTCCGCTGCTAAGCCGCAAGTGAATTACCTACCTAATTCATGGTCAGATATTGTTCACAGAAAGGTCCTGAGCAGCGTTAGCCACAAAACTCCTATTGTTTTTATCACTGGAATTGTTTTATTTTCATTACTTTATTTAACTTAACACAGTTGCGGCTTTTGTGATAGTTTTATGCGTCATTGTTCTCTGCTAATTTGATCCTTGTGTACATGGGACTTTCCGGAAGCACATTACTAAGGGTAAAAAGCGGTCGAGCCGTTTGCCGTTTGCAAATGCGGCACTTAAAATGTGTGTGTATAAATACCATCACTTTACCCTGTCCGGGTTGCTAGAGAATTGTTCTGCGCTTTATTAGATGTATGATCTATATCACTTTTGTTAGAATAAATACATTTTGGATTCAATTCATATATTTCCATTTTTATCTTTGCATTAATGTATAGCACAGTTCAGATTTCAATGTACGGTTGTGCTCAGTTACAGTTCTTTATACATATAGTGAATACTGAGTTAAAAAAAAAAAAATCACAATCAAATCACAATCGCAGTTTCTGTCACAAATCGCAATTCGATATTTTCTTAAAATCGTTCAGCCCTAGTTATTAAGGTCATAAGATGGTGGACTTCTGCTAGACCTTGTTGATGAGCATGCTCATTCGTCACCGAAGGCAATCCCGCCGCACAGGGGGAGTGTATGCTCACAGTCTGCTGGCACTCCATCCCCAGAAGCTCTGCCTCGGCCTGCGGCGGGCGGCGAGGGCGCCCCTGGTGATGCCACCTTAGCTGCACACCGAGTCAGGGGAGAGCACACCTGACAACAACGCTGAGCCACACAGGACAGTCTGAGTGTTATTCCACTGACCTCAGAATGAACCACGCTCATCTCGCTTGTTAGCCAAAGTGCCCCCACGACCTGTCCTCATGCACATCCTCCCCCCCTCCCTCATATAAAGACAGCCTGGACCCAGGCTGAGGAGAGACACCCCTAAAATGGCCAAGGGGTCTGGGAGCGTCACTGTGATCCCTCCTACTTCACCGTGAGAGCGTGCTGATGGCTCATGGGTGCAAACAGTCCCCCCAATGTCACATGACAGACATGTCATCTTTGCCCTAGCAACAAGAACAGGGTTCCCTGTCAATAAAAATAATGAGAGACGGTGACTGTGCCTGAATACCCCCCCACCCCCATGAAACGAACCATAATGAGCCAAGGAATGAGCAAGAAGGGCATCTGCGACATCGATGGGTCAGTTAGGAGGAGGGGGCTTAAAGCAAACGACTCGGTCTCTTGGGAGATAGTTTCAGGCCCAAACGAGGGCCAGTAAACAACACGTCGGGGCAGTGCTTCAAAGTAGCGCCCTACTATGGCCTGACCGCTGCTGAATGTCATGGAGTGACATTTTGGGAGAGGGAACGCCAGCTTACCCCAACAGCTTCATCAAGAGCAACGCATGAAACGAGAGATTTGACTGAAGATGCCAAGGACCTCACCTGGCAACCGCTGAGACCAAGCCAAGATCGCCCTCCCACCCCCAGAAGGAGAAAAAGCCTAAATGCATGCTTACCTCCACCACGGCCTGGTCTGTAGTCCTTGTACATCGGCGGTGCTGTTGGAGATGTCGTGGTGCCTGCTTGTCTAAGCTCTGCCGGGGAGAAACAGAGAAAACAAACTCATCCTATGAACCACACAACAATGGAGGGGAGGGTCCTGCTCCTGCTGACTCCACCTCAGCATCTCGGTTCCATGTGAGAGGACCGTAAGCTACGCACATCTTACACAGCTTCACCAGCCCAACAGAAGATGAGGAATGTTTCACGATCACTGCTCCTCTGTCTGGAGTGGCTGCTATTATGATGCAATTTAAGGTGTAAATAAACCACTAACAGAAAGGTAACCCAAAGGGCTCCAGAGAGATGCACAGAAGAATCATGCTATGATGTATCCTGTTTCAGAAGAGCTTTGTGGATAAGGAGGTAGGCTTCATTAGCTGTCCAATCAGCAGCCCTATTTGAAGGGATGCCTTTAGGGGAAAGCTAAATGCAAAGGAGAGGGACGACAAATACAAGCGCATAAAGGACACCAAAGTGCATTACACTTAAGTTCCAAGATCCAGAAAAGGTGTAAGCCAAAGCAGGTCTAATTGGCCCTTTGAAGCAGACTGATAACACATCTCTGGTGTACTGTGGCAGGCTTCCTGGGAGGGCAGAGCAGATTTAGAACACTCTTCTCCGTACTCATGCACCACAGGGCAAAGCACAAAATGTCAGTCTGCTAATCAGCACCGAGGAGGAGACAGGTGCTTTAGCTCTTCAATCAAACGGTCCAGACCTGTTCGTGGTTTTAAAGAGTGCAGCTTGCCAGAACAGAAATGATGGATTCCTCCTGTACTGACAATGACTGCTGTGGTTCACAACAAGAGAGATGCTTCCTGTCCAACTGTCTTCTGAACAGCACTGGGACAGACTGAATCACACTTGGCAAATGTTTCTTATTAATACAGATTCTTAGTGACAGGGTTGATCATTAAATTTAAAACCTTACATTCTCAATCAATCCTTTCTGAAAGCGTAACGTTCCTGCTGGAACGGAATGCCTCCTGTGACCTCAAAATAAAGTCTAGAGGTACATCCAAAATCACATACTTGTTTGCTACGTGACAGGTGAAATATAGCATGTGACACAAGCAATACGTCTAAATACTCAGTATGAATCAGACAGTAGGCAAATGGTACCCGGTTGACGTGAAATTCCTCAGTCCAGAATCAATGGGCACTAAGCTATCTCAGATGGCTACTGGAGCAGCGAAGAGCACCGCGTGCTCAGAAAAATGGCAAGGGAAATGTCATCTCTATACAAATCGGAAAAGTGGAACGCAATGCCCAGTCACACTGGTTGACTCGAATATGTCATTTTTCATTGATGTTTTTAAACAGTTCTTAACTTTTGCAGAGGTCAAGCTACATCATTGGAAAACATCTGGGTCAAGGAACATTGGAGATGGTGCCTGCAGCATGGCCTAAGTGTGTGCACACTGCTCTCACGCATACATACAGGACGCACTGCGGCATGTCCGAGTGCGTGCACACTGCTCTCACGCATACATGCAGGACGCACCACAGCATGTCCGAGTGCGTGCACACTGCTCTCACGCATACATGCAGGACGCACCGCAGCATGTCCGAGTGCGTGCACACTGCTCTCACACATACATGCAGGACGCACTGCAGCATGTCCGAGTGCGTGCACACTGCTCTCACACATACATGCAGGACGCACTGCATTCACCGTCGAGTAGGAGACTTCTGATGAAATTCAGTACTTATTGTGCAAGTCGCTAATTTCTGACATAGGAGAATGTCAAAGGGAATCTGAGAAGAGGTACACCATTCTGGCCCAGAGGGTGGTCACACTGTCCTCTCCCATTCCTGAGGTGGGGAGGGAAAATAAGGGTGGAAGCGCCTTGCCTTCTGTGACCCCCAGCTGAAGAGAGTCAGCATGGCAGCTGTGGCTGGAGGACCCCTGACCTCTTGCTGGTCCTCTGCTGCCTTTAAATGGCCTTAACAAGAGGAGCAGGGTCATCCAGGTCAGGAAGAACACTTGGAGTTAGCTAGCGGACCACACAATCTCACCTGTCACGCCAAGTTATAAATGCCAGATTAAAAACAAGTGACCTGGAAAATTCCTTAGCCCCCCCCTTCTTGAGGAGCTGAGCATCATAGACTATGTGCACAGAAGCTGAGCTTCACAAACACAGAACCCTGTGAATATTCATCCCTACAAGTAATGTTTCTAGTGTTAATTGCTTCAAGTCAATCTGTCACGCCGTTGCTAGATTCTATCAGCACCGACATTCGGGAGAAAAACTACATAAAAACAAACCAAGTTGAGAGATTGAGTCACTAATGCAGCCCGAAAGTGTGGGAAATAACACTCCGACTGTATTTACATTTCACAGCAGCTAAACGCTACAGCAAGTCAATCAATGAAACAGATGAAGATCCAGCTACAATTTCGCTGCAGATTCTAACTCATCCAGGAAGATAAAAATGGTAGAACGTGCCAGACCATCAGTCATCCAAACGGACCTGATCAACCAAAACCATCTTTGAGATAATTCAATAGATGAAGAGCCATCATACATTCCAGAGGCACAGAGCCGGACTGTATCAATACATTATACTTTCAAGATTAAACAGTTAATTAATAATAGGATTAGTCAAAGGATGCTCTAAAACAGCACTATGGCTTGGCTGAAGAGCAAGCCAGCCAGTCACACATAACAGATTTACTCTGTGATCCTTTTAATATAAAGCTAGAAAACAGGATTGGAAATGGCTCACGCTGCAGCGAGACCCGGCACTCAACCCTTGGAAACTAATAGTCTTCCAGAGAAAACAGCAGTGCAAGGTACAGAAAGATAGTGCCAGCAGGAACCAGCCCAAATACAAGCTACCTGGCCCTCAAACTCCCCGCAGTTAAAGCGAATGTGGAATAAAGGTAGTCGGCTAGGTGGCAATGAAGACACTCAGCTCAGATTGGGAGATTAACAATTTCAGTGTGAGGCTGTTTTATGCCTGGTTTATGCCTGTGAGCCAGTCACAATGACCCCACTGCGAGCACGTATTCGCTGTGCTTCCTGTGTGCGAGTGGGTGGGCCAGACCTCCAAGACGTAAGCGGTACAAATGTTTGTGCTGGTTTGAGGCAGACTTCAGAGGACAGCATTATCATAAATCACTGCAAACGCCAGATCAGTCCATTGCACATTTTTCAATACATACGATTATCATCATGAGAAAGGAATACATTTTCACCCCGTCTGACTCGTTTTCACAAAGTGCTACAACACCTCTCATCTGATTTTATGCAAGGACAAGCTCTAAGTAAAAATATAGTGATCTGTCAGAATTTCAACAGTGCATTGACCTCTGATTCTAAAAGGCTCCTGTATTGTAAAATCTGATAAGCGCCTGGGACGAGTCTGACACATGTTCCACTGATCAGGCTGTTTTGACCCAAGTGCCAGATGAAACACAGCCACCTTCTCAACAGAGATCTAACGCGATATGCACAGAAAGAGCCAGCTATGTATAGGAGCTGGCCCACAGTTAGACCCAGTACATTGGGGGGGGGGCTAAACTACATCTGATGATTTTACTGGGATGGCAATGGGCAAATATTTTGTCATCCTCGGGGGGAGAAACCCCGTCATCTGGCACCTCTGAGATGCAGAATTAAATGCTCCAGAGTGAGGGTTAGCAACTGACCATGGCCACATCTTACACCCACCCCTGTGCAGGGGATGCGAAGGACCAACCAAATCGGAATCATGTCTGGCAATGCAATACATGTCAGACTTTTTCAGACTGTCGGGACTGTGAGTACAGTGGGAAGCAAGCCCACTCTCCACTGTTTGGCAAATGCACCCTAGCTCATTCGTCATGGGATGAGATCTGCCAATAATTGCCCTTTCAATCGATGGCTGCCTGTTAAATTAAAAAAAAAAGCACACATTCCACAAATGTACTTAGCCTCTGCTATTAGGAAGAACAAAAACATTTCAAAGGAATAGAGTGTAGCTCCAGGTGAGCAGAAAGACACAAATGTAAGTCTTGTGTCACTGGGATGTGGGTGACATCACCATGATTCTGCGCGCATTGGCTACTGTTCAGGAAATCTCGGAGATGCTGAGTTCTTCCCTCACTCCATGTCAGGTCAGGAGGTGCAGCGGATGTACGATCCTCCTGCCGTTATGGCCGTCAATAGCACCTCATTGCCATTCCGGCCGGGTCTCGGAGGCGCACACAAGGCTGGCTGAAATGTGCCACCCTAGTGACTAGCATTAATTTTTAGTAACACATGCTTGACATTTGATTGTGAAAATGCATTGTAGGTTCCTGAAATTTACCCTGAACCTGACCTGCCAAATAAATAAATGAATCTGTTCGCTTAGCTTTAATTGGTTGAAGAACACCTTTCTGAGAATGTCATGGAAACTGAATGCATTTCCATGATGCAATCCCAGCTTGTCATTTTGTCAAAAGGCTTGCTTGATAATTATGTGCATTTATTGGTATGTCTGAGATAAAAGGAAAGTGCTGTTTGAGCGCAATTATGCAACTCTATCATGGAATCAGCAGCACCAACCGAATGCGTTCCGACGCATCGAGAATGCTCCAGTTAATCAGACAAGCGCCTCTGAACCAAGGTGATTGGGCGGGAGGCAAAACAACAGAGCGCCTAATTGGAAGCTTCACATCAACCACGTGACGGGGGAAGGGGGGTGGGAGCAGAGATGGGTTTAACAAATCTTTGGGGGGGGGTTGAGAAAAGCCATCTAGGTCTCAACATCCCCAGCTTCCCACAATATCTCCCAGAATTAAGGTAAATGCACTGGGTTTGCCGTTTTGAGCCCATTTCTTATTGGCCCTTACTGAGTGACTTCTTCAGCCAATGACACAAGACATCTGTTTTTTCGCTAGAGAGAAATCAAATTAAAGCAGTGTTTTGTCAGCACTCCAATCCACTGACATGCCCCTTAATTTAGGGAGATGAATTAGCATTCATCTACACTCGTTGCTTCAATTAACAAATTACTTTAGGGCCAGAGAATGATTAAAGGCATGCCTAATTAACTTTGTATTACTAATTTGCTTAAGAAGGACACTACAACAGGAATTCTGAGGAAAGAATGTCAGATGTGACAGTGACACAGGGGAAAGGGCCTGCAGATTCTCAGGAGAACTTCAGAGAAATCACACAAACCAGCCTCACCCTACAACACCAAGACTAGGGCTGAGAAAAGCACACCTGGGGCTTTTTGATCACTCCGTTTACGGGCTGCGTGAGCAAATCTCCATTCTCCTCACAAGCGGAATTAGCAAGCAGGCAGCATCGGCACCGCGGTGTCAGCGTGCTACTGAAGCAGCGTCACACGCAGGCTGGACGACGAGACGGGCAGCTGTGACTCAGGGTCTCTGCAAGGACCAGGAACCAGATGTACTGAGGCTTATAATGTGTATTACGCACGAATATGGGGCATTCTGTAAGTATATATACACACACTACGCACAGACAAACCATAATACTCACACACACCTGCGGCTTAGAGCTGGAATAAAATGGCAAGTAACAGAAGCCAAAGTGGCAAAGCTGGCAATGCAGGGCCACAATGGAGAGCGGCTGCTGGCTGAGCCAAAACTGCGTCCTTGTGGATGAGACACAGTCGGCCTCCAAGAGGCATTAAGGGCAGGGGAGAAACCAGGCATAAAACAGCAATACGGGTAAGGCCGTGGCTCTGTCTCACACACATATGCATGTACGCACACGCACACACGCAGTCGGCTTCAATGTACGGCGCCTCCAAGAGGCATTAAGGGCAGGGGAGAAACCAGGCATAAAACAGCAATACGGGTAAGGCCGTTGCTCTGTCTCACACACATATGCATGTACGCACACGCACACAGCTCATTTATTGGCAGCATTGCGCGGACTCTCTATTAATTTCCATGGGCATAACCCTAATCCTAACTATAAATATCTTAATACCTTATAAATACCTTAACCATAAGTAACAACACCAGACAAGGTATTTTGTTTTTTGACTGCATTCACAGATTTTCTAAAACGGACCAAAAAATGTCCCCCATGAAGTCAAAATAACAGGTTTTTAATCAAACAGTCACAGACACGTATGCATATTCTCACACACACACACACACACTCACACACACACACACACACACACACAGTTAGGTGCGCGGCAGCCTGACAGAAGATAAGCTTTGGTACAGAGACTCTCATGCCCGCTTGATTCTCACGGGCATCTTCTACAGCACTTAAGTGCTCGATTGAGCTAATTATTATGTTAGCCGAGCCAATTTAGCGCGTGCCACGGCCCACCAGGACTACAGATGATTACCGCTGCTTTAAGACAATTTACGTCGACAAATGAGGCACATGACTGGGGCTGGAGGCTGCACAGCCTCCGTGGGCGGAGGGGGCTTAAAGACCTTCTGTCCTTATGTACTCATTATCGCGGCAGGCCATCATCAGCCCGACCCCCTCAGGTAACTCGCTGAGGTCAAATTACCTAAAATTCCAGCCGGGAACCAGCAATCCCGCAAATTATTATTAATGATACGAGATGTGTGAGGCAAGTGTCTTGGCGTGGCTGCGGAGCCCTGCGTTACATAAATCCTGCTAAAACATAAAGTCCAGAAATCGTATCTCTGGTGTTCAGCAGCTACTAATAAATTAAGTATAAGACTTCTCGTCTAGCTGAAAGGAGCTATGGGTCACTGGGACTATCTTGCTTAAAGACTTGCAAGTATAACCTTATGAGCCTGACCGAGAGACTCACAGAAAAATTCCAAGCAAACATGGCTGAATAATTTTCCGCATTTCATTGCAGTTATTTCTTTTTACGAACTATTTATCATATAATTCCTCAGGAAAGATTGTGGGCTAATATTGATAAGCCAGAAGTGGAGCAAGCGGGTTCGGCCCCAGACAGATTTCATAAGCCCAAGCTCAGTCCCAGGACGCAGCGTAATTCCTCTATCTTTCTGAGAAACTGGCACTTCTGTTAAGCGAAGCGTCAGATTAGAAACTGAGTCGAGACTGAATCTGATTTTCCAGAGCAGGAAAAGAAGTGCATATACAGGAAGGGGGGGGGTGAGCTAAGTAATAGAAACCACAACAAACGGGGCAGAATTCTCAATCTAAAAGCGAGAGCAGACACTGGGAGTGTTTCCCTAAGCGGGAACAGCGGTGGAGAAGAGACAGCTGGAAGACTTAAGAATGAGCTTTTACTGCCTTACTGCCACCAGCATTTAGAGGCAGCTAAAAAAAAAAAAAAAAAGTAAACAACCCTGCTTTGCATGACTCCTTGCTCCTTGGAGTCGGACACAAGGGGAGCCCTGGCATGGGTGGCGCGGTACGGAAAAGGGAGACGGGCCCACCTCTGCTGGCACCACCACATGCCAGGGTTAATGAGCACATCCCTTATCATGGAGCACCTTATGTACTCAGCAGAGCAAGGTAGGTGCTTCCAGCATCCACGCTGCTGGGGGGTGTGTAGCAGACATGGTGCTGAATGAACAAGTGCCCCCAGTAAATGCTGCTGGATTATAACCACGAGACAAAAGACGACAATGAGAGCGAAGGCCATCTGGTCGCTGGCTCCATTGACGGCACTCGCCCGGGACTCGGCAGGGGCTGGCACCGCGGCCACTCACAGGTTGTGTTTCCATAGCCACCGGGTCCGCCATGACCATCATCCCAGAGAGACCCGGCTTTGTTACGGGCACCTGCACGACAGCTGTCAATGTTGTCAGGGAGTGCAAAAAATTAAAGGGGGAAGGGGGGGAGGGGGCAATCAATACAATTAGGGACATTTAATCAGAAGTCTCCCCGACTTTGTTCCAACTAATCACACAAAACTGCTCAAGCAAAAGCAGGCCGTTCCAGTTAAAACGCGATCCGATTAAGCCCCTGCTGCGCCGACACCTGGCACAAGGTGCTCTGTACGGAGAATCGATAGCGTGAGGTCCAGGTGTATCAAGCAGATCATGCACAGATGGGTGTGCAAAGACAAAGGGCAGAGGGACACAGAGACACAGCAAAGCTTGGATATCTGCTTTTCCTAAAGCCTCTGAAAGGCCGCGGAGAAGACCTCCCCCAGGTCTCTTAACTGCAAATCTGAGTGAGTTCAAGGCTGTCAGGTCTGCTCATTGGTCCTCCATGGTGGCTGACATGTAGCCAGAGAACGCACGCACTCACGCACGCACTCACTCACGCACTCACTCACGCACTAACGCAATCACGCACTCACTTTCATGCTCATACCTAATCTGTGTAACTTTTCATTCATTCCTATGAGCATAACCCTAATCCCAGCTATGACAGCTAACCCCTACCCAGCCCTAACCTTAACCATAAGTAATTAAACAAAATACAAGACTTTCCACATTTTTTTTTTATTGCATTCACTTATTCTTATTCCCAATAATGACCCACACACACACACACACACACATATGCAAGCAGTCAGGCACATGCAAGGTTTCTCACTCCAACAGGTGTTACCCCTGTATGTCACCTGTCCCTGCTGCCAGACGCAGTGGCACAGGCCGCGGGCGCAGGCCACACGCAGGAGATATTTTGACGCTTGTGGTTCAGCTCGTTCGCCATCAGCCAGGATGCCTATGACACTGACTCGCTCCGGCTGATTTGCTACTCACTCCAGCAAACAGCACACGTACATATCCACCCAGACACCGTCCTGATCATTTATGCTAATTACAAATGAATAACTTTGCAGAAGACGCTGCCATCGCCCATCTTAAGGGGGCAGCAGTGTAGCCAAGCCCCGGGAATCAGGCATGTGGACACAGCCCTCCGTGACTCTGGCAAATACAGGATGCCTACAGATTAGTGGGATGGCAGCAGGTTAGCAGAGGAGATTAACGCGTTCAATAAGCAACATTATCCCTCAAACCTGTTTGGATTCCCTATGCGACAATTTGCTGATAATATTTAAGTGCAAAATGTTTACATGGCTTCTGACAGGCGTGTAATCTGTGTGTTTCCTACGAAGCATACTAAGTAAGTCGCACCGTAATTAAATCAGAACCAGTGAATAAGATGAAAGGGGGAGGAACCAAAGGTGCATGGCACTCAAGGACCCACAGCAACATGGGGGTGCTGAAAAGGGTTTGCACACCCCCCTGCTGCCATTTGGCTGGCAGGAGATCACAGGGCTTTGTGCAGAGAACAGCTTCATTACAGCCTCCTAGGCTAAAAAAAACAGAGAGAGACACGAAGTTTAGGTGGGAAGGTGGAAATACTGCGAGAGCCTCACTCAAGCTAGTGCTATACTCACTCGATTTTATGTTCTCCCTATTGATCTGTAAATGAAAAATGACTTATATTACCTAAGACCCATTACTAGACAGGTAAGAGTGATAATTACGCTCATGGCAGAAATCGGGGGTGGGGGGGGCAGCTAAATCTGGAAAAGGTTAATTATGAGGGGCTCCAGTTCCCAGGCAGCACCCGTCTCTTCTCAGAAGTGTGAGAAAGGCTCATTACCTGGGCCCTGTTAGCACAGGAAGAGGCAGAACACCGTGGGGACAAAGTGCACGGCGCCCCCTGTAGGATGAAGTACAGGTGACAGAAATGCTTCTGTGAGCCCATCCCTGAAAGCGTCCAGAAGAAGAACTCTATGGCGGCAGGATGATTTACGTGGAAATGAAAGACCTTCCTAAATGCAATAAAGATGGGTGCAGTGTGAAGTTACTTCAAGACAAGATGCCATAAATACAAGGTGCAGATAGGCAAGTCCCTCCAAAACATGATCCAAGCCCCTGAAGCCACCTGAAAGGCAGCATTCGGGACGGCAGCTGACAACGAGGCAGGTGCAAGGACTGTTTAAATTGGAAAATCAAAGGGCCACTCTTAAAGGTTAAGATTTTTTGAGCTGAGAAAAGATGCTGATATTTGTGCAGCCAAAGCTGAAAAGGGAATCAATAGGCTTAAGGCCTGATGTTATGTGACATTTCTACAGGGCCAACGGCGGCAGGGTGGGTTTCATACTTTAGATCTGAAATGTTGAAAAATCTTCCTTCGATGACAAAAAGCACACCCAAGCCTACTTAGACAACACAGGAGTGCCCTGCACCCTCCAAAGAGGCTGGCACTTCTCATGGGGACAGCAGAAGGAGGCCTTGCTAATCGCCACACAACCTGCTGCCCCAGACACTGCAGAAGTAGAATAATAAAAGTGTAAAGCATTCCATAAATTGCTATAAATCTTCTTGGCAGAAATAACAGAGACATAATATCCCTGGAAGACTGTAAGCCGAGGCTGCACGAGGAACTATTCTCACTCCATTAGGGAACTCAGCCTGGTTTCACTGCCACTCTCTATGGCTGCTTGCCCACAGCACCAGAATGACATTGTCTGTATGCGTGTTAGAACTGTTTGCATTATATTTCAGATCAATACAAATAAGATCTCATAGTATGGTGAAATAACTCTGTGGAACACCACTAGGTCCCTACGGACAGTGAGGAACACGCCCCAATGCTCCTCAAAGGAATAAATGTAACAGGCAGATCCATTTGGTTTCTATCCATCTTTTTTCTACCTTATTTCCATCCATCCATCCATCCCATTTCCCCTGATAAAAATAAAGGATGAGGAGGGAATATGACTGTGACCCCTTCCTACCCACACCCTAACAAAGGGGAGACATTACTTTCAGAACTTCCCAGATGAAGTGGCCAAGATACACAGCTAATTAGTCCATGGAGATTAACCAATTAGTGCATGAAACAGTCTCTCTCTTGCGTTCCATGACTTCAAGGACAGAATCGGGATTCAGAGCGATTTGATGGAATGGTTACAGAACCAGAACTGTCACCAAGAATAAAACCGTCAGTCAGTCAGTGGGGAGCGCGGTAAATCAGCACGAAGAAAAGCGAAAACACCACGACAAGGGCGACATTTAAAACATGCCACAGGCCTGAAGCGAGCTCCCGAATGAGGACCCTAGCCGCGCGCGCCGTGGGCGGCTTCCCCGGATGAGGACCCTAGCCGCGCGCGCCGTGGGCGGCTTCCCCGGATGAGGACCCTAGCCGCGCGCGCCGTCGGCAGCTTCCCCGGGTGAGGACCCTAGCCGCGCGCGCCGTCGGCAGCTTCCCCGGATGAGGACCCTAGCCGCGCGCGCCGTCGGCGGCTTCCCCG
>JAODKL010000002.1:20032031-20043760 GCA_026780765.1 Petrocephalus schoutedeni | reverse complement strand
TTTAAGCAGGTAAGCGGGGACAAAGACACCATATATATGGGGGACGCAGGAAGCGGGACGCCTTTAAGCAGGTAAGCAGGTGTTACTTCAGTAACTACATCCTGTTTGTACTTGCTGTGCTTCCTGAGCAAATTCAGTGACATACTGTATGATCCCCCCCCCCCCCCCCATTAGAACATGGATGGATATTTCATGACAGTAGCTCAGTAGAGAATAACAACCACACACAGGGCATTTCCAATGATGCTGCAACCTGAAATAATGTGGCTTTTATAGCCATGGCGGGACAGCATGTCTATTTTCATTACAGCTTAATTAGATGTTAAAATGACTGGCATGCTGTTGTTCACAGAAGATCAAAGTGTTCCCAAGTTACCTTCACAACAACAGCACACTGTCACACACTTTCCCAGCTTACTCCTTGTCCCAAATTTAAAATGCGAAATTATGAAAGTAATTCATCCTATTATTCCCATCGGAATTAATGAAAAACAAACAAACATAACGCACCACCAATAACAGCCACGACTCCCGCGGCCTACAGCCGATTCTTATAGCCGGAGGTGCATGTAAGCCAACGATAATACGATAATACTGCTGTACACACGACAATTAGACACAATCCCAGAGCATTTCGATATGTTTAGCAAGCAATTTGCCGTCGCGTTACAACTCGGAAACGATCCGATTATTCATTTACGGATTACTGTTTGCTTATTTAAGGTGGCATAATATAGAATCAATTTAGCTTAGACTGAAATAATATCCGGTCCCACCCATGCAAGGCACTGTGAGCATCATAGGCACCTACAGTACTCGGGATCTGCGACATTGTGTCAGGCTGCCACAGACAAAGCGAATATTCAGCTTTATTCCCCCCGTTATTCGCTGCTTACCTTAATTCTTTCGCCCTCTATCTCCACGGCTTTTTCCCTGAAATCCACGCCGATCGTCGCCTCCGTTTTCTCCGGGAAGCTCCCCCCGGTGAAGCGAAAGGTTAGACAGGTTTTCCCCACATTAGAGTCCCCGATGACTATGATTTTAAATATTCGGGTTTGGACACTGTGGTCTAGGGACGTGCCCAGCTCCAGCGAGGAGCCCAGGGTGGCGTCTTTGGACCGAGCCGCTGCGCCCCCGTTTGCGTGCGACTCCTCTGCCATCGCGAGCGAAGGGGGATGCGTGCGCGCGGCGGTGTGCCGCTCCGTCTGTGATACGGGGGGGGGGGTCAGGACGGGGCACGGACACACACCCAGCCTCCACACGGAGAGACCGCTACTGCTACTACTAATAGTAATAATAATAATGATGGTAACTATTATTGTTATTATTATTATTACTATTATTGATGCCAGTTCGTTACATCCCCCGACAAAAACTACTTAATACTATAATTCTCCAAAGTACATCTGCAGTTCTCAGACCAGTCTGAGCAAAAACCCGAGGCGTCCCACACAGCCCTTTACCCACGCACGTACAATTATATCAAGGGATCATGAGTGGTGCATTAATTACCATTACTAAGGGAAGGCAAAGCGCCGTCCTTCAGATAACATATACAGATGCAAACAGGATAGGGTGCGGTGTTTCGCTTGACGACGTCAGCAGTCGCTTCTTGTATAATGATTATTCTAAAAAGTGATTCTGGAAATGAATGTCACAACTAAGAGGCATCTGAAAGTTTTCTTGCAGAAAAGCACTGAATTAGTATTTCTTATTTACAATCTCCAGGGAACAATTCTTACTTATATAAAGCATACAAAGCTCTCCGTTATACTGCGGTCATGAACGGGGCGTTTGTTTCGAAGCGAGAAATCCCAAAGCGTGTCACGGGCCGAGGCTGGCGAAATGTATATTCTGAATGCGGAGTTTATCATCAATGTTAATTGTCACTGTGGGCATGCGATGAAATCACTTGTGACTGTGAGTAGATACGGATAACAAATAGAATTAATACTTTATCTTTTTGGAAAAATAGTTTACGGTAATGAGTTTTTATACGGGGAACAGTATAATGAAATATTTACAAACTATCATTTTCATAAATAAAAGAATAAAAACACTTTGAGGTTAGTCCCTACTGTACTTTTGATAGGCTATTTTTTTCTCATATTGTTATTAATGGTGAAAAGGCACTGAATATGAAGAAATATTCTGGAGCTTGGCTTGTAAAGTTTCTTGAGTAAGCACAGAAAGTGGTTTGGGTTAGATACCTGGTGCAATGCACACAAGCCTTAAAGATTCTGTTCCAGTGGATGAAAGGTGAATTAAGAGCCACAGCTCATATCACTTGAAGGTAAGTAGCTTTGAAGTCTGTTCCCAGAGCATTCCTTGCATTGCATTTGTAAATCCCTGAGTTCATGAGCACTGGCTTTTGAATCACCAGGCTGCCTTCCGTCGTCATATGGATGCTACCTTGTGCTGCAAAACGGTTGCTGGGAACGAGAGTCGTCCGGCCAGGCAGAGTCCAGGAGATGTCGGGCTTAGGCGTGCCAACGGCGATGCAGTTGAGTATGACAGGTGATCCCCTGTTGACCCGCGTTATGGACGGGGGCGCACTTGTGATGCGTGGCGGGTAAACCATCACCACCACGGGGTAGGAAATGGTAGAAGAGCCAAACATATTGGTGGCCTTGCAGGTATAGGTCCCTCGGTCAAACGTGGTGATCTCCCTCAGAATTAATGTGCCGTTTGATAAGATAGTCATTCTACCAGTGACCTGAGGTTTGTCCAATATCAAGCCATTGGGCAGATGCCAGGATATGGTAGCTTGGGGCCAGGCGTCAATAGGACAGGGGAGGTTTAGATTCTGGCTGAAGGAAATCTTCACAGGTCCAGGCGTCCCCCGGACCTGAGGCTTCTTCCCTGCTTCCAGAGAGTAGCGCTTCTCTGCTTGTCCTGCTACGTTTCTGGCTAAGCAGCGATAGACGCCTTTGTCAGTTGCTGCCGACTGGAATACTTGCAAAGTCCCATTGCCCTGGTAGTGAAGGAAGCGCTGGAATCTAGTGCCTGGGTTCAGCACGGTACCATTGGGCAGCACCCACACAAACTCTGGCACTGGCTTTCCTCGGGCGGGACACTCCAGAACAATGTCCTTTCCATCAGCCTTAAGGGCTACAACCTCAATATTTGGGATTGCAAAGCTTGGCTTCTCAGCAAGAGATGCCACTTCAAGGTCAATCTGCAAGGATGCCTCACCCATGTCGTTCTTTGCTAGGCATGTAAAGCGACCCTCGTCTGTCTTTCTCAAGCCTCGTAGCTCCAGGCTGCCATTTTGATATACTTGGAACCTACCACCTTGATAAGGAGCTGGCAGTGAGATCCCATGAGACGTGGTCCAGATGATGGCCGGCTCAGGCATACCCTCTGCTTTGCAGTCCAGCAGTTGTGTCTGATAAGACACTGCCAAGACATTCATGTTCGTTTTTCCCACTTTGCCGTTTATGTGTGGTTTCTTTGCCTCTACCTCAAGTCTCACATTTTTAATATCATCTCCTGCTGAGTTCCTGGCCAGACAAGCATACTTTCCCCGATCATCTAAACCTACCTTCTTAATTACTAGTGTACCATCATCTAAGATTTGGTACTTGGGGGAAAAAGATCCAATGATGTCATTTCTTGGTGAAATCCATATAATTGTGGGAGGGGGGTCACCCCTAGCCTCACACTTCAGATAGGTTGGCTTGCCAAGCTGACCCCAGTGGGACCCCTGGTCTTTGGACAAGATCTTGGGAGAGTCTTGGACCACCTTGATGCTAACCTTCATTTCATCCTCCCCAAGCTCATTCTTAGCATGGCATGTGTAGTCACCTTCATCTCTCTTGCCCATCTGTTGCAGCAGGAGCGTACCATTCCCAAAAATGATGTACCGACGAGATCGTGTCCCACTATCATCCGACTGGAGGGCATTGCTTATCAGGGTGCCATCTGGCAGACTCCAAGACACCTCAGGATCCGGGAGGCCGGAGGTTACACAGTCGACTTGGAAATTGGCCCCATACACAACTTTCTTTGTGGCTGTACCCAAGTGTTCGATCTTTGGTGGTTTCATGAGGACCTCGACCAGGAAGAGCTCCAGCTCCTCTCCATTGGGCCTGTGGAATATGCAGTAGTAGGTCCCCGCGTCCCTGTGCGTCAGCTGTTGGATCCTGAGCGTGCCGTTGGGGAAGGCGGTTACGGGTCTCTCGGGACTGAAAACAAATTCACATGAGAAAACAGAACAATCTTTATGTTAAAGCAACATTTCTAAAATGTCGAAGGAAAATCCATTATTTGCATTAAATAGAAAAATAAAGCCATTTAAATTGTATTATGTTGTTTGGCAGGTGGTTATTCTAAATTCGTATTGGAAAGTGAATGCACATTCTCTAAGATCTTGCTAAACTAAAAAAAAAGTAGTTGTTTTATTCAAATCTGGGTACGGAAACTGGATAAGAGATGAGTGTCTTGAGAGAGCTGAGAGTTTAGTTGGGCTCAGTCTCTAAGAACTCACTATTGACAAAGTAAGTGAGGTATTTAATGTGCGCCAAGCTGCTGTTCACCCTGCGCTTATGTTCTCTCGCTTTATCATGTGTTTAATAACGGACTATCGCAATTTCAGAATGCAGGCGGCAAGTCAAGATTGTTGACTCTGTATTTAGCACTTATTATGCGACTGTAAGCGAGGGAATGCAGAGAGGAAACCAAGACAAACGCGTAGCACTGTACTATACCTGTACCGATGGTCTAGCTGCGTTTTGGAGGGCAGCCTCCAGAGGGCGCCGTGCTGACTGCCCATCGACTCGGGGCAGTGCAGGTACACTGTGGATCCGTACATGGCCGTTACTCGGTGCTGCTGGGACGGCCTGTGCGGGGGGCTGGAGGACTCCTGTCTGATGTCTAGCTGCACCACTCTCTTGGAGGACCCCACCGCATTGGCGGCATAGCACTCGTACTTCCCGGAGTCGGCGGCCGAGGCCTTTCTCACATAAAGCGTCCCGTTGGGAAAGACAAAGAGGCGGCCACCAAGGAACTGGGACGGCTTGATCTGCTCCCCACTTGGAATAGTCCACTTGAGGAGAGGCAGGGGTTCCCCCTTAGCTGTGCAGTGCATGTAAACGTCCCGCCCCCCCTGCACCTTGGTGTGTTCCAAGGCCTCCTCTTTGATGTCAGGAGGCAAGGCGGCCACATGGACGTGGTAGGTGACTGTATCCGCCCCTGCCGCATTGCTCGCGATGCACTTATAGTCCCCTTTGCTGGAGAAGTCGGCTGCCCGGATCCTTAGCGTGCCATTGGCTAAGAGCAGAGTGGCTGCAGCATCTGAGGGAGATTCTTCACGCATAAATGTTCGGTCTGGAAGGAGCCAGGAGATCTGAGCCTGGGGCCTCCCCCCCGCTGCACAGTCCAGGCTGACAGGCTTGCCCAGGTACACGGCCACGTCTTTGGACACTGGGACCGTGATTCTGGGAGGCTGAGTCAGCACCGCCAGCGTCACCACTATTCGGTCCGATCCAAACGTGTTCTGCGCCGTACAGAGGTACTGCCCTCTGTCCTGCAGCTGGACATTTTGGATCAGAAACGTGCCGTTCTTCAGAACCTCAAACCTCGTTCCGTGCTTTGTGTCCTCTTGAATGGTGGCACCTGTTATCGGGGGAGAAGAGGACGAGCGTGACCACTATTTCCAATCTCATTCGTTTGTGTCAAATCAGTGAGGTCAGGGTGACAGATTAGCGGGTCACATAAAGCCCCTTTCTGGCGATTCGCTGCTGAACGACCATCAAAGGCAGAAAGTGCCACAGAGAAAAATGACTTGGAAACACTAGCTGTACAAGGCAATTTACATAAAATACTAAATAAGTTATCTCCCCTGCAGCTAACCTGTGATAGTGTTTCTGAATCTCTTAATTCTTAATGCACAGTTTCTTAAAGATGTGCTGACATTCTTACCAGTGGAGACTTTGGTCCAGGAGATCATTGGTTTTGGATCCCCGGTGGACTCACAGGGCAGAACCACGTCCACCTCGGCCAGGGCCGAGATGCTAATGACGTTAGCCGAGGTGATCCTGGGCTTCGCCCCGCTGGCCATCAGCTGAGGGAAGGGCGGCGCAGTGCTCGACATTCTGGGGCCCCCGCGGTGGTGGTGCCACGGGCTGGCGTACAGAACACTGGCGGTGTGGTGCGGCCTGTTTGTGTGTGAAGGAGATGGAGTAGGGGTCACCATGCTGAGCCTTCTCGGGGTGACGGGAGCTTCATGGGGTTTGGGGATGGGAGAGCTGACTCTGGGCTTGGCTGTGATGGTCTTCCCTAGCTGTGAAAGACGACGGGCGTCGAGCGGCGATTGCTTATGTCTGTTTCTGAACCTCGAGAGCCAGTAGTCTCTGGTTCTGCTGGCTGAGGTGCTTATAAGGGGACGCGATGTCTGGGCTGGGCCCGATTCCGACGCTTTGACAGTCTGAGCAGTAATTTCTGGCCGGTTCGTGACCCCGCCGTCCCTGCCCACTGGGTGAAGGAGATCCCAGGGTCTATGCACAGTCGAAGGATACAGGCGTGAATTGTAAAGTGGCGGCCAGGAGGAGAATCGATTGAAGTGGGCCCAGGAGAAGGTGGAAACGGAGGGCGGCTGTGTGCTTGGAATGTGAGGCTCTTTGTGACCATGCTGTAGCCTGGACCAGGGGTGACTGGCAGGGGCTGCTGGAGGATGCTGGCTCTTGGATGCAGTGGAATCCTTATTCCATTGACTCCCTGTGTTATGGGAGTCTTCCCACGTATGTACCGAGGCTGGATTGCTTGTACTGGACAGAACCTTCTGCTCCACCAACCGCACCATGTGTGTCGTGGCTCGGGACGAGGAGACTCCGTCTTGCGTCGGCGGAGGTCCAGTGTTTGTGGGGGAATTTAACCGAATAGGGCCGGGTTCTGTGGTGGTTTTGTCTTTTGCAGGTGACACTGTGGCACCTCCTGCCTGCTTCCTCTGGCTTGGCATGTATCCCGAAGAGGTGGTACTGATGGCAGTGTTGTCTGTAGCAGACGGCTGACTTAGTGGTTCACTATGAAGAGCTTCCTCTGTTACTGAGGGCAGCTGGTGATTTGAAGGTACCTTAACCTGTCCATGTGATCCCCTCGGCGATGTCGCATTATTTCCGGCTTTTCTATACTTCCCTGAACTGTCAGTGTCTCCTGTTGCGTTTGAAGGAACTTGTTGACTGCTCTCTACTCTACCTATTGAGCGGTTTATATGTATTGGCTGAGTCTTTCGCTGGGGGGGTCTTCTTCGTCTGTACGGAAGTCTCCGTCGGCTCCCTGACACGGAAGTGGAGGACGATTTGGCCCCGCCCTCTGCTCGCTCAGGCTGTGCCACCCGTGGCTGAGTGGACGCATGACCACTACCAGCATAAGGAATGTCGACAGAGTTAGAATTTAACAAAGGTGGCTTAGGAATGTTTGGATCTCTGTCGTAATAAGTAGGTATCGTGCTTGTGAATTCCCCTGATGTGCTCTCTTGACCTGGAGTGGTAATGACGAAACCTAAGGAAGTAGTAACAGAGGTAGTAGTAGTAGTGGAAAGGGTTTGGGTTGTAGTGGTTGGAGCAGTAGTTGTGGTTGGAGTGGGAGTCGTGGCAGCACCCATTGTGTTTGTGGCTGTCATCTCCTCTGCTGTGGAGGCCACAGAATTAGGCTGTGTGCTAGCCGAGCCCTTGGCATGAGCCTTAGCTATTATCTGAGCCCAACGGTTGGGGTCAAGCTCCTTAACAGACTTGTTCAGCTTCCTTTTTCCCTCCTTGAACTTCATTCCTCTGTTAACCTGCCCGAAACTCCGGCCAGAGCCGCGAGGCTTCCCACTCGCCCTGCGAGGCACCGCTGTAGGAATCAGCCCTCCTGCTGTCCAGGAACCCGAACCTTCATCCTCAGAGTCCTCCTTGGAAAATGTCACATTCTTGAGAGGTGAGCTTCCTGTTGGCTGCTCTGCACTCTGGGAGTCGGTGTCTCTATCTCCCGCGACCGTGATGCGGTGAGACAGCATGTCCGTCCCGTACAGATTAGACGCCAAACAGCTGTACTCCCCAGCGTCTCCTTGTGCTGCCTTCTTAATGACCAGCGTGCCATTCGCCGCTACAGAAACTCTGTCATGTCGTGGTGAGGGATGCAGGATCTCATTTCCAGGCAGAAACCAGCTGATTTTGCTGGGTTGGACTGAAGAAACAGAGCAGGGGAGAGTGAGGGTTTCTCCATTCTCTACAGACACGGGCTGACCATTCATGGAATCAGGACTAAGCAGGAGCTCCCGCACGGTCAGTCTGAAGGAGACGACATCCACGTCGCTCGCGGTCTGCACCAGGCAGTGGTACAAACCAGAGTCAGACAGACCGGCACTTTTTATGACTAAGACTCCATCCTCTGAGGCCTCCAGTCTCTCGTGGGAAGTGTTAAGAATGGACAGATCAGGAAGCATCCACTGCACAGACTTTCTTCCGGAACCAATGACTTTACAGTCCAGACTGACATCGGAACCTTCCAAGACAGCCTGCAGTCTCCCAGGGCTTCCCCTTTGTATCATGGCCCAGGTGTACATGTCTGCCCCGAGCTCTTGCTTGCCGTTGATGTGCTTTGAGATGAAGGTGGAGAAATTCAGGACCAGTTTTTTTGTCGTGGTTCTGCGTCTGTTGAGCTGTAGAGTGACCCTTGGCTGCAGCAGCCAGGCCGGCTCCGCCGTTAGATGGCCCTTGAGCTCAGTGAAGTACGGCGAGTCCTCATTCGCCGCCTGGGAATACTGGAACGTGGCCTTGGTAGTGTTCTCCTGCCCCAGACCCCTTTCCAAAATCGCTGGACTCTCATAGTAGTAGGCGACCAGCTTCCAGAGGTTCTGGAGCTCATCCCGGTTGATCTCGCACTCCAGCTCGCTGGCCAGCGTGACGTTGACGGCCACCCACCCTGGCGTCTTCAGGTCCTCCCAAGCCACGGTGGAGGCCTCGCTCGGCTGTATCACCGCACAGCTGACGTGTGCCCGGTTTCCGTGGCTGTCGGACAGCACGAGGGTGAGCTGTCCCAGGGGGGGCTCCAGGTCCTTGGTGTAGGGGAGGTCAGGCTCGGAGTCCTCCCAGAGGGTGGTGTCCTGCAGCTTTAGCGGGGACTGCACCATGGGCTTCTCGCAGGGCAGCTGGCTAGCGGACAGCTGGAGGATGTGGCTGCCATTGAGGGCCTGGGGGCTGTGGCACTCAGCACAGCTCTCACTCAGACTGGAACCGCGCTCCTTTTTGCATTTGATCACCCCTATGGAGAGAGCGACAGGTAGACAGATACTAGTGTTTCCTTATGGTCAATTTGCTTATGATCTTAATATACTCGAACCTAAAAGTACTTAAAGAGGCAAATCACCTTAAAACACGTTCAAGGTACTTTCAGGACCTGCAATCACTATAAAAAACATGTTTCAGATATGCTGGAGAGGTATTTATCTAACTAGATTGTTTCAGTCAGGGGTTTCTGATTTAATAGATATCAGCTGTAGAAATATCAGTTTTCTCGCATATTTAATGGGCCTGAATAGCATTCTTTCTGTGGTGATTAAGACGGCAAAAAAATACACTTGAAGGAGGGTGCCGTTAATATTTACTTCAGGTCACTTTTTCAGGAGCAGGGACGTCCTGGGTCTAACTCTGCCCAGTGACACGGTAGATTTATGGAGTTCAGTAGAAAGAAAATAGTTCCTACATTAAAGTGTTCGCTACAAGGTCTGTGGATTATCTTGGAAACCTGCAGCATGAGTTTTGGTAATGGGCATTGCTGTTGAATTTTTGAAATGTTTTTTTGGGGGGGGCTTTCATAGCCACAGAAAGAATGCCATTCAGTCCTGTTACATTTGAGAGAAGCCCAACATTTCTAAGACTGATATCACCAAAACTAGGAAATTCTCACCACAACAATCTAGATAGGGGTCTCCAACTCCGGTCCTGGAGAGCTACTACCCAGGAGGTTTTCTGTCCTGCCTGGCTTCTGATGAGCAACACCTGTTCCGGGGATTTACCTGAGAATAGCTGTGGCTCATCAGAAGCCAGGTAGCCCTGACGGAAATTCACTATGGTTTCCTATCGTTTTTTGGCTTTTGGGTATGGGTTTTAACCATGGTTTTACTATGGTACCTCGTGGTAATTATGATTACTAAGCTCCTACCCATAGTATTACCATGGTTTACATATAGCATTTCGTGGTAACTGCAGTGAAACCATGATAAAACCATAGTAATAAACTCATGGTTACTGAAAAACCATAGTGAAACCATGGTTCATTTTCGTAAGGGAGGGCAGAAAACCTCCTGGGTAGCAGCTCTCCAGGACCAGAGTAGGAGACCCCTGATCTAGAGGATAAATAGCCCGACAGCATACTGAAACATTTTTTTAAATTTTATTTTATTTTGGGGTGTACTGCCCCTTTAAATGTATTGGTTCCCTGACAATATAAAATTGACCCTTCTTCCTTTTTGCTTAATAAAATTAGCTAATAAAAGGGTAATAGACATATTTATTTATAAAGCACACACATTTATCCAAAGCAGCATATTTATTTGAGGTTGCAGCATTAGACAGTCCCTGGAGCAGTTGGGGGCTAAGGGCCTCGCTCAGGGGCCCGGCTGTAAAATCACTCTGCTGACCCTGGACCAGTGACCTTCCCACCACAGGTACAATATCCTAAGCCGCTGCCCCTCCAGCACCTTTCTGTTGCTTTTAGCAGAGTTAGCTAAGAAAAGGCTAATGGACGCTAGTAGAGGCGCGGTACCCTCGTTCCTGCCGTGCCACTCCAGGAGCCAGTGCAGACGGCAGTCGCACGCCCAGGGGTTGCCGTGCAGGGAGAGCACCTCCAGCTTGCTGAGGTGCTGCAGGGTCTCGGGCAGCAGGAAGTCCAGCCGGTTGTCGGAGAGGTGCAGGTGGCGCAGGCCGGAGCCCCAGAAGGTGCCCAGGAAGGAGAGCGTGACGAAGGCGCGGGGGTGAAGCTCTCGCAGCCGGTTGGCCTCCAGCTGCAGCAGCTTGAGGGAGGTGAGGCCACTGAAGGAGAGCGGCTGTATGGACTCGATGGCGTTGTGGTCCAGGTGCAGGCGCACCAGGCCCGTCAGCCCCCGGAACGTGCCGGCTTCCAGACGCTTCAGCTTGTTATAGCTCAGCTTCAGGGTCTGGGGTGGAGGGGGAAGAGGAGCGAGTTTGGATGGGATGGCACGTCATTCGTGTCCAGCCCGTGTGCATTTCGATTGCGGTAAAAGGGACACGGGTGTGTGAGATTACAGGTGTCATGCATGTTTCATTGACACCTCGGCATTGCAGTAAGCGTGCTGATGGGCGGCTGAGGCAGGTCATACAGTAAGATCTACATGCACCATGAAACCTCTCTGGCACCGGGGGCCATACCTGTAGCGAATGCAGATTGTAGAAGGCTCCAGGAGATATAGAGACGATGTCGTTTCCATGGAGCATGAGCATCTCGATGCGTGGGAGCTGGGTGAAGTCAGAAGCTCCTACCAGCTGGATGCTGTTGTACCTGTAGGCAGTGGGCTGTTACCTCGTGTGCATGAGAAGTGTGTCTGCACCGTGGATAATAGATAGCACACTGAGTCCTTTCAGGACCTGCACCATACATTATGGATAACCCAGTGACCTATGCCCTTTCAGGACCTGCACCATACATTATGGATAACCCAGTGACCTATGCCCTTTCAGGACCTGCACCATACATTATGGATAACCCAGTGACCTATGCCCTTTCAGGAC
>JAODKL010000002.1:19713231-19730930 GCA_026780765.1 Petrocephalus schoutedeni | reverse complement strand
CTCTTCCAAGCCCCCCCACATGCCCGAGGACATGGGCTCTCATCCCGAAGGCCAGTTCCGGAGTGCTTCTCGAGAGGATTCCAGAGGATTCTGCATTCGGCTGTAATTAACCCAGGAGGACATGGTCTGAATCTGTTGTCTTATATACTGCTGTTCCCACCTCCGGCACCAGGCTGCCGGCGTCTTCAGCGTCACGCCAGCCGCCTGTTTTATTGTCAGCACTGCGGCTCCTTAGCAGTTTTATCTCAAGCAAATGACTGCTTTTCATTTTTAATACTGCCTATACAATCAGCTATTTACTGAAGCACTTTGTTTGAAGGGCATGACAGGGAGCCCCCCCACCCAGCAGTGCATGCACACTGTACTGTACAACACCAATTTCAAATATTCACACTCAAGTGAGTCCTGCAGTTGCCAAGCTATAAGATAGCAAAGATGGATAACAGAAAGCAGTACCACAGACTCGATGCACACCACCGCCTGCGGTCTCGCACCTCCGGGGCTCCATTCCCACCCCGACTTTCCTCCGGGCTCTCTGCTGTCCTCACACAGTCTACACACTGACTGCCCCTGCGCCCCTGTTCCGTACTGGCCTCCTGCTCAGGGTGTACCCTGCCCTGCTATAGACTCCTCTGAGCCTGACCAGGAGTAATACGGACACACTGAACCTGTATGACTGTGTGTGTTTATACTGTATGTGTTTGCGTGTGCAGGGACATGCATATATTGTCCCCACGATGTAAGAAAAAACCTGTTATTTTGACTACTGTAAGCAGGGGTGGCCAGTCTAATCTGCAAAGGGCCTGTGTGTATGCAGATTTTCAGGACAATCTTTAGGTCAGCAGTTCAAACCCAGGTGTGCGGACTCTTCGGCCAATCAGTGCTCTAATTAGTAGCATAATTAGGGAGCTGTAGCAAAAACCCACACACACACACAATGGGCCTTTCTGGATAAAATTGGCCACCTCTGGACTAAGCCTTTCGGAATTGCTAAGGAACACAACAAGTCTCATTTTTCAAGTTTTTGCAACAGGATTGTGTTTTTGCAATGAAAGCAAAGGTGACGATTAAATAATGCTAGTATTGTTGTTTTTTCTGGTATTGTAATTAGTAAGAGTTATCGTGTTTTAGTACTGAATGTGCCTGAAGGCAGGCGGGTTGCGGTTCCATCGCAGGGCTCCCCCGACCTCCGCACATTTTGCGTCTGCAGCCCTGTTCCGGTGAAGCTTGACAGACTTCAGGGAAATCACTCTGCGTCCCGGATAATGCGCAGTCGGGCTAGAGAGAAGCATTGTACTGAGATCTGAGGCTGACAACTCATTTTACCAGCAGTAATGCAGAGAGAGACGTTTAAAGTAAGACATGCACCAGTAGCAACAGCATGGTTTAAGTTAGCAGAGTTCAGGGAATAGAAAGCAATATTCCTCCAGATGATCTGTAAAACGTCGCCTCTTGTTAATGATCTTAATTTAAAATGTGTGAATCAAGACCGGTATCTGATTATGAGACTAGTCTGATGCTGTGGTCTTCTCGGGGTTCACTGTGGCCCCTTGAGGCCCTTCTGGGGATGTCCATTGGCACAGGGCGGAGATATGACTTGCAGGTGGATGCACACCCAAGGAACACGTGGGCATTTTTTCCTTAATCCTTAAGAATTAAGCGTTCCCAAGTAATAATGATTATTAGGGGAGTAACAATTCTCCAAATCTGTGCTACGGGTGAAAAAATCTCGGTTTCTTTAATCATCAACAATCTGTAACACTATAAAGAACACTAAAGAATACTTAACATAGAATAAACGTGCACGGCAAACCATCTCTGTGGCAAACCATCTCTGTGGCAAACCATCTCTGTGGCAAACCATCTCTGTGGCAAACCATCTCTATGGCAAACCAACACTGTGGCAAACCATCTCTGTGGCAAACCATCTCTATGGCAAACCAACACTGTGGCAAACCATCTCTATGGCAAACCATCTCTGTGGCAAACCATCTCTGTGGCAAACCATCTCTGTGGCAAACCATCTCTGTGGCAAACCATCACTGTGGCAAACCATCTCTGTGGCAAACCATCTCTATGGCAAACCATCTCTGTGGCAAACCATCTCTCTGGCAAACCATCTCTATGGCAAACCATCACTGTGGCAAACCATCTCTGTGGCAAACCATCACTGTGGCAAACCATCTCTGCGGCAAACCATCTCTGCGGCAAACCATCTCTGTGGCAAACCATCTCTGCGGCAAACCATCTCTGTGGCAAACCATCTCTGCGGCAAACCATCTCTGCGGCAAACCATCTCTGCGGCAAACCATCTCTATGGCAAACCATCTCTGTGGCAAACCGTCTCTGCGGCAAACCGTCTCTGTGGCAAACCATCTCTATGGCAAACCATCTCTATGGCAAACCATCTCTGTGGCAAACCATCTCTGTGGCAAACCATCTCTGCGGCAAACCATCTCTGTGGCAAACCATCTCTATGGCAAACCATCTCTGTGGCAAACCATCTCTATGGCAAACCATCTCTGTGGCAAACCATCTCTGTGGCAAACCATCTCTGTGGCAAACCCCACTGAATATGCCAGGGGTGTTGCAATCTCACGCATATTACCCATCTTGCGCTACATAAACTAGCCCAGCTTTTACCGCAGGAACGATCCCTCCACTGTGATTGGGCCAAAATAGTCACATGTTAATCGTTAAATGAAAAATTTGTTTCGAAGCATTAGTAACGTAATGAGAATTCAACAGGCTATGTTAGTGTCGTGGTGTGGGTCTCGGTCTTAGAACCGTTACACCATTAATAATGTCACGCATATTTTATCCTCATGTAAGGTCTTATTTTAAGTCTGTCTACATTTACACTGGATTTTATAAACGTTTGCTAATAATACCCCCCACCTTCAAATGTACTTGCCGGTTTAGGGCTGCACTATTCCGCACATTCCCAGCCATGATGAAGGTATGGCAGGATCTGATGAGAGACACTTAAAAAGGCCACGCTCTGCGGCAGACGGTCTTTATGTGCGTACCATGTCCATAGGGGATCAAGCGAGAATATGAAAAACAGCAGTGGATGTGCAATTTAATAACAACGCTTATGCTAGTCTGCGTAAGCACTGCGATGGACCTGCAGTATATCTCTGGGCGGCGCGGCCCCCGTTTTTCCCCAATCATCAGGCACGATACTCCTGCTAGGAGCCTCCTTCTGACGCCCCCCCCCCTCCCATAATACTACCCGTCTTTGCCCTGCACTCTGCATAGTCCTGTATTGTACGCCTGCCTTAGCGGACTTTACGTGCCTCACTGCTGCATGTACCAGAACTTCCCCCCAGGATCAATAAAGTTCATCTGGGCTTACTCAGATGGTACCAGGGTTAGAGGGAGTTTGCACACAGGGGCATATTCCATTGGGCTCCATTCATACCCCCCCCCCACCCACATCCCTCCTATGGCGGTGGTACCTTCAGGCAGGGGTCTCTGCTTAGCTCTCAGCAGGAAACTGTAGTGTCTGATGTGGGGAATTAGGTGGGGAATGAGTCACGCACAGCTACTGCTCTGCAATCAAACTAACCTGCAAATAATAGGAAGATAATGAGGCAGTCGGGGGAAAGGCGCTATAAATTGCGTTGGGGAGCATGTGGCCAGTTTTCCAGTAAAAGAAAATGTGTCTGAAAGAAAGCAAGTGATTAACAATCAATAGCCCCCCTCCAGAGAGTCTCCTCCATGGAAAATTTAACGAGGAGAGGCAGGTTAAATGTTCCGGTCTGCTACACGAGGCACACGTTTGCTCTCTAACAAGCCTGTCAGGTCACCTTGGACGGGCCAAAGTGACCAAGGAGGCATCTGCTGCTCCTTTCAAGCTGCTGTAATTAGTTAATTTATTTTCGGCGTGCGACAGTCTTAAATGAGGTTGCATATAAGAACGATTACTGGTTCAAGACCCAAACTCATTTCAATCACCCCCCCCCCAAAGGGCAGTGATTAAGGTAAGCATTCTATAATTGCAATTATACCACAATTGTCTTGGGGAAGCAAAACATTAAATTAGTTAAGGGTAGTAAGTCAATTTTAATATGACTTCTAAATGGAGAATGCACCCAATAAAGTCTGTATATTATTAAAAAAAATAGATTAATAGGAAAACGATCGAAATGTATATGGATTAGTGTGGTATTTACAGTTTTTAGTAAGAAGTAAGACGGCACCCAGTGACAGGGATACAGGGATTGGTTGAAGGGGGCACTTTATTTCGGTATTTGGAGTGGTGAAGCTTTTGGGGGTGGGGGATAAGCAATAAAAAAACAATAAAGGTTTGCTTATTAGCTGATTCCCATCTAGTCTACGACTGTACATCCCATAGACAGCAGGGCTGCTCCTCACACCAGATCCTGTGACCAACGATCCAAACACATCCACATATCTGCTGCTCATTAAACGCGCATCTAAGTCACGAGGGCCGGCTAGTTCCAGCTAGAGTCCACCATGGAGGAGGAGAGAAGCCTTCCAAATGACACTGCTCCCCCGGCACGCACTGATCAGGCTGCCGTCAGACGCAGAAGAGCCGAAAGGTATAAATAATGCATGCTTGGATATGGAATATGAATAAGCAATACGGGGCGCTTAATCACTCCGTAAAAGCCTCAGTTTGTTTTGCAAATTAGCGCATCACTCATTTTATTGTAGCTAATGTGCAAAGTGCCGAAATCAGGAAGCCACAGCGTTGCATTATTGTAAGATATTATTATGATTATTATTAGTAGTAGCAGTATTAGTAATTAGCGATTGGTTGGTGATGCACAGTGACTGGGGCTCTTACAATCCCACGTGGGTGAGGGGTGAAGGAGGACCAAGCTGGGTAGAAGCTGTGTGGAGTACACCACTGAGTAAGTCCTACGCGGCAAACAGTGACGCATCATCTTACGGGAAACGGCTTCTGATTCCAGGGCCCACTGGCCTTCAGCAAACCCACTCTACAACATTTGATCTGCGGTACGGTTTTTTGACAAGAAAATGACTGTCTGGAAAAAAGGAGGCTCATCTGTGGCACTTAACCTTGCAGCAGATGTTGTACTGAAGTTCATTGGCATTTATTTACCTGACATTGTCAACCAAGGCAACATACAGTTTTTAGGAATGCAGGGTAGGCATTCCCTGGGGTGTTGGGGGCCTTGCTCGGGGGCCCAACAGTGAGCCCTCTCTGCTCACTCTGCCATCACTCTGGGACTTGTACCAAGGACCTTCTGATGACCGGCAGAAGCCTGACACACTGAGCCACACACCACCCCCTAACTATGCAATTTTATATTCCCTCTTCTCCTTTTAGTGAAGTCTATTCATAGCCAATCAAAATGAGCAATACATGATTAAACTAGCCTGTGGCTGACAGCCTTTCCGAAGAGTGATATAATTAGTTTTGCAAGTGGCTAATCTGTTGAGGGACACTGCTGTTCTGAATTGTTAGGGGCCCAGTTTCTTTATGTGTAATTGAATTTTAATTTTCGTATAAGTATTTAGCATTTAAACTTTTTTAAACTTCCAGATTATTGCTTAAGGTCTCAATTTCCATGATAGCCAGACAAAAGTCTGGCCTAATTTTATTTTGTTACACATCCCTGTAGACGGTGGGAATGTTAATGTCTTAAAAAATAGGCACTTTTCTTGAATCAAGCGAGACTTCATTGTTCAAATTCCCACATTTTCCAATGAAAAAAGCTGCTTTGAAGCTAACTGCTCACAACAGTGTTGACTGACAGTGCGAATGACTGATGGGACAGAAGCTGCCTCCACCAGGAGATGGGATGGTGAACATCACAGACTCCTCCACATACACCCCAGAGGGTGGTGTGTGGCTTCGTGGGGTAGGGTGCTATGCTCATGATCAGGAGGTCACCAGTTCCAGAACAGGCAGAATCATATCACTGTTAGCCCCTTAAAGCCCAATTGCTTCAGGGAATATCTGACCCTGATTTCTCAGCCATGTATGACAGTGCATCTGCCACCTCGGTTAAATGTGCACTGTTGTCGACACTGAGAACTGAGGTATCACATCCCTTATGGCCACTGGAACCGCTCAGGAAGGAGACCGGCCCCAATACGCTGCTAAAATCTGTAGCTCTCTGTCATTCAGCTGTGCAGCTCGTGCTTCAGTAAAAGCAACCTTCTTGAGGTGTTTTTGACACCAAGCTGATGTAGCACAGGGCTCGGGCCAGTAAAGTTCAGCATAAATGTTGATCTCATTTGCATTGACTTAATCAGCAGACCCTTTTGTCCAACGTGACGAGCCAGCGAGGCGGACTGTCCGTCACAGCTATCAGGGAGCCAGCTTAGCTACCAGTGCTGGCCGGCTGGGCTTCCAGTCAGCGCCCAGTGACCAGTGCAGGACAGCACTGCTAGCAAGTGCTACATGAAAACACAGAAGGGGCCCTAACAGCAGCAACAGGCCGATTGGTGTGCAGGCTGACGCAGGAGATGCATGTATGCATGTTTCTGTGCATATACAGGAGACATGTATGCCCTTTGCTGCAATGTACCAAACAATCATAAATATCACTTTATAAATAGAGTTATATTTTCCGGGGGAATCTACAAAGAAAAAACGGAGGCTAAAAAGCAGTGGAGTGGAGGCTTTTCTGGCTTATGAGGCTAATTCCGACTCACTAAATGGAAATTATTCCGATCGGTTGATCTTCGAGGCTTCCACCCAGCCCGGCTGCGGCTGTTTCTAAACTCGTCGTCCTTCCGGAGCGTTCCCTCGGCTCTCCTCGCCAGCGTTATTTTTTGAACCGCGTTGTGAGCGTAGAGCACACCATTCCGGAGAGGTTACTAATGAAACTTAAAATAAGTGGTGCTATCGCGAGCGCTTCAGCGGACCTCACCAGGCAGGCTGGGGATAATCCTCCTACATATATGCGGCACTTCAGATTAGAATCCAGCATGAAGAAACACCGGGGTGGCACGGTGTCTTGGCGGGTAAAACCTTCCTCCTGGCCCCCAGCTGGGTGCATGCTCTGTGCGTGTATCTTTGCATGTTTTTCTTACGTTTGCTTATCTTCAAAGGACACCCCTCTCATCCCATAATCCAAAGATATACGCATGTGTGAATGCACTTATGTACATTGCCCAGAGTGCATTATTGTGTGAGCTGGTGAGCACGCGTGCCTGCGGTGGGCTGTCATCTCGTCCAGCTTGTAGCCTAAGCCCCCTGGCCCAGGCTCTCAGCCCCCCCCCCACGACCCCCACCGCACTGGGTAAGCATTTGCAGAAGATGAGAAGATGGCTGGACTTTACAGTAACAACTTAACTTCATTTGGAATAAAAAACAGGCGCGGGTTTTGCTTATATAGGCGGCAGCGAGAGCCTTGTGTGGCATGGGTAAGATCCCCCGTGCTCATTGTAGTGCCGTTCGCGGGGGCTCGCACATCATTTCAGGGGCCAGAATCGATACGGACGGGCAGGACGGCGGCGCGGTTCTGCTGGATGCAGCACGTGGCTCAGCGGGCGAGGCGGCCCCGCACGCTGCCGCTGTGTCCCTGACAGGGACCCCACAGATTCAGTTGCGAGGACAGCATTTATATTCCCTCGGAAGCCCGAATCTGTGAAGAGCGCAGCGTGAAAAAGAGGCTGTGTGGCTAATGGGGGGATCCGCGAGGGCAGATGGAGTCGTACTGCTCGTCTCTGACGGGAAGCAGGAAACACACAAGGTCGGGATGGAGAGGACCTCATTCCTCCGAGTCGGGCTCACCTCGCTCACTGAAGCATCATTGCCTGAACGGGAAATGAGAAGGTGCTTTTTTGCCATTTGTATGCGTATTTCGGTGCCTTGGAATGCTTCTTTCACGTATCCCATCATGCTCCCCTTTGAGACAGACTCGGACATTTAGAGACGAGCAAAGCTTGGGTAGTGCCATTCCTGCAGTGCCGCTGAGCCCTTGTCCACATCTACACGGGGATTTCTAAAAACGGTGTTTTTCATACTCCGGCATTAGAAAAAATCTCCATCCACACGAAAACGTTAAAAACGTGCAGAGCTGAACCAACAGGCGGCAAAAATACTGTAACTCTTACTGTACGACCATGTCGGCCAATCAGAAGCCTTATTACCAGTTCTGCTTGGCTTTAATAATACCTGTGTACAAGGTCTCACTCAAGGGCCCCATAGAAATGTACTATGGGATTTGAACCGGCACCCTTCCAATAACAGGCATGGAGTCCTAACCCACTGAACCACACATGGGCACGAGCCAGCAAACAGCCCAGGATGGGGGGCCAGCCCATACACACCAAAACGTGCAGCGGAGACTTGAACCCTGGTCCCAGAACCACTGTACCTCCATGGCTATTGGGGTGTGAACTAGCTTTATAAAATACTGTCCAGTGTTTTTTACAGCACAGAAATAACAGGAAGTCAATATTCAATTGCAATATGGAAACGGCTAGGGGGAATTAAGTAGGCAGGCGTCCGGTTTAAAGGCAATTTTACACTTTATGCTGTTTTATTTCCCAATTACATCACATCGCGGCAATCGCTGTGAGACCCAGACATATGGTAACAAACACTTCATTTGCATTTTTAAATATTTTCAGGCAGAACTGGGATAGTATTAAATGTTAAAAAAGACACACCGCTCCATATAAAAGGCCTGTGAAGTAGACTTCATTTAAACAGCTAGAAGCGGTTAATAAGTGATCCCCTGTATTTCAGGAAGCTTATGCTGTGTAATAGCAGAGCCACAGTGAACGCACTCCGAGTCATTAGACGAGAGTGTAACAATGGCCCCGCTTGTAAATTATTCATGCCTTTTCCCGTGCACATGTACGGCGCTCTGAATCGGCGCCGATAGGCTCGGACTTTATTAAATCTGTTCAGATGGCTCAGGATTTAGCGGTGCTGCCGGCCAGCGGCCTCCGCTTTGCTGAGCGCGTTATCCGAGACAGATCCGGGCCGGAAAGCCCTGCTTCACGTGCGTTCCTATGCGGCGGATCAGGGAATTATACACCCCGCCGGTACTGGGGTTCTGAGTGTGGATTCTGCACCGGATGATCTGTTGGGCACACCCCCAAAGACGACCCACAGGGGCCGGCCATCTGTCCAGGTAGACTTCTGATTGAATCTCAGATGTCATCATTTTAGCTTTAGGTTTGCACGCCCATGGTGATGCCCTGTTTTATTTCCGTGTTGCATTCCCGGTCATGATGACCTTGACTGTCACCTGTCACCTTCTGCTCACTCTGGCTCTGAGTTTGAGTCCTTCCGCAGGTTCTGTACCCTCCCTCCGCAACGCAAAGCCACACGGTCGAGTCGGTGACCGTTAACTGCCCTTCTGCGGCTGAGCCAACGGGTTTGTCTCCACCAGAGCCCCCCGATGGGCGCTCCTGTCATCCACACCGTAACTCCATAAGTGCTTATTGAAAAAGGACAGATGTTGTGACTGAAGGTGTCATGATGAGGGCTTTTGAGGCGATAACTTCATAAGACCCTCTTCCCAGTTTCCCATTACCCATCACCCTCTTGGCCTAAGCTTGGCGCAGTGAGGATCGATAGTCGGTCGCTCCCCCTGAATGTCCCTTGCCGTCCTGGGTGGGGCGTCATCAGACAAGCCCCGGGATATCGCCCGCTGCATGCTCTACCGGCAGATACCTCCCCTTTTGGTGTATGTCCGGAAGATTCCATCTCCCGAGACTGGGATGGTAGCTGCTATGATGTGGCGATAATTTTACCCCCCCCCCCCTAAGAACAGTGTTAACACTGCAAGCATTGGCAGGTACAGGGAGCCGTTACGCGTGACGGTTACGGCTCGCGGCACTGCGCCTGCCTGCTGTCAGGCCGGTGACGGCACTTTCTTTTAAAGCTCATCAAGGTGCCGCCTTGTTATGGCAGCTACATCATGACTGCACATAATTAATAAGGGCGGCCGTTACACACACACCCCCAGCCCCACCCCCTCTCGGCTCGGATGCATATACTGTAATGTGTATGCAGGTGAGGCCGCTAAGAAGAGAGGGTTTCCTTTTAATTACCATGTTTCACCATGCTTGTCACTGATTCAGAGCATCATGACAGCCAGGTGCGCCTCGGGAGGGAACCACTGTAAAAGTAAATATGAGGGAGATCTTCGGGACTTCCAGCGAGATCCTTGGGCATGATCCTTGGGCGAGATCCTTGGGCGTGATCCTTGGGTGAGATCCTTGGGCTAGATCCTTGGGCGAGATCCTTGGGCGAGCTCCTTGGGCGAGATCCTTGGGCGAGATCCTTGGGCGAGATCCTTGGGCGAGACCCTTGGGCTAGATCCTTGGGCGAGATCCTTGGGCGAGATCCTTGGGCGAGACCCTTGGGCTTGCCCAACTTTCCCCTCCACTGCTTTCAGAAACGCTCCTTACCGGCACAGACGGGCTGAGAGTCTCATCATTTCATAATAACAGATCTGCCTGATCTAAGTGCCTACTTTAAATGTCCATCACTCAATGGAAATCAGAAAGAAACAGTACCTTGCGGTTACCTTAATTTTCATCATTAACAAGAACAAAAAGAAAATTATAGATTTCGGTTGCAGAAAGTTATAATGGTCACAAAGTTAAGCAGGAGCCTGAAATGGCAAAGTGCCTGTAGTAGCCGGCGGTGCAGTACCTGGGTCTGACACAGGAGGCGCCAGCATGCTGTACATTCAGTAGTGCTGATTTCTGCTGCCCTGTATGCGAGGCTTGACAGGGAACAGACAGGAGGCGAGGCTGGAATATGTGTGAGGACATAGTGAATTCTGAGCCAGCCGAAGCCCGTTTGGCACCCTAGACAAGCCTCGACCCCCCCCCCCCCCCATCAGTGACATAGTGAAATCAACTTGAATGAATGAAGTAATGAGAGCTACATCTATATATCATGTTTTATATATCACTTCAACCACCAGCACTGTGTAGCCCCCACCCGGATGATGCAATGGCAGCCATTCTGTGCCAGTACACTCAGCACTCAGTAGCTAAGGTGGGGAAGGGGCGGGAGACAACTCACCAGTATCAAATATAGGGGATGATTAAGAGGCCAGATCTGATAGGGCACCAGTGGGCGATTTTAGCCAGGACATTGGGGTACCATCCCTAATCGATGCCCAGGGATCTTTTATGACCTTAGAAAGTCAGGACCTCAGTCTCACGTCTCATTCAAAGGACAGCACAGTGTCCGCATCACTGCACTGTAGCACTGGGATCCGCATCACTGCACTGTAGCACTGGGATCCGCATCACTGCACTGCAGCACAGTGTCGGCATCACTGCACTGCAGCACAGTGTCCGCAGCTCTGCACCGCAGCACAGTGTCCTCATCACTGCACTGCAGCACAGTGTCCGCATCACTGCACTGCAGCACTGGGCTCCGCACAGCCCACAGGATGGGCTAATCTGCTGGTAAGTTACCATCCACTCAGAAGATAGCACATAGGTTTATGTGAGGCTAATTGCTAAAGTGCGTGTCCCCGATCCGATGAGGGCACTCATATGGCGCACACACCTACAGAAAGCGAGCCCAGAGCGTCCCCGAGTCACAGAAGGACACAGAAGCAGTGGCGGGGCGCATGTTTTGGGACATTCCAGGCTGGAGTGTGGAGCTCGTTATTTACGGGGGGACACGGTACCACATTGAGATGCAGGTGAGTAGAAAGCAGCTAGCGAAGCGCAGTGAGGAATACTGTAATTGCTAACTAGTGCTTCCACCCGTTGGCGGCGCCAGACAGTTAATGCAGTTGGACTTGCAGGAGTTGCCAGTTTTAAACCAGGAGCAGATCCCTCCTAACACAAAGAAGCAATGGACGGCCATGCTTGTCTACTTAATTAGCATCGGAACACCAGGTATCCAGAGCACCAGATGTGGAGAAGTTCCCATGGAAATAAAGTTTTCCATGAGTGCAGTTAGTCTGCACTTTGTGTTTCAGAAAAAAAACACCCCTCTTTGATAGTGATTGGACAGAACAGCTTTGGAACAAAGGGGGCGGGATTATCTTGTGCTGCCATTCGCTGACAAGCTTAATCCACTTAGCTACTCTTTCAAAACCTGCTGGGGCCAAACCAGCAGTGATTGACGGTACACTAATCCCGCCCCCTGTGGCTGCAGACAGACACCCCTTGCCTCCGTCTGCGGTGGGTGATGGGAGGAGGTACGTGCTGATTGGCCAGGCGAGTTACATGTTATGGACAGAAGCATAGCCAGACGCATTCACATGGTTAGGAGCCACAGCTACGGTCACCGTGCTACCGAGAGAACAGGCCGAGGCGGTATTTCTGTTCCAATTAGACGCCGGGCTTAAAGACGACAGCATCCCATCACTTCCCTGTAATCTCTCTGACCCTCGACAGCGCTTGGATCTTTCAATCCTTCATCTTCACCACCACGGAACCATCAGCAGCATCTTAAATAACGTTCGGGCCTGGGCTGCAGGGATTGGAGGGTGGTTTCATTCCTGCAGCGGCCTCATCCCTGAGGTCCAGCAGCTGGACACCTTCAGGACTTTGCCGTCTGACCTTTTAGTCACATGACCGACTCTGTAATTAAACCACTGTGATGTTTTAATTTAACGAGATCCATTTGTATTGTCATGACTTTTTTTCTCAGGGGTCCAAGAGCAGATCCCCCATTCAAACCATGAGGTCTAAAATAGCCTTAATCATTAATTATTTGGGTCCTTAATCACTACGCTGCCGACGCTCTCTAAATGTGTTTACTCCTGCTTATTCTGGGCTACTTTTCCAGTGGCGTCCTGAGCGTGTAAATTGCTGGCTGACTCTAAGAATAATGACTTTGGGTAATTCGGTTAATTGCGAATGGGAGCCACAGCTTCGGATCTCCTGGTTTACTAACAGAAGAGAGTCAGAAAAACAGTCAAGGACTGGATTCCTTTATTTACCTTTGGTACATCAATACATAGGAATTTTCACTGGCACCATCCAGTCAGTAATAGGATTAGATAGCACAAAACAAAGACTCGCAAGACATTCAAAGTAGACATTTAACTAGCAACTGCAGAGGTATGTATTTACGGGATAAATATGAAGTAAACTCAAGAATTGGCAGGAAAATCTGACTTGATGAAGTATAAATGTATGAAATACATATTAAATAAATAAGGGAAATGGATGAAGCAGTATTTTTAATTGAAATGTGACACTGAAAATGTGTCTTCTGTTCCTCGACACTTAAATGCAAAGCGAGCGCTCACTGATGCAGAGGTAATCATAGCAGAGCAGGAGTCATTATTACCTTAATTGATACCTCTTTGTGGGCAGGGACGGCCTCCATTGCGTCCTGTTGATCGTTGGAAAATTTCAAGTCGAAGGTGTCATGCTAATTTAATTAGCTCCTCCTAAGCTGGGGGCAGAGGGGGAGTGAATCTGGCGAAGTGATTTAACTGACTCCCAAGAAGAATATGACTCGGAGGAGGAAGGTCTAAACTGATGTAGGGCCCCAAAACTCAGTCCATACCGAGAAGAGCAAAGAGTGGTGGGCATTAGCAATCTATTGTTTTGTTTGCCTGTTTGTTTATTTTTGATAATAGGCCTAAAGTTCTATGTCTTGGCTTTGAGAACTTTTTTTTGCACTAGGATATTTCGTCTTAATTATGGGAACCACAATTTCTATCTGAGTGCATTTCTATTTATGTCCTATAGAATTTCTGCAGATTCTTTGCACGTTATTCTCATTTATTATTTATGGGGCATTAATGTCTGCTACTGTCTAAATATGTGGTATGTGGAAGCCTATCTTTGTTTGTTTTTTTACAGAAAAGGAGGAAAATTGTGTAAGAGCAGAGATGTGGTTTTGGAAGCTACAGCTTTTAGGCTTCTCTTGAGGTGTCTCAACTCACTTCCCACTGGATGATTTACTACTTCTAACACTCCTGTCCCACCCTTTGTCTTTCAAAGATCCATTAAGCATATGACTACCATTTTTCTGGAAGCTGGGAAGGTCACCCCAAGTCACCATCAAGAGAGACCACTTGAGTGAGAACGTTTGAATGTCAGTGAAATGACTTCATCCAAGGATAGGAAGTGTCTCTTGGAGCCATCTGCTTTGCCATTGGCTTAGGTGAGCTGCTCTACTTTGGAAACTAAGCAAAGTTTATTAATAAATATTGGCCAGTGGGTAGTTTTCCAGACTAGTTCAAGTAACACAGTTTTTCAAAAACTGCTATTACTGGCCGGTAACATGGGACATGAGTTATGAGTGGATTCAGTAGAGATCTGGTCTCTATAGGTCTCAATCCTGTCACTAAGTCTCTAAGTCTTCAGAATATGGTCCTTAGCAGGCCTGGGTGAGCTGAGGTAACCAGCGGCCTTTGCCTGAATTGCCTGTACCTGGAAGATGTGACAGGGCGTTTTACGTAAGGAGTTATCAAGCAGAATCTGCCTGGAGTGTCTCTGTGAAAACACAGAGATGGAGCGAGAGAGTGAGACAAAGCGACCTTTTCGGTCGGCTCCCACTTTAATATGCCCGACGTGTGTTGGGTGATGTCTAGGGCATGTTACATATAATTGCACTGTTAAGTCAGTTTTAAACAATGAAAGGCAAAAGCTTTTGACGACCCCGCTGAAGCGTCTCTATCGATGTGTATCTTCTGTGGGTGAATTTGGGTAAAGGAGCATTCAGACCTGAGAAGCACACACAGGCACATGTATGCCGGCACCGCGAGGCCCTTGTGACAACATGCCACGGGGATTGGGGGACAGACCACTGCTATGTGTCCCCCACACACACACGCACACACGCAAATGGCTTCATTTTCATCCAAAGCGATGCTCATTTTAGTGAAAGTGGGGGCAGACAGTCACTGGGGTAGTTAGGGGTTAAGGTTCTTGCTCATGGTGACATCACCATGCAGCCTTCCAATCAGAGGCACATCATCCAAACCCACTGAGCCCCATACCGCTTCCTTTGTGGGCCGGCCTCCCCGCCTGCCCTAAGATGGGTAAAATGACTTTGGCTGAACAATCAAGAGAATCATTAAACTCTCAGAGATAGACGCACGGTACGCCTACATGTATGACGTCATGAAAGCACACGCATGCTCGCACACACGCTGGCGCTTCCAAGCGCAAAGCCACACTCGCAGGCAGGGACACAAACACTGCCTTCTTTCTTCCTCAGGGTCAGGGTCAGCAAGGAGATGCCACCTTCCTTTGCATTTCCACTCGGTCTCCTGCTGCTGCGGTGACTGGGTGAGGGTGGTAGCTACGAGGAGGCTTCTCCAGTCCTTCTCCGGGGGACTGCAGGTGACGGCTTTCCTCACCCTCCCCGCTCCTTCCTGCCAGGATGACTCCGCCCCGGCGACCATGACCTCTCCGTCACCAGGCCCTCCTCTCCCCCACAGGAAAGATGGTCCATCGGTGGAGGTCTGGAGGTCGTCAGCAGTGTGAGTTTCACTGCCCCAGAGATCATTCCTCCACAGGCATAGGGGTGGGGGAGGGGGGGGGGGGTTACTGTATGCACACCTGTGACTCCACAGAGACCCACAACACTTTTAGCATCCTCTTCATTACCGAGAAATTTATTAATTTCTATATATAAGTTACGGCCTCAGTGGGAGGCACAGAGGCTCCTTCGGTAGAACTAGTGTCTCACACCAGCAGGGGCGGGGGGGCATGAGTTTGCATGAGCCCTTGTAGAGTTTGCATCTGCCCTGTATGTGGAGTTTGCATGTGCCCTGTATGTGGAGTTTGCATGTGCCCTGTATGTGGAGTTTGCATGTGCCCTGTATGTGGAGTTTGCATGTGCCTTGTATGTGGAGTTTGCATGTGCCCTGTATGTGGAGTTTGCATGTGCCCTGTATGTCACGTTTGCATGTGCCCTGTATGTCGTGTTTGCTTGTGCCCTGTATGTGTAGTTTGCATGTGCCCTGTATGTCACGTTTGCATGTGCCTTGTATGTGGAGTTTGCATGTGACATCCAACTGAGTGATATCCTCCAGCTAGGCTTTTCTTAGGACTCAAACCAGCAGCCAGCCAGTCAGGAGCCTCTGCACATGCCACAGACCATAATGGCTCTCGAATCCAGGACATAAAATAATGCTTTTCCTTTGGGCGTGTTTCCGTAAACGGCCTCTACCCCCCCGACACTGGAGAGTCAGGATCCCATCTTATGCTGGTTAGTCGTAATTCACAATTTTATGTGTTTATAGCCAGAAGGATGAGTCCCACAAATCAGTTTAATGTGGTTAAGGGTGACAGAGGTATACGGCCATGTAACATTCAGAAGGTCAGTGTTCCAAAAGTAGCGTGTACACAGAAGCCCCCACCAAACTGAAGACATATTTAACAAATAGCCAACATACTGTACAGAGGATCGGTGTTGAATCACAGTTATATTCTGCTGGTGTTGGCTCACATGATGAAATGTGGCAACACTATTAATACTTTTAGGAACATTACAATTACACCAGATGTTTAATGGTGCTGTTAAAGGGTAATTAATTCCTTCATAAATTCTCTGATTAATTAATTAGGCAAACTCCTTTCTCCAAGGAACCTAGCACAGCTCTGAAGACCAGGGTAGATGACGTCACTGGGCAAGGAAGACTGCTAACGTGTTATATGTTAATCGCTGTTGGGGGGGGGCAAGGGGGATCCAGCCATGACTGATGGGTTTATATGTGGTTAGTTATGCTTGGCATGGTGGTCTGACATGGTTGAGGGAGCCATTACCCTTTCTTGGGAGTTTATCCTCCTTAAACCCAGCTGCAGTTTGCCTCCATTCAAACCACACATTTTGCGTGGCCCTGACTCACACTACCTTCTATTCAGATGCTCCTCACAAAACAGATGGTAAGAAAAAGAAAAAAAATAGTACAAGGACATTTAACAAACAAGGAGTAATTTTTATCATGCTTTATTTGTCAGAGCAAATTGGGGAACATCATTCCATGGCCTTATGACCACTTTTAGGGACAAGCATGGCTGTGGGATTGTGGAAAGGTAGGAAAGGTGAGGAACCTCCTTAGATATGCTAAGTGTTAACAATGGATTATCCCGCCACAGTCAGCAGACCGCAATGACGCTGTCATGTTGAATTTGGGTTTATAAAGTTTCTAAGGGCCCATTTACCTCAGTAAACCAGTGATGTGACTGTAAAATCCAGAGTGAAAACTGTCTTGTGTCTCCATCCCCTGTTTTTGCCTCAGAATCATGGACACATCGATCTCTTAACAATAGACTCACTGTTCCTTTCAAGTAAAGCTGAACTTGGACATTAATCTTCAAGTTAATGTTTTTCTCCCGCTCGGAGTGCCCATTCTGCTCGGTGTTTTCGAGGATGCCGGTTAGGGTTCGATTGAGTTGACGTGAGGTGCTTAACTGGCACCATTATCGAGGACTCCCCCGCCGCCCGGCACATCGATTCACACGGATGCCTGCCGGCACACCGCCATGAGAGCAGGGACGGGCTGGTGAATGTGAGCGCAGCCGATCTGTGGGATGAGCCCTGGGGTGGCGTGTGGCTCAACGAAGTAGGCCTTAGTGGCGAGATAGGCCTTAGTGGCGAGATAGGCCTTAGTGGCGAGATAGGCCTTAGTGGCGAGATAGGCCTTAGTGGCGAGTTAGGCCTTAGTGGCGAGTTAGGCCTTAGTGGCGAGTTAGGCCTTAGTGTCGAGTTAGGCCTTAGTGGCGAGATAGGCCTTAGTGGCGAGATAGGCCTTAGTGGCGAGATAGGCCTTAGTGGCGAGATAGGC
>JAODKL010000002.1:19601377-19612314 GCA_026780765.1 Petrocephalus schoutedeni | reverse complement strand
ACATCGGCGGCCTGTGTCTGGGGGAGAGACGGGGAGAAGGAAGCAGGCCGGGTGTCTGCTACATCGGCGGCCTGTGTCTGGGGGAGAGGCGGGGAGAGAGAGAATGGCGACATAGCTTGATGTCTGTGATTGGCAGCTTAGACTGGAATGCAAAAGCGATTCTGCGCTTTTCAAAGTGTGGGTTCGGGTGTGGAGACGTGCACTGGGTGTGTGAGCGTGTGTGTGGCTGATGATAACATCTGTGACTATGACAGAAATCTGTTTGTGTCTATGTATGTCTGGTCATGTATATTTTACATTGTAGGGACCAAAATATGATTAAAAATCTGCTATTTTGACCTGGTGGGGAAGTTTTATAAATATATGTGAACGCAACAACTAAAAATGTAGTTCTGTATTTTGTCTGATTTCTCATGGTTAAGGTGAGTGCTGGGTTGGAGTTAAGGCTGTCATTGCTGAGATTACTCTTATGAGCACAGAAAGGAATGGAGAGATACCAAAATCTGTCATGGAGATTGGCTTACCGCTACTGGCACCAGCCACCTATGGACTGGTGCTGAAGGTCCCTGAGGACTGTCTGTCACACCTGGTTTCGGGGCCTCTTCGGTGGGTTAATCATCTACCGGGGGGGTGACATATGGTCCAAGAAGATTACATTGCTCAAACTGTCAGCTGAAGGCACGTGCAGAAGGTCCCAGCGAACAAAAGACACCGATCAACCCCATCCTTCAACCCCACAGGGGGCAGCATATGGTGAGATCAGCAGTCCGCAGTGAGGCGGCCCGAATCTGCCCCCCTCACCCCTGCTCTTGGTGGGCACAGCGGGCTGGACCCCTGGGCCTGGGGCCTGCTGAGGAGGCTCTGGCTCCCACCCACCGGACCCAAAGTCCGTCTGTGTGTGCCAGGGGGAGGGGCGTCCAGCTGCTTAATGGACATTTTCACGCACAGCAGCTTACGCACTCTGTGATCTCCAGGCTTTGCTGGGGAAGCAGCTCTTAGAGGTCTGAGTTCTAGCGCTGACCTGCTGCGAGGCCTCGGTTAAAAATGGAACTGGCCTCTCGTCTCGCCGAACTGGATCATCGTCGTAACCATCATGACCGTCCTAGTCACCGTCATTGTCATCATAATTATCTAGTCAAACTTTATTGTCATATCAAAATATCCTGGTATACAGTGAATCGAGTTAGCATTTATCCAAGGCTTTATAGACATGCAACATGACAGGTTAAGTAGCCATGACGAGAATGAATGAATCGATGTATGAACAAGTGGGCATCTGTTGACTGCAGTAGGTTTCTACATTATCTCAGTTCAGAAACATACATGTGAACAGCATAGAGTTAAAAGCAATGGGTGTATAAAGTAAATGAGGCAGGTCATAAAAGGTTATAAAATGGTCGCTCAAGCTGGACCTCGCGCCTATGAAGTCTAGCATCCTGACTGCTTTATTTGTTCCATATGTAGGGAGTGTTCTCTCTCTCAGAGTAATTCAGCACAGGGATTTGGAAACGGGCGGCGTGCGTGAATTACCCCTCAGATCCCATTTCCTGCACCTTCCTGCTGGGATTCCGCCATGTCTTAATTACCCAACTGCCCTGGGGTAGGACTTCAGTGCAGAGTCTGTACTCACGCGCCTGTTAACAGCTTGTTAAGTAATATTGTGACATTTTTGTCAAGTGTGTATTCCTTGTTCAAATGCACACAGGTTCCCAGGATGAGCTGGAGAATTTAGGGTCACATTCCAACAAAATCATTCGAGTAAAAGTGTCTTTTCTGAAGGTTAATGTAACTGGGATCTGATCCAATAACCTTCCAGTCACACCCACACATGCATAACAATTCACACATATGATGAACGTCGTGGAAAGATTTGGCATCTGACAAGAGGGGATCATGTCTGGCTGAAGTGGCAGGCCGTGGGGTGGTGGAGATCCCAGTCCACCCGATCTGAAGGTCACTGGTTTAAATCCCGCTGAATAGATGCGAGAAATGAGCTTGTTTGGCTGGAAACTGTCACATAAGCAGGTGAATGCAAACTGCATACAATGTGAAAACGGATGGTATGCTTAGTGAGGTATTTAGAAAATAATAAAATAGTAAATAAAAACGCCGACATGGATTCTCTGTACCTCCTGGGTTTTCATTTATTTATTTTTAAATGCCGTATTATATCACTCTCGGGAGAAAATCGAGATTACGCATGGAAGATTACAAGTCCAGCGTATGCTGTTTTGCTCTTCTTACGCTTGCCAGTAATTTCATTAAAATCCATATTTTCCCCAATCTCCCGTTCAGAGTTTAAGCCATGCTAACACACGCCATGGAATGTGAGCGACTGATAGCGATTATGTCGCGTAAATAGCTTTGAGATACTGGAATGTGTGGAAAAACAGAGGCAGCCTGGTAGATAGAAGCCAGAAAAATACAATGAAAAATAAGGCGACGATTTCAGGGCACCTAAAAGACAGCCCCCTTCTTCTACAGCTGAATTCCAATTAGCTTCACTCCATTGAGCGTGGGGGCCTTTTAAACATGTAATTTGCCCCATTTTTAATTTGCTGCGCCAGAGTGCCGTGCTGTCAAGCCCCGTGCCCGTCTCTGCTCCTCTGAAAGCCACACTGTTCATCTGTTTGTGCTCAGAGAAGTGGCAGGCAGGCTCCGTGCTTTCAATCTGCCACAATGAAGAAACACCCACAAAGATCCGAGACCCCCGCATCAACAGACACATGAATATTCATTTCTTTGCCCTCTGTGCCTCACAAATGGTTTTTGTTGCACGGGGAGCATTCGTTGCTCTTTGATAATCGCAATCGCTCCCTCGCTTGTCCCGTAACAAACACGGAGGCCTATGGCAGGGGATCGAAAAAAAGAGCCCCAGAACTGCCACTTCCGTCAGGCCTAAGAATCAGCCCGTCTCGAAACTCAGGGGCTCACAGCGTGAACGGTGGAGTCTCACTGGTAGGGGAAGTCCAACAGGACTCCGGTCAAACTGAGTCATACCTGATACCGCGCCACTCAGGGAATCTAACGCTACGCTATCCTTCAGCCCAGCGTTTGCGTGGCGGATCTCCTGAAGGGCAAACCGCCGGCATCACCCTCGGCAGGTTTTGTCAGGCACAGCGAGCCAGCAGGTGAGACCATATACCTACTCGAGTGCCACTGGCAGCCAGCACGGGGTCCTGCACCCCAGGGCATGAGAGGGGCATGGATACCCTGGCAGATTCTGGGGGGGGCCAGTACTTTACAGGTGTCTGAATCACGTAAATTTAGGAGTCGCTCAAGGGGAATTTTTTCTTCCGGGGGCCCAGAATTTCTAGCTACACCCCTGCCTTGGTGGAGATTCCACTAAACGCCGCATTACCTCCAGGACCGCGCCCCCTCCGCTGCTAGCCGAGCCCTCGGGGGGGGGTGTGCAGGGCCATCGCCAATGCTCTCCAGTACATTACCACCTTAACCATCACCCCTCCCAATGCCTTTGCTTTTCGCTGATACTGGAGGAGGACAGAATAAACAATCACAGGCCTCCTGAAGAGCAGGAGCATTAGCAGCAGTGACAGCACCATATGCCACGCGGGCAGGGGGCAGCCGGGGCGGGCAGGGCGGGCAGGGCGGGCACTGTGGCAGGGCCTTCAGCAGAGGCCTCGGGGACCTCTGATCTACAAGGCAGGCTTGACAGTCCGACGCTGCTTGAGAAGTTCCACCATGTACCCTGTCATCCATGATGTCCTGGCCGGCTGATTCCGCACCCCAGGGAGCAGAGCAAAGAGTCTGACGCGTCACCTCTCCTCCGATGTCTGGACGTCTGGCCCCCGCGAAGACGGCGGAAGTTTCCGAGGACCTCTGGCATGCCTGCCGAGAAGAGGACCAAAGAGCCGAGCGTCAAGTTGGGAGACGGCGGGGCCAAAAGTGGAATGTTCTGCAACCTTTTTTTAAGACAAGGAGACCGTGTCAGAAGTACTGTAGGAGCCTTGGATTTCAGCTCTTGGACACGAGTGGCTTGTAGATAAGAGTATTTTGCCACAGCTCTCTGAGGTCGTTCATGCACAGGGCTACGGCTAACGTGTCTCTGTGTCAGTAACACGACCACAAAGACAACGTGGGATTTCCTTGCACAGGACAAGGACACCAACTTTCTAGAAGAGTTCAGTATCACTTTCTCAGCTGGCAAAGAGCTAGCTCCTGTGCTACAGCCCTAACTGCCTGGTCGTATGCGGCATGTCCCTCCAAATCAGCCTTCCCGAAAACAGAATGCAAAATGTAAATGCCATACTCTGTGGAGACCTTCAGAATGCATCTCAGGTGCGTTCCGATGAAGTTCCATGTGCCCTCTGGGAGCCCACAAAATTTTAACTTTTTTTTTCTGGATGGAGTCAGATGACTCCAGGTAAAATCTAATATTCAACCAGAGGCAAAGTCACCAGGGCCTGTATTCATAAGAAATAAGCTCCGGGGACAGAGCGCCGTGCTGCGTATTCAATAATAAAGGCTGCTAGCCTAGGGATATTTGTTTAAAGCATAAATAATTCAGTGTTGAGCTCCAAAGAAACGGAGACATGAAAGAAAAAACAATATTTCAAGTGGTAAACCTCAAAGTTGTCAGTTTCTTTGCTAATTAAGACATGATATAAAGGTTTAGCAGCTTCCTGAGAATTGAGATCAGGAGAGGCAGGCATGATTGTGCCTCAGGACGGAGACATTGCAGGATGCGGAATGACATTGTTCACATTGCGCTGGCCTCATGTTCGGTGCCCCAATTTGTCCTCGTTTACCTAAAGGTGAGTCATTATGGCCTGAGGGGATAGAGGAGTGAGTGACAGGCTGGGATGGGGCCCCACGGCAGCTCATTAGGGGCCCGGGGACACCGAATTAGCAACAACATGGCCCAGAATTGGCACTGTCCACAGACACGCAGTAAATGACAGGTGAAGTTATTACCTGAAGGCGGGGAGCAGATAAGGACCATGAGGAAAGGCCAGGGTGAGGAACGAGGGCGGGGGGGTGAGCAGCCGGCCGGGCCTGGTGAAGAGTTGGGGGTGTGTGTGACCTCATGGGGGCGCTGTTCCAAATGGGACACTCAGAGGCACACGGCGACGTTCAGTGACCTCACAACAGACCACATGTAGGGGCATGTCATGTCACCGGTCTCCACGGCGATCTCCATGGTGACCCGGGATGCTGGCTGACGTTGCTGATGCCTTCTGGGGCCTTGTCATCTGTATGAGTGCCGGTGATGCTGCGTCACCTTGGGGGAGACCTGGGGGGACATTCAGGGCTGCGGGCGAGTCTCCGCGGTGACACAAAATCGATATTGTAGGTGCGTAAAAAACTGAAGAGATGGTGCCCCTGTCTGAGCGAATACCGACACTGTGCCGAGACGGCTGCCCCCCCCCCCCACCGGCCAAACACATGGCCCCCCTGCAGCGCCTCCCTTAGCGCACCGCGCTCCGTGAGGGTGGGGTGGGGGGCATGTGGTGATGGATCCGCACGGACACGCCGCCTCCTGATGGCGCCCTGGGAGCGAGCGCCGACCGGTACCGCATTGCGGTTAGGAGCGGCGGGACCAGAACCCGCGGCAGGACCAGAACCCACCGGCTACACCCCGCTGGTCCCCCTTACGCGGGAGGTACACCATGATGCCGGCTGTGGACCTTAACCGCTTAGCGTGTTAAACAAAAACAACAACAATAAGAAGTCTTCTTCTTTGCCTATTTCCCTTCCGAACAAGTGGACACCCATCGCGGAGACCAGGGCCCATCTTTAGCATCAGGATAAAAGCTGAAGGATCCAGCCGGCAACAGGAGGAGGGCGGAGGATCTTTTTGGTTTGGGATTCGCAGGGTGACAGTCAGTGCGGCCGGAGAGCATTCAGTGTGTGTGATCCAAACCGTGATGCCTTCTGCAGCCACTCTGTCCTGTGAAAAAAAGCTCAAGGCTGACAATATCCATACTCTGCAAAGGCTTTGAGTGTGAGCTCACAGTTCACGCACTAAACTCCGATGTTTTCAGACAACCACGAAAGCAGACTTAGTGCTGAGTGTCCCTGGGATAGGAGAGGAACCGCATCTAGGAAAATCACTGGACATTTCAGGCTTCCTCACACATGTAAATAATAGTTACTTTATGATCCCCGTGGGGAAATTTTCTTCTCACCTCCCCCAACCTTGCTCTCTGCGAGAACAAGCTTGGCTGTGAAGGGCAGCAATCACGAGGGGCACCCAGGGGGCTGGGGGTTAAGGGCCTTGCTCAAGGGCCCATAGATGTGCCGAGGCTGGCCTCGAACCTGCGACTCTCCGATTACAGGCACTGAGCTTAACCCACTGAGCCACACTCTGCCCCAAAAATGTTAATGTTAAGCTACCAGCAGGGCGGCGCTCCTGTTTATTTTGCAGAAGCAGATGCACCCAAGCAGGGTGACTGCCTAGTGAAAGCTGTATTTAAATGAGCTCAGCTGAGCTGAAGCAGGGAGCCAGGGGGGCAGCGGGGCATGCAGTTGTGACCTGTGATCTGTAGGGGGCGCTGTATAGTAGAATGTAGGTTACGTACGCTATGAGTTTGCTTGTACATTTTGCTGGGGTCTGGCCTGAGCTGCAGGTTGGTGAGTGATTTAGGTTGTGCTTTAGGTAATGAGGGTTAGGGTTAGGGTTGGTTAGTCACCCATGTCCCATAATAAGCATGTTATAGGACGCTTATAGGACGCGTCCGTACACGGCCATAATGGGTCACACAATGCTTAACACTATCAGTAGGCGTGGTTTCATGGTAATTGGTGTGTAATACCCTGAGCAGCTCCTGCAATAAGACAAAGTTTCTATGACTTTTAAAAGTTGTTTGGAATCCTTTACAGCCCACGTTCGGACGTTTGGAGTCGACATAATTTCCTGAGGTACTAGACAAGAACACAGAAGAATAATTTAAAAAATAGAGCAGGAGTGAAGACAGCTACAAAAACAGCTGGCAAAAATAATCGCCGTCTCCTTCCTGCGCAAGCAGGGTCCCACGTCTGCGGTGAGAAGCGGAGCAGAAGACCGTCACACTGTCACATGGCCCGATCAGACTCACAGTGCTGTGAGGCTGTGTGCATTGTCCTTTTTACCCCTGGCTGCGGAGTGAGGGAGTCGGGTACATCTCCCAGTGCTGACACAATCACATCCCCTTCCAGTCCTTCCAGAAGCTATCTGTCTACTGTGGTGCTGTCCCTTTGTGGATCATTGTGCTCTGGTTGATAACAAACTGTGTTATTCGCGCTGGGAGAAGCTGGGAGTGTAGTGCATCTGGGCGAGGGCTTGAAACCCAGGACGGGAGCTGCTGAGGCACTGATGAGCCAGGCAGTTCAGCTGAACACCTCCAGTAAAATATCCAGCTGTAGAAATGAGAAGTAGTTTTGGACTCTAGAAAATGGGAAAGTATGATTTTCAGAAGGCTGACAGTTTACAAGAGGGGACAACCCTAAAAAATGTGTAAAATGCAGCAAGCGCATGCACTCTAAAGCTGTTATTAATATTAATACACACGGAAGTGAGAGGGAAAGGAACGTTTTAACATATTGCACAACATGTTGCTGGTGCAGGGGCAGGTTTTGTTGACTCAAAAAGTCATGCAGGGGCCCCCTCACCTCCCTCAGATGTTTCAAAAAATATATGATATGGCTAGAGAGTAGTCAGAATATCGTAGCTAGGTAGCTGTTTAGCAGGACATGCTGTTCTGGATCTAATATTTTGTAAAGTGGCTGCTTATTAACAGCAAATGCAAGGTTTGAGAGGTGGTAAACGGCTCCGCCCTGCTGGGAGCAGACAAACACCACATCTGCTCGTCTGACTGCGATTCAGGCAAAGCTGAAACATGCAGATTATTTACAAATATAGGCGGAAGGACGTGCAGAAGGAGAACAGCCGTCAGCTCGCATCACCTGTGAGATCACAGCAGAAGGGTGAAAAAACAGCCAGTGTCCAGGTCAGTGCAGCACTGCTGGTTCATTTAACTGCAAAGATAAACAATCAATTATCTCTGCAATCTAGCTCTGTCCTCAATCAAATCTTTATTTCCATATACCCACAAAAAGACAGTCCCTGTCCTTTTTTATGTCTAATACTAATTATGCCACTAAACGGCACATAATTCTTTGCCATTACAAAAGCTAAACAACTTTCCTGTGTGATTGAGTGACACGTATTAAACTGAAGTGCTTTCACTGTGTTCAGTGCTGTGGGTTTCTCTGCTGTTCACTGTGAAGGACGCAGATGACGCCTAAGCATCAGTAAAGCTCCACGGCGCTGGCTGGCTCACTCGTTAGGGCCCGGGCAGCCTTCTAGTCACTTGTGCCCTGGAGGCATCGCCTGTCATTAGCGTAGCTGCAATTAGGAGCCGGCTGATAAATATCCAAAGGACGAGCTCGCTTTTCATCCCGGGGTCCGCCCTGGGAGCGGAAAACATCAAAAAGGGGGGAAATCTTTACAGAGGTCGTATTGATTATTTATGTACCTTTGGCACTGCGGAAGCACAACTTGAGAAGCCACTTTATAAAGATGGACCCATATTTTAATTGGTGTGGATGTACAATATGGAATAATGGAGATATCATGGAGTCTGCGTTCTACGCCATTAATATTTGACAGTCAGTGTCAATTCTTCAGGAACCTGCACACCACTTCCTAGACAACCCCTGACGTCTTCTGTCAAAACTTAATCCGCATTTAAAGATTTAATCAAGAGTCTGACTCCCACAAATTCTTGTTGGGAAACTTGGAGAGAGGCCCTGATCTGCCTATTAGCCTGGGAGTCCATCCTGGGACATTGGGCATAAGGAGAGTAATTAGGACTGTCATCCTGCCAATCAGCCGCGGGAACGCAGCATATCTGAGGGGAGTAATTAAGGCTACATCTCGCACACTCTGGCCCGTCCCCAATGCATCAGCTAGAGATTTCACTACCCAAAGAGCCCAAGCAATCTGACAGCATCAGTATAGATGTTTGGCCTTTTGCACGTCGTGCATGTTATCACCCATACTGGTATTAACCCACTGTCCAGATCAACACTCCCATTCACTGACTGGAACACAATGAGTCTGATAGATCAGCTGGCTTAAACACCTCCTGCATGACAACAACAACACTGTTCCCGTTTTTTTAATTTTCCATGACCTTTTCTTTCCTGGCTCCATATTGCCTGATGAATCGGCAGCTATCAGACCCCCCAGGGGCCGACGGGGCAAAGCTAGCCCATGCCATTCCGAGTCAGAGAGGGTTGCCCAGACACCTGATGCTTGCAGGTCAATTTTGGGGACATCAATGTGCATCAGGGGGTCTGGGGGTGGTCGGGGGGGGGCATTCTCTGGACCTTGCGACACGCTGCTAATTATCCCAATTGCATTATCCGGAGCTGAGCTTCCAGCTAACACTTTGAGTTTTTCCCAGACCTCGTTACCTTGCAGACACCTTTTGTCCACCCGTGTCACACTTGTCACACCAGGGTGTAATCCCAAGTTCCTCACCCAGGGATACATTGCTTCGCCTGGACCTGCTGCATCACTTACTGAACCGTGACCTGACCATTGTGTTGTAGTACTTGAGACCAAGACTGGTCTCAAAACCACTTTTTTATGGTCTTGGTCTTGTTTTGACTTGCTTTGGTTTTGTCTTGGTCTTAGACATAAAGGACTGAAGGTTTTATTTCAAGAACAGTGAAGACCACTCATGAATATGCCTCAGTTTTTATCATAATGGCTTAATCTGTTTGCTAGCACAGTACTGTGATTGGGTATAAAGCATTCTACTTCAAAGCTCAATGCAACCAATAAGCTGCATTTATGTGAAAAAAATGTTTCTTTGACTCTGGAATGTCGGATGAAGGCTTGGGCCTGAAACATCCCATAAGCGGGTAAAATGTTAGAAAACTCGGGAGCGTCATCTGGTGTACGGACTCCATCCTTGTTCACTGACTGTTTCCTCTGTCCAGTACCCAGAGTCGATCATTTGGACGTGCATGCTTTGTGCTGGCTTTTACACTGAGACCTAACCTAAACCCTTGCACCATGCAGTAACTATACCTGCGCTTTACCTGTCCAGAAGCATTTATATTAAAATGTTAAGAAAAAAAAAATCAAATTTGACTGTGACACAAATTTTAGGCCAAACTGCCTAGACCCAAGATGGTGCAAATGTCCCACATTTTATAGTGTGATGTGTTATGTAGACCCAAACATTAGTCTGTTTCTGATCATGACTTGGTCTTGGTCTTGTCTTGGTCTCTCCCTGCCTTAGTCTTGGTCTTATTTGGGTCTCGCCCTGGCTTGGTCTTGGTCTTATTTGGGTCTCGCCCTGGCTTGGTCTCGCCCTGCCTTAGTATTGGTCTTATTTGGGTCTCGCCCTGGCTTGGTCTTAGTCTTGTCTTGGTCTCGCCCTGCCTTAGTCTTGGTCTTATTTGGGTCTCGCCCTGGCTTGGTCTTAGTCTTGTCTTGGTCTCACCCTGCCTTAGTCTTGGTCTTATTTGGGTCTCGCCCTGGCTTTGTCTTGGTCTTGTCTTGGTCTCGCCCTGCCTTAGTCTTGGTCTTATTTGGGTCTCGCCCTGGCTTGGTATTGGTCTTGTCTTGGTCTCGCCCTGCCTTAGTCTTGGTCTTATTTGGGTCTCGCCCTGGCTTGGTCTGGGTCTTGTCTTGGTCCTGATACACTCTGGTCTTGGTAATGACTTGGTTTCAGCTTAGGTGGTCTTGGTTACATTACTACCTGGACGTGTAGCTTAGCACTGTAGCCAAGCGCCGTAGCCTAGCTGCTCGGATAGCGAGAGGTCGCCTCTGCCTCTTGCATCACTTTCTGATCTGTGACCTGGGCCTGTAGCCTAGCATCATAGCTTATCGTCCTAGCCCTTGCGTTGTGGCTTGTGGCCTAGCTGCTCTGATAATGGGAACTCTCCTCGGCCTGCTGCTTCACTTCCTAAACGGCAAA
>JAODKL010000002.1:19560738-19585998 GCA_026780765.1 Petrocephalus schoutedeni | reverse complement strand
GCGACATGAGGCGCTGAGGCGGCGTGCTTGCGGGGGCAGGGCAGGAGGCGTGCGGCGGGAGGATTTGGAGGCAGCGATCAACACACCTGTGGCTTACTTGTGGCTTATCATTCGCACCTATGAGCAATTTGGTGACTCCAATTAGCCTGAGCATGTCTTTGGACTTTGGGGGCAAACCGGAGTACCTGGAGGAAACCCCACAATGACACGGGGAGAACATGCAAACTCCACACACACGGAGCCAAAGATAAGACTGCTTTTTGCAGCCACATTATTATTTATTATTTTTAATTGTCTTCTCTTGTTTTGTTGTTCTTCTGCAATCTGTTATGTTTATCACCCCTGCTTTTGGACGAAACTGCTGTCTACTGTATCTAGTGTTGCTAACGTATGCTTGTTTATTGCTGTTATTTTTATTTTTTAATTCTTGAGACTGCACTGGCACGCCATGCCAAATTCCTCGTGCATGCATATGCACTTGGTGATAATAAAACTGATTATGATTCTGAAAATACTGGAAGGCTGTAAAATGGTCATTTAAGATTCTGAAGAGTCACAGAAAATCTTTGCCGATTTCTCTCAGTGTGAAAAGCTCACAAAGCCGGGTCTAAGCCTACAGGGATGTACAGAAGCACAAACAGGGAAAGTTTGGGTGAGGACCAAGCCTGCAAGGGAGGGGGGGGGGGGGGGGGGGGGGGGGGAGTCCTAGCAAGTGCTACTTACCAGCGGGGTGTTAAATCATCCATGAAGTGGCTGAAAGCCTGGAACAATGCTGAGGACTAGGAAGGTGAGATCAGAGCTACATCTCTGGAAAGATGTTGAGTTGGAACACACCTCACATCCTACAATTGTTCATTTATGTATATTTATTGATTTAGCAGAACATGTTCCACAGTAGGAACATCATAGCAATGGTCAGGCATGCTAGTAGCATCATTTTGGTTAGGGGGTGCTTTGCATCAGGACCAGGAAGACTGGGGACCAGAAAAAGGATGAAAAGCCTTCACAGGAGGTTTGTTGATGAGCTGATGCTTGAACCACACTGGTCATGCAGCAAGACCCACGAGCAAGTGAACGTAGGAAGGAGCATAGCCAAAGAATAAGAGATGGCCCGCTCGAGAAACTGTGGGACGAGAACTTCACCCTGGTAAACTGAAGCTGAATCTGAAGGGGCTTCATGAGGGGGCGTGGCTGACATCTCTCTAAGGAGCTGTCAGAGACCGATCAATAACTACAGGCGATGCTTGCCTGCTGGCTTTGCTGCAGAAGGACCCGTAACCAGTACCTGAGCATCAGTGGGCGGCTATCACTTTCCACGTATTTATTTTCAGTTTTCGTCGAGAACTAGTCTGAGGACTTCTTATGCACCTGAAAAAGATCAGAGAAAAATAACTGCGAGAATGTGGGCTTCTAAGGGCACCCTGATCATAGCACACATAATAAACCCATCTCCAAAAACGTAGCAACTTAAAAAAAGTCTCGCTGCCAGCTTGCATGTCAAATTTTACTCATTCTGAACTTTGATACAAATAAACAGCAAAAATGCTAAATATGTACCTACATAGCTTAAATCACTTATTCTTGGCATATTAGCATCTGATCATAGATAAATATAATCAAATAAGTAAATAAATAATCAGGCAGATTGAGCACATCCCCTGTCCCGCCTCTCCATAAAAAAAAAAAAAAACAATTATTTTGTCGTAATAATAATAACTTGAGAAAGTTCAGCGCGGCCCAAGGTGACTGCTCGCTGATCTCGGAGAGTGAAATCCCTGCGCTCTGTTTCGCCAGCCCGGCCAGCATGCACGCCCGGCCTTATGTAACAGCGATGTTGACACAAACAGATGGAACTTAACCCAGGACATGCTGTGAAACAGCCTGGGAAGGGCAGCCATATTTCACGTCTTAATACCTGCACCGGGGGCAGGGTGCTGCACGTGGTCACACCTTCCTCCACGAGCGAGTGGCCTCACACTCCGCTCTCCCGCTGGATCATGTGGCCCCAGCAGGTGTCTCTGAAGCACTTTAGTCATTTTAGCTCCTTTCTCCTGCTGGCTGTTTTTACTAAAGGGTCCTCAGTGGAAGTGTAATGGCTGCCGCCCCCCCGCCAGGGCACGAGTGAGGTGTGGCTTCTACATGCTGGGCTCAGCTGAGCGATTGGCCCAGGCTCCACTGAAATTAATGTCTTTAAAAACCCACAGTTCCACGTGTCCCAAACACATCTTTTGAAAGAGCAGGGTCAGACTGTCCCTGGAGCAATTTGGGGTTAAGGGCGTGGCTTTGGGGCTCCCTGTTGTCCACAAACACTCACCAGGCATAAATAGTAAATAAACAAGTCCCTTATTTAGAACATGCCGATATAAATGTTCTGCTAACCAGCTAGCCAGCTACTATCTCCGGACTCTACTCGCTAGCTATCAGCCCCCCTCGGACCACAGGCAGAACTCCCCCCCCCCCCCCATAGGAAGTTTACTTTGGTTGCAGGGTAATCGAATGTAAATGTAAGTCTCTCTCGTTCCTCATCACACGACCTGCTGTACTAATAAGAATCAAGGAAGCTAATGAAGAGTCTGGCTCCCCGGAGGATCGCGCCACGCCAGATCGTATTCCAGCCCATTAACGGCACAAATTATGCACAGCAACGTCGTTATTTTTAAAGTTTATTATTGAGAGATAAATTACAAAACGAATATTTGCCGCAGTTTTAATTGACATGGCAGAAAGTATGTGCTTCTCCGCGGTGTTCCGAGAATGCGGGTATTAGAAAATCGTGGAAAATTAACCACTAATCGGATCAATTAAGTTGGAAGTTGGTTTCACAAGCAGCAGACGTACATCTCAGCGGAAATGGAGCACAAGACGGGTGACGTTTGCAGATCCGACGCTTACGGCCTGTTCCGTAGCTCTGCTCGCACCTGAGATGGCCCCTGTGTCCCGCGTCTGGGACCGGGCCCCGACTCTCCTTCCGGTCCCCGCATTCTCCCAGGCCTCCCTGCCCCTTATTTACTTACCCCCCCAAACAAATAAGTAACAACGACGACGCTTTTTCCCCCAGCACTTTTTCATAAGCTACATTAGCGATGGTGCCTAAGTATAAGCAAACCATAAACACTCGTGGAAATGTAATCCCGGGGGCCGGCTGATATCACGCATCTCCTTGTCCTTCTTAATTAAAAACCACTGAGCTGGAGAGCTCACATCACCCCCCCACCCCACCCCAATCCGGCCCGCAGACTCCCAGAAGGCCACGGGCAGCAGGGGCCCAGATAACAGCATGCCAGCCACTTCCTCTCGGGGTGTCCTGCCACCAGACAGGCCTCGCTTATGGGCCCCGCCTCCATCAAGCCCCCCGATGCATAGGAGGCGGTCAGAGGGAAAGCCTCCCAGCTCTGGAGGGCACACCGCACTCGCCAGTATGACGAGGACCTGGAAATGGGAGCGGGCTCTTTGTAGGAGCTCAGTGATGTTAGTAAGTGGTACACGAAGGGTTAGCAGGCCATCACGCTTCCCGGCTTCAATAAAGTTTGCTCTGGGTAAGATTGTCTACTTAGCAAGTATAAATTGGAAATTTAAATATCAGTCCTTGACCTGTTCACTGAGCGTATGTGAAAAAACTCAGATTAAAAGCACTCCTCGCCGGCTGTTCTCACAGTTGTGAGCTCTAGATGCCACTTTGACTTTCTGCAAGCGCAACGTGGGACAGTCAGATGGGAGAGACCTTAAGCTCTGCCAGCTGGGGGGTGGGGGTGGGGGGGGCACTTCTCCCTGGGCCCCCCCACAGTCTGCCAGCTGTCAGGAGTGGCTCAGCCTGGGCACTGGCCTCTTGTACATTCCGCTCCTCGTCCCTCAGGGGAGCTTCAAGAAAGTTCTAGAAGGTCAGAGATCCTGTCCTATCCGATTGTCGGGGGAGGGGTCCTGAGAGGAGGGGATGGGGATGGGGGCCACAGCGATCCTGCTGCCCAGCTCCAAGTTCACAGGGTCAGGGGGTGTGGACCCGGCACCCCAAAACGAGGCGGCTGTTCTCTGTGGCCCTGTGATCTTGACAGCGACTCCTTCACAAGCCTCTCCCCTGCCCAGCCGGCCCGGACGTGTCGGAGATGTAAGCGCATATTAAAACATCCCAGAAGCCCTAATGAAGTCTGAAATGTCAGATTACCGCCGTAATGTCCCTTACTGGCCAAGAAAAAAAGACTCATTGGATGGTGAAATGAAGCATCTGAACACTGGCGCCAGTCTTGTGGAGCAAACGCCTTCGGAGCTCCTTATAAATGGACACTGACAGCTTCTTGTTTGGCTGATGGATGGAGACCCGGGCTCATTCTATCAAATCAGGAAGTTACTCAGAATCCAGATGAACCAAGGAAATAAACAAATCGCATTACCCCTGAGAAAAGGGAGACAATTGTTTGGACAATAGTGGCTGCATTTTAAGTTTGCATGGGGAGGCGATAAATCACCCGCCCATGTTGATCATGAACTTTGGAAAACAGCATATTACTGAAATGTAATCCGTCACACACAGCAGGGGATGCAGGAGAGCTGTCTGACAAACATGCTTCCACTTATTAAACACTCTCTTGTCAAAACCATCACCTATGATTACTAAAGCATTTCAAAGGCTTATCTGCTAGTCATACGGTGCGAAATGGTTTAGGTTGGATGCTTGCTTGCGTGAAACTCTCCCAGCTAGATATTTACTTTGCCAGTCTAATAAAGAATGATGTGTTTTATTTTTTTGCGGGGGGGGGGGGGGGGGGGGGGGAATGTAAGTATATCCACTGTATTGCCAAAGTATCGGGACAAGCCTCCAAATCATTGAACTCTGGTGTTCCAATCGCTACCATGGCCACAAGTGTATAAAATCAAGTGCCTAGACATGCAGACTGCTTCTACAAACATTTGTGAAAGAATGGGTCATTCTCAGGAGCTCAGTGAATTCAAGCGTGGTACTGTGATAGGATGCCTGTGCAGTAAGTCCATTCGTGAAATTTACTTCCTACTGAATTCCAGTTAGTGGTATTATAACAAAGTGGAAGCAACTGGGAGCAACAGCAACTCAGCCAGGAAGTGGTAGGCCACGTAAAATCACAGAGTGGGGACAGCACATGCTGAGGTTCACAGTGTGCAGAAGTCGGCAACTTTCTGCAGAGTCGATAGCTACAGACCTCCAAGCTTTGTGTGGCCTTCAGATTAGCTCAAGAACAGTGCGTAGAGAGCTTCATGGAATGGGTTTCCATGGCCGAGGAACTGCATCCAAGCCTTACATCACCTTACAAGTGCCATGCAAAGTATCAGATGCAGAGGTGCAAGGCACACCGCTACTGGACTCCAGAGCAGTGGAGAGGTGTCCTCTGGAGTGAGGAATCATGCTTCTCTGTCTGGCAATATGATGAACAAGTCTGGCTTGGCGGTTGCCAGGAGAACGGTACTTGCCTGACTGCATTGTGCCAAGTGTAAACTTTAGTGGAGGGGGGATTATGGTGTGGGGGTGTTTTTCAGGGGTTGGGCTTGGCCCCTTAGTTCCAGTGACAGGAACACTTAATGCTTCAGCACATTAAGCCATTTTGGACAATTTCATGCTCCCGACTTTGCGGGAACAGTTTGAGGATGGCCCCTTCCTGTTCCAACATGGCTGTGCCACAGTGAACAAAGCAAGGTGTATATAGAGACACTGATGAGCGTGTTTGGCATGGGGGAACTTGACTGGCCTGCACAGAGCCCTGACCTCAACCCGATAGAATACCTCTGGGATGAATTAGAGCGGAGACTGCGAGCCAGGCGTTCTCATCCAACATCAGTGCCTGACCTCACAAATGCTCTCCTGGAAGAATGGTCAAAAATTCCCATAAGCACACTCCTAAACCTTCTGTAAAGCCTTCCCAGAAGAATTGAAGCTGTTATAGCTGCAAAGGGTGGGCCAACTCCATATTAAAGCCTATATATTAAGAATAGGATGTCATTAAAGTTCATGTGTGTGTAAAGGTAGACATCCCAATAATTTTGGCAATATGGTGTGCATGAGTATGCAACAACTGTGTTTACCACCATTAAAACCACGCATTTATGTGGCCCCCTGTTGGCCACAAACAGCCACTACACTAAATATTAAATTAATACATTTCTTATTTAGGATATAATACAGCAGCATGTCCTGCTAAGCAGCTAGCTAGCTATGATAATTTGAACCAACTAAGTAGCTATTTTTATACATTTTTTAAATAATATCTGATGGATGGCAAAGTGACTCTTTGAGTGGGGCCCCTGGAAAGCCAAAGGCGCCCTGTGTACTCATGCTTCTGGCTCTGGGTCTGTGGGGCACATGAAGCCCTGATGCTTATGTCTGCTGCCTGACAGCGCCTAAAAGAAGCTTTTGAAGGCTATTCTGGTGTATGATGAAATGGGAGAATCACCGGCAGCGACTGTGGCGGGTGGGGGGGCGTGTTTGTGTCTCCTACAGTGAAGCTCTGTTTGGCAAATTGACACCAAAGCGCTTCAAACCGCAAGATCAAAGTGACAGTCTATCGTTATGGCAACTGCATCGCCACATAAACCTTAAAGTGGTCGATGTTCTTCAGAGGCTCTTGGGAAAATCGCCCCCGATGCCCGTTATCCTGTCGATAAAGAAGCCCGTCTGGATTTAGATTGATCACTTCGAGTAAACTGCGTTTGAGGGAATAGCTGAGGCCTGGATCCTTTAAAGGCACCTTGTCCCAGCGAGGAAGGAAGGGTCCCCCGGTGCATTCTCAGACCCGCCTGCAGGCCATCTTACCTTATTAGTCTTCTTAACTGTTATTGAACTTCTGTCCATGTTTGTAGATGTGGTACATTTCTAACCTACCTGTTTCTGCTGTGACGACCCCCGTAGGACGCTTGCATATTTATCAAATCTGTAAGAGTAGAATGTCAGTAATTCTTCTGGGACTGCCCCCCACCCCCACACTTCATTGTATGCTTCAGTTCTGGTCCTTGAATGGTCTTATCAGGGGGTTTTTTTTGCTAGAAGTTCTTGTGTAGCTCCTGCTTCAGTACTGCTTACATTTGTACCTGGACATTTATTGGAAGCTCAGCCTAACTGCATTCATATCAATATGACCCTTAGCAGCTGTATATTGTAATCTGCTACTTGCCACACTTGAAGGTCTCTTTGGACAAAAGTGTCTGTGAAATGTGTATTAGGTTTCAGAGGTTATGGTCTGTGGAAACCTTGGTTGAGTTGCTGTGATGCTCTCTTAACCCCTATCCCGTGTTTGGGGTCAGTCTGACCCCAGAGCATCATTAAACGGTAGGCAAATTCCACATGGGGAAATTATCACGGGAAAAGGGTTAACATGCTGGTTTCTGCGTAGTTTAGAAGTGGTGAAACAAACTGCTGTTAGAGCATCACATCTCACACTCGAAACTTACCGGCGCATTTCAGTCCGTAAGGTAGCACTGTAATTGTCCTGCGATCAATCGTTGTTGTCTTGATTAATGGTAGCTGACTGCAGAGGATGACTGGTCAGTCAACTGACAGATGAACATACGATTAAGCTAAAAAAAGAGGTAAATCAATCTGAACATAATACCACTGAGGTGGCAACATCCCCTGAGGCATTAAATATCTGCTCCCTTAAAATCCCTTAGGATTTCGGACCTCATGCTGATTGTCTTACCCTTAAATTGTTTTTTTTTTTTCTTTGAATCTCAAGTGGTTATTGTCACATGTGTTGGGAGGAATTCTTATGCCACAGTTGCAGGATAGGGGACAGGGGACATCAGGGGTTAGGGGTAGGGTTAGACAAAAGGAGTCCAGTGCGAGGCAGGGCAGTGCAGCAGAAGACAGTGCTGTAGGAATGAGTGAAGTATCAGTGATACATGTGTTCAATGAGGGTAAGGGTGCAAGTTGACTACAGGACAGTAAAGTCAATGTGCCAGTTATGGTTCTATTGTATACTGTCCTTGTGTGATATAAGCAAACGCAAATATATAAGCAAATGTTAAAAACAGCTCTTCAGGGAATTCTGGAGGGACCCTGCTGTGTCCTTCTTGGCTAGGAACGCGAACGGCTTGGAGATGTTTATGGTTGGAGCTCAGGGTGACTTCCTTCTTCTTCTTGGGTTCAGCCATGTGCTGCTCCACAATGAACCTTTAAGGAAACAAAGGCCCTAACCAGCTGCGTTGGAGAGTCCCGTGTGGCCTCTTCAACAGGATCAGTGGCTTTTGAGAAGGGGTCCTGTCCCTCGGTTATGATATTCTGCCGTGCAGACACTGATATCCTTTGCATCGTAACACAGCTTTTAAGCCTTGCTTGTTAATGCAGTCCGAAAAATTTAACAGCAGAGCCCTTTTGGGGACTCGAACCAGCAAGCATCTGGTGACTGGTTGTGTCTCCGCCCACTCCCAGCATGCCACCCAGCACGCAGGCTCGGCCCGGGCTCTGAATTTGACAGCGACTTAGCACTTCCTTCTGAGTGCACAGTTTCCCTCCAAAAAGCCGCCCACCCCATGTCCCCAATGGGCACAAACTCATTAGGCTGTCAGACAACAAAGCTGAGCCCAGTGCACCCCCGTGCCCACCCCCACCTCCCACCCGCTACCGAGGGGAGAAACAGGAGATGCCCAGATGCACGGAAAACGGAATCATTAGCTAGTCTCTTTGCGAGGTCCTAACAACAAAGTATCTCAGCGCCAAAATAGACCTGTGACGTTGTCTTTATTAGAAGGCCGATTAACATTACAGAGAATAGGATGCGGGGAGCGGGACAGGCAGGATCCCAGGCTGCCTTTACCAAATGCAGAGAAGCATTAATGATATCGCCTAAGTTTCTGGGACCCCAGTCAAAAAGTATTATGTAACAACTCACCAAAATGTAACACGTTTTCATTAGATGAATTTGGGTAAACTTTCAGGGGCAAAACCCTTTATAAGTAGTTCATAACCACTTTAATAAATTAATGTTTGCCTGCTATTGTGTGACAGAGATACAGAAGCCACCCTGAATGGATCACAGAAACACGGTGATGTTTTAATTATCAGTTATTAATTATCAATTATCAATTATTAATTTCTATTAGTGTGGTTGTTGTTATTACTATTATTATTATAGGTTAATGTTGCAATATAACATTCTAATGTAGGCTATAAAATTATTACGTTTGGATATTACATAATGTGCTGTTACAGTCGCTTTGGGGCACCCAGTTCCCTTGTTTAGTGACTGTTTGCAGCCAGCAGGGGCACACTAAACGTCAGACTGCAAAAGCATGCTTTGAGTGGTAGTGAACACTGCCCCTGTCCAAACACAAAAACAAGAATTGTGGGAAAAAAACACATGGATTCTACAAGAGTTGATGTCACCTGTCAGTAGTGAGAGATCGGCCACTTTCATCCTGCGACCATCGAAAAGAAAAGGGATTAATGTATTTTCTATTTTAGAAAGGAAAACAATGGCTGTTGACAATAAAGGAGCCATGGCTATCAGCATCAAAAAGCAGACAGTTACTGCCTGAGGAATGCCGCCCAGGTCCCCGTATACCGTTCAAAACAATACATTCACACTGAAGAGTCCCACACATAAATCTAAATCAACAGCCCATTTCAGATGTAAAATAATGGACTTTTTGAAGTGGGCTCCAGGTGCCTTCTTCTGCAGCTCACACAGTGCCCAGGCAAAAACAAAGCAGTATCTGTGAGATCCAATGCCTAAATTGTCCCGCTGATAAAAATATTCAAATAGCAATGAGGCTGAATGTCCCGCCTCAGTCCTTAAATGTTGAAATCCGTCTCATTTAGTCTTTAAAAAAAGAGCTAACAGGATACACAGCTATTGTTATCAACCATTACATGCCGTTAAATCACCATGCCCCTAATGTGGTTTTAATATGTCCAATATCGGTTAACATTACAAGCATAATTATGCGACCAAATTAAACCTCGAGCGCAGAGTATTTGAAATTAGATTCAGGTCCAATTAACACCTAGGAGCTGGGTGGAGTGAATGTCACCTGTGGTTGGCCGGAACGATTTGCCAGGCTCAGTAACGCCCAATCCAGAGCTCAGATAGGCGGGCTCTTCTCCTTGGAAAGCCATCATTGGGTGGAGGAGACAGCAGGCGGTCCAAATCCTATTCTCCAGCTCACGTCTGAGTCACATCCTTCTCTGAGAGTGATGGGATGTTCTAAGCCAATAATATGGTTCCGTACTCCCAGCCTGAAGGTCCAAATAAAAGCTTGAAAAGAAAATAAAAAAAACTCTGGGGGAAAAATCTTGGGAGTAAGAAAAAAGGAAAGTACAGGTTTGCCTACGTGAGAGTCTGAGCCGGTACATCCATGAGGCGTGATCACGACACGAGGCAGGATCAGCCACAGGAAAACCCCAGAGAACTTCACACATATTGGAGTTTTACAGCTATGCATGGCCGGGGGGGGGGGGGGGCTGCATAAACTCACATCACACACCTCTGACTGTATCAGTTTGATGCACAACTTGGTCACGCTATTAGTTCGCTTTCGGTTCCAGGATGAATTATTGGCATACCTAGTTTCCATGACAACCTGTCTTCCTTTGCTGGGCGGTCAGAGCGGCGCTTTGACTGCCAGGTTTTTAGCGTTATTAATTATCGCGGCCTCAAATGTATGAAACAGAAAAGGTGGAGACTTCAAACCGCTCTCTGAAAGCCCCCTGCTACTCCAGACGTGCGCTTTCGGCATCAGTCTGGAGTGCCTGGACAGTCGTCAAGATGGGATTAGAACATTCCAGACCATATGCTACCAGACAGACGTAAGCTAAGTGTGCTTCTGAAGGGGCCAGTTAAAGTGAAACAGTCATTCACACCGCATGATGTAAGTGTTCAGATTCCCGGGAAAAATGCTAAGAGCCACCCCACTGCCCACTGACCTTGCATTTGGAGCATCATCATGGTTGAGCTGTGGGTTAAATGGCGCAGTGAGTGATCTGAGCTGCCCCCCTTTACCCCAGGGGGACTCAGCTGCTCAATCAGCCTGTTAATACTGCCCTGGATGAAGATGATCACCCAGTAATCTTCTGTGGTTCCATAAGCATGGGTTGCATTGTAAAAATGGACCCAAAAGCAGCTGTACAACAATTAATAAACCTTATAGCGAAAAACACATGCACCAAAAACTCTCTAAGGTTAGACAACCAGCTTCCTGTCTCTTGCGTTAAGAGAAAACAGTGGTGTCTATGGCAACTACCTTCACGAGATGCACTAAATCTGAAACTTAACTTCAGTTACCAAACGCAGGATGCACAGCCAGGGAACCACACAGCCGTGGTGCAGACAGAACGGCCCGCAATTCGTACATGAAGAGGGCTTCGCCATTCCACCTCGGTGCGTCTATTTCGAGATCTCCTTCCCTCCTCCACTCTCCAACGGACATGAGCGAGATTTATACAGCTCTCCTCAAGGCGAGCGGCTCCATCGATCGCCGAGTCGGAGGTTTCCTGTTTATAGAATCTGCATGAACCTGTCAGTGTCGCTCACAGCTGCAGAAGCTAATAGCATCAGACTCTCCCACGGAGCCCGAGTGACGCCCGAAACCAGCTTTCATCTCTCTGCTCTCCAGGGTTGCCAACTTTGTTCAGCTGGCTGGAGTGATTTTTTTCAGTTCGAGACAAGTCTGCACACACATGTACATGTATGTAAGATTTGCTTTACCTTGTAAATAGTCTGTTGGGTTTGCACACTACTCCAGCACGTGTGATGTAGCTAATTTTTGGCTTGTAATGGAATAATATATATTTACCATAAAGTTTCGTGCGTTAGCGTAAGAGGCACGCCAGATCCGTGAGCGCTGGCAACCCTACGTCTCTGCACCTCTCTGCACAAGACTCCACCATCCTTATTAACAGTTGTATAACATGTCTTGCTTAAGAGTTTATTCTGATCTCTACTAATTAAAATTGATTTGAAATGATTTAGCATGTCTGCAGCCGGGGAGTGTTTATGTACTGACACAGGCAGCCCTTTAGTGGTCCGGATGCTGTTAATAAGGTAAAATCCCAGCATCCCGACTCTGAGCGCTGCTCTCCACTTAGCAAGAGCTTCTGTTTACTTCTCACATTTCTAATGCAGCCCATTTTTTTAGGATAGCGCAGGATTAAACAGGTTCTGTACTGCCACCTTGCATCTCAGGGCCATGGAGCTAGAAACTTTCAAAATGCCTGAAAACAAAGAACGGGAAAAAGCTCTGAGCCCCAGCGGATCTTACCGCAGTGAGGGAAGGAGGGCATTGCACTACAACACTGCCCCCTGCTGGAATTATAAATGTCACGGTTATTTATTTTTTATTTATTTCCAGGAACATTTTAAAACAAGTATATAACACTTCCCAAACAGCCCTGGAAGTTATGCCTGCATTATCTTAAGTATATTTAATTTTAAATTTTATTCGGAAATATTTTCCGTTTAGTTGAATATATAAAACAGTTTTATGCTTTGTGCCCAAATGGAAGTATTATTGTTTTACAATGAATAAAACATAAAACAAGCTTTGATTTCCCCTGGCAAGCTTTCCTCCACTTCCACATTTTATCTACTATAGTTCAAGTAAAAGATGAATGCCGAAAATAATTGCATCCTGTTAGAAGTTTTCTTTACGAATAAACTGAATTCCTGTATAGGAACAAAGACAAGGAAATATGGGGAAATGACTGATTTTTCATTTTATTAACCACAAAATGAATGAGGTTTCACAAAAGACGGTCATTTACAGAGATTTTTCCAGAAGAAACCGAAAGCCGGGAACATGCTGTGATCACAGAACCCTGGACACATGATCTCGGAGAGCGAGCAAAGCAGAATGGAGATAATGGCAGGGGAAGGGGGTAGGGATTATGGGATGGCGATCAGGTGATAAGCAATGCTAATGCATGCTGGGCTTATCCAGGACGTAAGCAGACAGTTTCTCCAGTGAATTACTGAAGGATGGCCATGATTATTGTAGGAGGTGATGGAGTAGATGGTGACCATCTAAAGACCAGCTAGCTGTGCTGTGGAACATCAGCGTGCAGCATGTAACATGCAAAGCCGGCAAGCCGGGTCTCCTGGCTGCTCCTCAGACAGTCTGCTGAGCTCTGAAGAGAACCAGCGCTACCCTCAGCTGGTAAGTCCTGCTGGAGATCAGCTGAGGTTTGCAGATCCAGCTGGCCTTTGGGCTGCAGCATGGCAGTTCTGGTGGGCTTTGGGTTAGGGTAGGAGGGGGTGACCCGGGCGGGGTGGAGCTGGGATCCCACAAACAGCTGGTACCAGATGGGATGAATGTTCTTTGGATCTGTTTGCTTATATAGTGTTGGAAAACCTGTAGATCTGTAGAGGCTTTAATCCAGAGCAACACGCATACAGGTATGAGAGAGCAGGGGCAGCCAGACCCTGGAGCAAATGGGGGTTAATGGCCTTCAGCAATGGCCCAACTGTGACATTACTCTCCCGACCCTGGGATTTGGATCAGTGACCTTCCAATGGCGAGCTCAGTGCCCTAACGCACTCAGCTTTCTAAATCCCCATAATTAACATTATAACATTTACAGCATTATGGTCACTTCCATAAGCACATAACATTAAACATAGTCAGACAGTTCAGCTGTTCTCAGAGTGGTCGCATATTATGCCCAATTCCCAGCGACCTCAATGCCATTCACCACACAGTGACACTCCAGGTGGGGGCGCTGTTTTCACCCAGAGGTCACATTTAATAAGACACTCAAACCTACAAACATAGTCAAACCTAACTCAAGTTTAAAGTCTGAACTTCTCAATTAATGCAGGGGGAAACAAACAAACAAAGAAATAACAAATGAAGTCTTGATAGGTTTGACGGAAGTCGGTCTGAATTAAACCTGCGCTTACCATATTAAATAGTGTATTACCTTTTCTCCCCACAAGATGGCAGTGCAGTATTTCCTGTGACATTCTCCTCGCAGTCTGCGTCATTGCAGTAACATTGTCTACAGCTGTGCACCTGCCATAGTGCGAGAATACGAGTAAAGCCCACCGCCCTATCCCCCACCGCCCAGACAAGCTTTGCCTCTGTACCTTTTATTTGTTTATTTCGCCCCAGGAATACTCTTGCAAAAAATCTGGAATTGAGTGGGAACATCAAACAGGCATTTAAATAGACAATCTCATCCATGTGGATTTCATGAAGCATCACGGGCCCTGCAGGGATGCATCTAAACAAATGTGGGTAAACAGACACGTGATGGGGATGGGGCATAGGCCGCCCCAGAGGAAGATCCATAATTCACGGCAAAAGTAAATAGATCAACACATGAAGTCGGGCCCTGGTTCTGTGTCCTCTGAGGGAGTTACCAGTGAATGGTCCCAGAGTCACCACCCCCCCGCTCCGCACCCTGGCATGGACACAAAGGGCCCCGTTATGAAGGTCCCTAGGAGGGGGGGCGGCCAGGGACGGGGTACCGCTACCTGTTGGGGGACAGAGTGGGCCTTGTTGGACCGGGTCGGCCCAGCTGGGATGGGACAGAGGGAGCTCAGAGCCGGAGAGGAAGCGGCACCGGAGGGCGGCACGGCGACGTGGGCGGGGATAAAGGCATGTCCGCCAAGATGGAGGGAGACAGACGAAACCTGTTCCTGGCAGAGGGCACGCCCCAGCCCACACTCCCCTTTCAGCGCGACCCTTTGGTTTTTTTTTAGTTTGTTTATCACCGGGCAGATTTACACTCTGCTCAGACCGCAGACAGCAAGCATTAATACCTATTAAAGGATGATGCATCTAAAGTGATCCCAAAAATACCCGCGTCCTTATAATTACAGAAAGATCGATAGAGCAAAGTATAGTGCTTCAAGGGGGCATGCAGCCACTAACTGGCAGAGGAACAGGGACAATCAGGCACACTACAATCAGAGGACGAGACGCAAAAGGCCAGGAGGAGTGCTCACAATGTCCAGCAGGGGGCAGCAGCGAAAGCTCTGAATATGGAATATCACCCTTGAATTGGCGAGGTAATTCAGGAGTGTAAAGCACCAGCAGGGGGCAGCAGAGAGACGGCTCTGAAGGACGGCCAGGAATCAGCGATGCAAGGGCCCGAGTGTCAGCGTGGGGTGACTGTGAGTGCCGGCTAATATCTCAACCCTGAGCAAGTTCCTTCATCTGAATTTCTTCCAAAAGGAAGGTGAAATATTAAGGGTTTTATCAGGTTAATTTGTGAGTCTAAACAGCTTATGGTGCATGACTGAGAGTGATTGTGTTTGTGTGTATGAGAGCATCATAACAGCTCTGGCAAGGGGGTGCCAGTCACCTCGAGAGGCTGAGGAAGGTGACCGTAACCAGCCGCACCATTTCCTCCCCCAGTGTTCTGAAAATACCAGCACCCCCACCCCGTGCCAGTTCTGGACATATCAGTCACCCCCCCCCGTGTTTTGGATACGCCCCCGGAAGGGTTCTGTATATCCCCGAATACTCTGGACATACCCCTTCCATGTGAGGCGGATATACCAGCTCCTTCCCCCAGTGTTCTAGTCATACCACCCCCGCCCCCTTGTGCTGCATATACTCGCCCCTCGCTCCAGCTTTCTGGATATACTGGCCCGCCCCCTGGTGTTCTGGATATCAGATATACCGGCTTGAGTAAGAGGCTCATAGTATCCCATGGCGAAGCCCCCCTTCATTGTAATTTAACTCTAGTAGAATGTTAAATTGCCATCACATGGTTCTGGCCCTGAGGCCTTCCTACAAGCTGCTATAAACCTCTATTATTATCCAACCCTAACCATTATGTCACCTACAGGTCGAGCTGCGTTTAAATGCTAGTTGGACTCTGACTGGCTTGTGAGCCTGGTAGGGGAGCAGAGCGTGGGGAAGGGAACAAGCTGGCATAAGCGTAAACGGTCAGCATCCAGAGCCAAACGATTAGCGGTCAGCAGCCGGAGCCGAGCGGTTAGCGGTCAGCAGCCGGAGCCGAGCGGTTACCGGTTAGCATCCAGAGCCAAACGATTAGCGGTCAGCACACGGAGCTGAGCGGTTAGCGGTCAGCACACGGAGCCGAGCGGTTAGCACCGGAAGCTGAGTGGTTAGCAGTTAGCACTGGAAGCTGAATTGTTAGCAGTTAGCACCGGAAGTTGAGCGGTTAGCGGTTAGCACACAGAGCCGAGCAGTTAGCACCGGAAGCTGAGCGGTTAGCGGTTAGCACACAGAGCCAAACGATTAGCGGTCAGCAGCTGGAGACGAGCGGTTAGCGGTTAGCACACAGAGCCGAGCGGTTAGCGGTCAGCACACGGAGCCGAGCGGTTAGCGGTTAGCACGTGGAGCCGAGTGGTTAGCACCGGAAGCTGAGCGGTTAGCGGTTAGCACCGGAAGCTGAGCGGTTAGCGGTTAGCACCGGAAGCTGAGCGGTTAGCGGTTAGCACCCTGAGCCGAGCGAAAAAGAGGCCGATTCTGAACAGCAGGTACACAGCATTGGAGAGACGCAGACGGCTGCTGTCAATGACGTCCGACGGTGAGGGCCGGTGGAGAGGGAGTCTGCCCAGCTAGCTGTGAGCCCCCCACCCCCCTCGCCCCTGCTTGTCAGGCTGGAACCGCTTCTCTTCCACCATCAGATACGTCAGAAAACGGGGGTGTCGTGCACCAAGACTAGCTCAGGTACAACTAAGTCACCAGGGGGGGCAGCTAACGGCCACTTTGCGTGTGGCAAAAGCGCCCTGGAGCGGACTTCGGGACTGCTGCGTCATGCAGCGAGAGGCAGCGATGAAGCACAGCCATCCCGTGGGGTTCGGCTGTCGCTGGTCATTAATCATCATTATTGCAAAGAAGGGGAAAAAAAAGAGAACAAAAACAGATAAATTAATTTTTCTGCCTTCTTGCAGTGCATCGAAAGTCACTGCATCACACAATCAATCCTTACTGCATTTTTAAATAGCTATAAGAGAGAGGGAGAGAGAGAGAGAGGGAGAGAGAGAGAGGGGGAGAGAGAGAGAGAGAAATAGATGAAGCGAAATAAAAACAGAGGTGGGATTAACCCGCAGGCGCTGTGATTTACTCTATCATTATAATCACAGATAGGCAGACTCTGACTTACAAATATTAGCCTCTCCAGTATGGTGAGCATGCCTGTTTGTTATTCTACTCCTCCACATAGTTCTGTGGGTTTTAAAGCCATGCAATTCAGGATCATTCGGGGGGAGGCGGCGTATCGGGGGGAGCCGGGGTCCGCAGCTGCAGAGGGTCTCCAGCCTGAGCGGAGCGGATGGCGCTGTGAGGATGTCTTGGCCGTGGGAGTGCCATCTTATGGACTGGGGTCTCCATCCTGCTGACCACTCATCTTTGATCGCAGAGGTAGTGGGATATATTATCCATGCAATGCTGACTCACCCCTGAATTGTGGGAAAGGGGGCCCAGTCAGCCTGAATCTCAGCCAATCAGTGTGCATTGACTGCACCCCAACCCTCCTGGGACTTGGCAAGCGGCTGTCATGCGACACAGTGAGGCAACAGTGTGTGCGTGCACTAAAGAACCACCCCGTCTGTTTGCGGCACCGAGTGGTGAGGTGATGAAGGACTTTCATACAGCGCAGAATCAAAAAACTCACCGAAGGACATTAATTGAGAGCATTAGAAGCACACAAACATATAATTTGAGGAGTCAGTTGATCAAAGTAAAGCCTATTCCCCAAAACTCCTCCCAACTCTCTGTCTTTGATGCTTTGAGGAGGAGGGTCAACACCTTCATCAAGCAGCCAGGTGCTGTATGATTTCTCTAATGGGCTCAAAGCCAAAGACAACAAGCCACAGCATGTGGCTAACAGCATTCTAGCTCAGCGGCAGAGCAAACACACCTGGTGTTGACTGAAAAGCCTTGTCGGGGTCTGAAAACAGACCACCTGTTTGCCAGGCTCTAGTCGGCAGCAGGTCAGTGTTACAGGCCATGCTTCACCCTTATAAACCCTCACGGACAGTTATGGAAACATATCACCCACAATCCCACACACAAACATTTACATATGGAGGGAATAAATGTTTATGGCGCACATCGCACTTGAAGGTATGTAAGCTCGTTGACTCTCCGCAAGATACAAAGGCATTCGCTGTGCGAGGGTAACCTTGGGAACAAAGATGGCACAAACCTCATTTAACGTAACTCCGCTCGATTAATAAACAGGACAAGCACGGCGGCCGAGTTAATGGAAGGAACGTGGGCCGGGTGACAATGGCTTTGAGCCGACTGGGTTAGGAAGGGGGCTTTTGGCTGGAGCCGGATGCAGGATGGCAGGCCGCCGTAGAGCAGTAAATGCAGCGGTTTATTGTTATGCTGTCTCTGCCGCTGCATGTCTGCTTCACTCTGTCACATATCAGTACCGACCCGCTATCCCCCCGATGCACAAGGCCTGTTTGGGCCTGAGGCAGCCGTCAAGTGAACACGAGCTGGACAGCACAGATACCCGAACACTGCGGGCCAAGCTGCCGGCCAGTCACTGCTGTCCTGGACAGTAGCTCTGGGGGCTCGGCCTTGGACGTTTGTTTCCATTTCTTCCTGTGGCTTATTACTACTCCGATTTTCACTATAGTAGTATTTAGTACAGCAATACAGGCCTATAAATCCTCCCTCTATTTATCCTTCTTAAGTTCTTCAGAGCTTTGTTGTCATGAAAATGCTGTGTTCATGTGGTCTGTTCACATGATAACACTGTCTTTGTGTGGCCTGTCCACATAATAAAACATTGTGTTCATATGATCTGTCCAAATTATTAAACACTGTGTTCATGTGGTCTGTCCACATAATAAATAGCTATGTTCATATGATCCGTCTACATCATAAAACACTGTGTCCATGTGGTTTGTCCACATAATAAAAAGATGTGTCCACATGGTAATTGAAAATGTTCAAAGTCTGTACACATCATAAAAGGGCAATTTTACACAGTTCAGAAATACCTTTAAAAATGTTGTGTTTAAGAGGTCCATCTACCTATTCTGATTTATCGAGGCAGAACACTTACGTTTCTATGTGGTCTGGACGTCAGAGAATAGCAACCATTCTGGTCACATTGATTCCCAGAAATAAAGACCCATTTCAGAGCACAAAAGAGGTCTTTTTTTTGAAAATGGTTTTCTGTTCAAATCCAAGCACATTAAATATAAATGGTTAGATGCACTGGGCAGCATTTTTTTTTACATCTGGACTTAATTGGCTTACACTGGCAATTAATAGGGGTGCAGCTACTGGAAGCCAGTGCTGAAACATTACTTTGCCATAATTTTGCTCTGACCCACATTCAAGTGCAGGGAATTGGAAAAATATGCATGAACCAAGCAAAATTGAATTATTTAAAATAAGTTTAGTTTCACGGGAGCCCAAAACAACATTACCCAGTTGCTTTGCAGGTGCTTTCATACGAAGTTCACATCTCTACATTTTATTCGTCTGCGGATATTTACTGGTGCGAATTTTGCCAGGGGTACCACAGAACATCGGGTCCGGACATGAGAATCTGCACCAGCCTGCCTGCGTGCAACAGCTCTCTTGAACCGCGCTTGGAAGAATTTGACCAGCACTTAAGCCGTTCGTGGATCCGTGCAGATGGCAGTGGGAGACCCCCAGAGGTGTGACACCTAGTCCTGGGTTGTACAGATGTACGGTCCCATTGACATCAACTTGGGGGGACACTTTGGATTGATGCAAAGTAACAGATCCCCTGAATCATAAATGGCAAACTCAAAGTTTCCTCTTGCAATGTCCATATTTTAAAAAAAGAAAACAATAAAACAAATAAGAATAAATGAACAAGCTCCCAGACTAACAGATGGTTACAGCCCTACCTGGAAGTCATTGGCCATTTCTATTACAATGGGTCTACGCATTAACCTCGAACGCAAGTCTCTGAGACACGACTCGAGCAGAAGCCAGTGGCGAGGGGCTTCTGGCATCCCTGTAATTACTTATCCTCTTTCTACCACAGTCCCAGAGCACAATGCGAACATTATTCACTGCATTTACACACCTGGAAGCCGGATGAAAAGTGTATAGGAAGGACAGCAAATCAGGCTTTGGGATTTGCCCTGATTTATATTTTTTATCTGAGTTCCTGCGGCAATTAACCCCAGAAAACTGCTCGCAAACAATATCAAAGACTGCTGGCCTTGCAGGGTGTGGTGGGGCTGCCTCGGGAGTGCGCTTCAGTATGTACGCTTTCTGCACGACGACACGTCCCGCGGAGCTGGGGTCGCTGCGGTCCCCCTTGGGGAAGCCGTGGGCCTCCTTGGGGTCGCCGCGGACCCCCTTGGGGAAGCCGTGGGCCTCCTTGGGGAAGCCGTGGGCCTCCTTGGGGTCGCCGTGGACCCCCTTGGGGAAGCCGTGGGCCTCCTTGGGGTCGCCGCGGACCCCCTTGGGGAAGCCGTGGGTCTCTTCCGCTCCTTCAGCTCTTTGCTTCCCAGGAACATGGCGTCAATTAGGAAGCATGCATTTAGAGCGCAGTAAAAAATAATAAAAGCAACGGCTTGTTCTGCACCATAAAATGCTATTCTAGCCCGTGCTGGTCACGTTCCACCCCCCCCAGCAACGGTGACGGGGAAGGAACAGCCCCAAGCTTCATTTCCGACGGTACCTCATGCAGCTCTGCTAAATCACCAGCCATAATTTCCCCGCGCAGCATGAGTTGGTTGGGTCGCGTGTGCCTGAGCATGTACACAAACAGGGTCCCGGCGTGAGAGGCCCTTATCACAGACCAATGGATGGTAACAATGCAGCCATTAGAGGCTAATGTCAGTACCCACCGTTCTTCATGGAATGGTTGTCAGTAGAGCTGTCCAAAGTAGATCCTAATGATGTCTAATGTCACCCAACCTGTGTACTGCGTGCTCTGACTGCATTCCTGAAGGACCGTAACACCCCTGTGGTGTCCTGGGGAACTGGGAATGACCTCCTCCTATTTTATAGACACGGGGATGGAAGGAGCACTATGTCGAGATCAAAGTGGCGCCCACGGAGCAGTGGTGGGGATGGGGCTGTGGTTGCTTCTTTGTGGAGCTTGTCAGGAGATTGTCCATGGCTTCTCCCTCTGCTAGCGTGCCTCACGGGCTCAGCTGCCAAATCAAAGGGATGGTCCCTTCGGTTGGCGGGAAGACCGCCAGCAAGGTCACTGGCTTTCTGAAGGCGCCATATACGAGGACTATGAAAGCCGCGGAAATGACTCCCACCCTCCCCAACGAACTGAAAATAGCAAGTTAATGAAGAGAATTACAAGAGAGTCATACTGTGGCAGCCAACTGTTACAAGAAGGAACCCGGTCTCAGTGTCAGCACCCTAAGCTGTAGGCAGGAGGGCATGTGCGCTCCCCTTCCACTGCCCTACACTGCAACACTACACTGCAATACTACACTGCAATACTAAGGGTGGGAAATCACACTGCAGCCTCCATACCCCATCACAGGTGGGAGGTTCCATAAGCCCTTGCTATTGGGGGTGTCTAGGAATGATAAATCAGATGGGCTGCCTTGGAAATCCTTGCAGGGGCAGCGTCCTACATGTTCACGCGTCTTGCCTAGAGTGCTACATCGGGCTTCAACCAGCACTGTCACTGCCTTTCAAATACAAATTTCTCCCTTTACATCAAGTACAAACCTGGACCAAAGTTCATGTATGTGCAGCATTTCATTTTAGTACGTGGCATGATGTCACAGCCAAATTGCTCGCAGGGCGAGGACATCGTCACTAAGCACTGTCCCCGGTGCCAAGGGAATCTCATTATTACTCACTGTTTTGGTTGTTTACTCTGACGACAGGCTTCAGACTTTCGCATGCAGCTGGACGTGCGGCCACCTGCAGAAACGGCCTCCGGGGAGGTTTCCTCCCGTAACTCTAGGATCATTTGCTCACCTTTTCACGCCTTCGCAGGTGACACAGCTAGTAATGGATGTTAGGATACAGCTCAGGCTGGAGCCGTGTTATTCATAATCACTCAGCATGACACTCAGATCAGTATAGCAGGCTTATAAAGTGCCTGCCACATAATATACATTAAGAACAGTACAATATCCATCAGAAGGAGACCAAACAGCTGAATTTAATTCCATATTTCCACTATAATAATTAGAATTGTTGGTCACTCATGGCACTCGAGCAGAACCAGCAAACCACAGAAGATGTTTTTTGTAGAGCGCCTTGCGTGTGGGGCAGAACCTCTGTCTGTAGTAGCGTGTGGGGCAGTACCTCTGTCTGTAGTAGCGTGTGGGGCAGTACCTCTGTCTGTAGTAAATGGACAATGTCAGCTAACCTCTGCATAATGGAAATCCTTTCATCAGGGGGACATAACCCCCCCCTCGTACCGATAGCCCTGGACAGAATATGGTGTCCCGCACAGATAATCCCCAGCGCTGGAGTTCTGACACACTGAAAGATGTCAGTGTAAATTTAGCGTGTGCATCTGGACATGATACATTAGCACTGTCACTTGGACTATACTGGGCTCCTCTTCCTCGAGTAGGATTGCAGGCCAGTTCATCTTTCATGAATCTACATTAAATATTTATCTAATTCAGATTAAGGGACATCTTTGAAGTCGACGCTTTTGCCGGATCGGGTCTAACCTCCTGTGATTTTGTGTACACATTGGGGGTGCGCAGCGTGCGAGCGGGAGGGCGCCTTCGTGAGCACGGCCCCGGTTATGCGTGCCAGGAAGTGCACAGCTATATATAGCTTGAGAGAAGGCTGCCATGTCACTGTCTGTCAGCTGTCATCTGTACTGTGAATGAGTGCAAACAATCGGGACGCGTCGTGGCCTGAGACAATCACATTTTCACTTTATCTAAAGGGTGCCTGTGTTTTTTACTGCTGGCTGGCTTTTACGTGAAGGGTGTTACTAAAGACTGAAAGTTAATTAGTGCCAAAACAATTGTTTTGTAAATATTTCCGTGTATCAAGCCAGATCATGTCCTGGGCTAGTTAACTAGCCCCGAGCTTGGAACAGGATCGCCGATTTACTTAGAAGGTTAAAAGCATTCTGATTAGTGATTGCTTTGAAATTCAAATTATTCTACCTTCATTTCGTTTAAAACAAAATTTGACTTCTCTACTTAAGAATCATCTCAGGAATGATGCAACATGTCCAATTAATATTTACAGATACCCACTGCCCATCCAAACAGAGCTACAGACGGACCGCATGCCTGCTTTTCGAAGAACGGCTCAAAATACTGATTTCACGGTTTCACAGTTCAAATTTTCCATTACCTATACATATAGTTTTTTTTCTCTCCTTTAGACCCCAGGGACACCATAGCGATAGCAGAATGGTGACGATACACTGTGAGGTCTATGAAGTCCACCCAGGAGTCAGTTTGTAGATTCTGGGGGGGACAGTCAAAAAGTCACTTTGGGCCCCACCCTTGGATGTTTCAGAAATCTAAATCAGTAGCTAGCGAGTCATAAGATGGTAGCCAGCTAGCTGGTTGGCAGGACAAGCTGCTTCTGTGTCTCGTAAATAAAGAAGGTGTGTATTTAGTCCCGAGTGAGGTGTGGTTTGGGTGTGGCATACACCTGCTCTCTGCCTCATTTCTTTCATAGATCTGTTAACAAATGATCCCAGGGCGGCGGCTGTCTCCATGCTGAGTATCAGAAGCCTTTCCTTCATGGAGATCGCGCCATGGAGCTGATGAAAGCGCCAAGACGCCATATCATGGTAGCAGCAAAGTCAGAGGGGATGAAACGCCAGGCGAGCATCAGCTTCAGACGCACAGTGAGTCCCTGTCGTCGGCACGCCGCCTCATTAACTAACACAGGCTGCCGACATCATGAGGCCCATTCCCCCGATCGCTTCCAGCTAACATCCCCGCTACCTAATTCCCCCAGTATCTCCCCTGGCATCCAGCCGAGGCCCGCAGTAAGCAGGGGGCTCGTCCTTCCTGTTTGTATATTATAAACATGCTTAATACCCTCTCAGAACAAACAAACAAACAAAAGCAGCGGTATGCTAACGAGGCTGTCCAGATGAGCCCAGTGAGGCGTGTCAGCGTGCGTCCGCTGGGTCATCTCTCACTACCGTACCTCTGTCTGATCAGCCGCATAAAAATCAGTCACTTACTTCGCCTGCAAAGGTCACTTAAATACATTTAGATCCGTCCAGCCAATTGTATCAGGTGGCTCCAGTCCAGGAGTCCAGGCCTGAACAGGACACACTTTGGACAGGAGTGTATTATATATTATATTATATTATCAGGAGTATTTATGTCCTTCTGCTGTCCAGGTAAGCCTGAACAGGACACACTTTGGACAGGAGTATATTATATATTATATTATCAGGAGTATTTATGTCCTTCTGCTGTCCAGGTAAGCCTGAACAGGACACACTTTGGACAGGAGTATATTGACCAGTCACTTGTATCCAAAGCGACATGCGACTCAGAGAGCAGAGCCAGTCCCTGGAGCAAATAGGGGTTAAAGGTCTTGCTCAAGGACCCAACAGTAACATCACTCTGTGGCTCTTGGGATTTGACCTGGAGACCTTCTGAATATGGGAGCAGTCCTATCTGCCTGAGCCACACACCAGCCCAGTCTCTGTACAGTAACTCCAGAACACAGGCAAAAGAAAAATAGCCACAGTTTATCACTCTTTCAATCTGACTCCATGCTTGGAATCCCAGAATCTTCCATCCATCCATCCATCCATCCATCCATTTACCAGGCCTGCTTGTCCTATTCAGGGTCTTGGGCTTCAGAGTGTATCCCATAAACTATGGACTTGAGCAGGGTGCCAACCCATCAGAGAGCACACACACCATTCACACACACATTGGTCTCTTACCATATCAATTTCCCAACAAACACACACACACCCGCGAGCCAATCTAAACGGGGACTGTCCATTCATTTTTATGGGGAAAACCCTAATCCCAGTCACGACACCCTTATCCCCAACCCAGCCCTAACCTTAACCATAAGCAACCATCCCAAATGTGTGTGTGTGTGTGTGTATTTGCATAGATCACATTTGAGGACCAAAAAATATATATGTCACAGACATATGTGCGTGTGTGTGTGTATTCATCACTATCTCTTCCATAAAACGGTTCATATGAAACACTGGTTCCTATTCTTTCATAATAATGACTCATACTTGAGACTATATTAATACCTTATTTCACTAATAGACTCACTTTTGCATTACAAAGCCCGGTTTAATTAAAAAAGCCAATTAAACAATGTACTATTGTAACGTGCAAAACAAAATAATTTTTACTAAAAATAACATACGCTCTTAGTAAGACCATAAGAATGTTGCATCACGCTCGATTATACGTATTTATCAAGGTT
>JAODKL010000002.1:19431759-19443729 GCA_026780765.1 Petrocephalus schoutedeni | reverse complement strand
TCCCCCATTGCCTGCAGTCTCCCCCAGTGCCTGCAGTGTCCCCCATTGCCTGTTGTCCCCCAGTGCCTGCAGTGTCCCCCATTGCCTGCAGTGTCCCCCAGTGCCACCTAGCAAGTTGGTCGCCTGTACCAGCTATCACTCCCTATCGGTACTTGTGGAAAGGTGGAGCAGAGTGGGGGGTCAGTGTTCAGTCCTGTTATGAGCTCTTCTCTGGAAAAATGCAGCATTTTTTTTCATTAAACCACTGCCTGCTGGTATAAAATATTGATACAGCCTTTCCAAACAGAGATTTTGGCACTCTTACCTCACGCCTCCAAGGTTGGGGTGTGACTGCTACCGTCCTGTATGCGTGTGGGGTTTGGCTGTTTCCTCTGGGCACAGTCTAAAGGCAGACAGATAGGCTAAATGGCCTCTCTGAGTAGTGTGTGTGTGTGTACTCTGTGCTGCCTAGGACCAGACCCTGGGTCTCTGTGCTCCGGTGAGGTTCTCCTAAGGCCTGCTGTATCCCAATCAGGGTGGGAATCCTGCTGTTATTTTTACCCCGGCCCATCCACAGCGTTTGCGGAGGCTCGTTATCGATCAGCCTCGCGGCTGCAGATGTCGTGCCTTTGCTTGCTGTGAGGAGAGCCACGCACGGCCCACGCCTCTCTGCTTTTTACCCAAATCCACGTGGACGCGCACCCGCATTTATTACGAGCAGACCGCGCCACGCTGGATGCCGCCATACCCATAAATACACATTAATGACCGGCGTCCGTTTAGCTCAGCACACCAGCTTGATGACAGACATAACGCTGGGAACTGTAAGGACCTGATGTGCCTAAAATAACCCATTCGCTTCTTTTGCAGCGATTATTTCATATGTGGCACGGGCACTGACAGCAATTCCCAGCATGCATGCAGTTCAGCACCAGCAAAATCAGACGTAAATACAGGTAACATTATAAACTTTGAGTTGAATGTGTTATTCTCTTGCCATATTAATACCTATGGAGGCGACGGGCATCAGCCAGGCTCATTATATCGTTATTACAGTTCACTGAGGGTCTAGCAGTACAGCAGTCCTGACTGAAGGAGAAATGCTGTGAACATCAAGAAGACCAGAGCTGCCTTTATGTTTACTTAGCAGACACTTTTAGACAATGTGGCATTTCTGGGGAAAATGGGGGCGGACTGTGTCCTTGAAGTCACCGGAGAGTAAGGGCCTTCCCCAAGGGTTCAGCACTAAAAGCACCCTGCAAAGGCCAGGATCTGATCCTCTGACCTCCTGATCACAGGCAGATGTATCTGACTCCTCTAAGCCGCCCCACACCCGCTGGGGCTGCCTGCGTTTGCCCAAAGCTACCCTGCGTGAGGAAGACCGGACAATGGCATGTTGAATGAAGTAAGCCAGCCACCAGTTCATTTGTGTCCCTCTTTTAAATATCGCACCAAGAAGCCAGCAGCCCGTCCCAATGGATGGCACTGTGGTTTGGTGGTGATGCGGGTCCCGAGAGCGCTGCCTGGACGCTGGCGCCTCGCGGAGGCCTCGTCCATAACGCCTGCCGCGACCTTCTCTCTTTCATCCCGCTGATACCATCTGATGCGGCACAGCGAGTTTACAAAGGCGCCTATCCATCGATGCCGCCTAATTAGTGTTTACACGAGAGGATCACGGCTCAGTTACTCTTCCATTGCGGTAGGTCACTATGATTTTCAGTTTCCATGGCAACTGGCTACACACTTTCAAACTAAGCTGTTTACCAGGAGTATCTAATTAAGTGTTTGAAGGGATCTAAATTCTTGAAGGTGCGCTGGTGTATTTCCGCACAGGGGCAAGGTCGGGGGAGCAGCCACTGTATGAGAAAGTGTGACCCAAATTCTCGGTTTTTCTGCTCGTCTGTAACGTGGCATTCCGACACCCTGCACCGGCATTCCGGGCTTAATCTGAGCAGCGATTCAGCGGCGCAATTAATGCGGAGAGCATGACTCATCTCTAAGGGTGATCACCGGCTGCTCTGAACAAACCACCCTCGCGAAAAACAGCACGGCGACGGCGGCCTTAACGCTCTCTCCCCCGATACCGGTAACGACTGACCCCGAATGGAGAACCTGTACGGCGTATTCTGTTTGCTCGACACCATTTACTGAAAAAAACCTTAAAATACCAAATAGCACAGTTTGTCTTTGTGGCAGCATTAAAAGGCAAATTAATCTCTGTTTACTCAAAACCGTTAGTGTACTTATGGTTGTTTATGTAATTACTTTCTGTGGGAAAACAGCAATACCGCATTTTACCTGCATTAAATTCCTGTTTGTTTCTGTCAATCCGTGCGCTGGGTTTATTAATTCCTGATGTCTGGGGAGATATTTTACTGACTTGCACCTTGAGTGATGGTCTGTCCAGGGAATGTTTTTTTCATCACTAGCGTTTAATGAATTTTTTACATGTTTCACAGCGTCTGTGATGAATAGTCTTAGATGTTGACAGCACCCCCCCCCCCCGATGACTCGTTACCAGACGGGGGGTGCTGTACCCATCTGATGTTCACCAAGGTGCTTAAGAACACGTGGCCCCAGGCCTGGTTAATTTCCACATAGAGTGTCCCCTCCACTTCCTGACAACCAGTGTCAGGTCTGGGGGTTGGGGGTGTTTGGGCTAGGTGCTATGTACCTTGTGCTGCATAACAAAATAACTTCAGTGGTGAATCGAGACTGGAGGGACTGCCTTGTAGCTTCGTCTTCTGGGACAGTGTGTGCAGAGGCAGCGTGCGGCCGGAAGGTCGTCAGTTTGAATCTCGTGGCTTGCTCTGATGCCACCGTTGGGCCCATGAGCAAGGGTCTTAACCCACAATTGCTCCGGGGGCATTGCATGCTGGCTGACTCTATGCTCAGACCCCCAGCCTCACTCTCACCTCAATATGTGTGTGCGTGTCTTAAAGAGGAGAGCATTATGGGATATGAGGACACTCACATCGCAGCATATTCCAGTGTATTTGTTCAAATGACAAATAGCAAAGTAGCATTATATTTATCAAATACTTCCATCCTAGTGGCTCCAAATATGTACAGGTGGGTCCAGACCCAATGTGGCAGTTTACAGGTATGCTGTAGCTGTCTTCCGCCGTCTGCCTCCACAGGTGTACCAAAGCATAACTCAGGGGGAGATGCCAGTGGGGATGTCTGCTGCGATTCTCATTTAACAAGGTCACAGTACATATAATAAAATGACTTATGTAAATCCATACTTTTATTTAAGGCTAAAATATCATCATATTTTGCGAGATGCCAGCCGTGCTTGTAATGAAGATGTTCTGATAATTTGCGGGTGTGAATTATTTTCACCTTGTGGTGAATTTAATCAGGTGAATTATGTAAATAAACAAGTAGCTAATGAGCTGATTAAAACGTCAGATTTGCGGTGTCAGGGAGGTGAGGGGGGGCACAGCTCTCTGCATATTATCATTCCTATATGTCTGAGGAATGTATTTTACAGGGCTGATTGCTACAATCGTGTTTTTTAATCACACTAATTTTAACTTTAATGCGGGATTTATGACCTATGCTTAAATGCAATAACATTGACAATGAGGCAATAATATGGTTTGTTTCCCGTCAGACCTTGAGTGGGTGTTGTGCTGATTAATGTTATTAAGCACAATCATCCTTAAATTTACAGTCGCATCCTTTGTCATATACTTCTTATTGTATTGATTTTACCTGCAATATCCAGCATTCCAGTATTATAACAGCCACCCAACCAGGTCTTAGCAGCTTTGATCCCTCTTGCAAGGTCTGTTATAGTCCTATCAAGCCACGTTATACTGTACGCATCCATATTGTGTGGCGCAGCAGTTTGCTGTTTTATGGATTATTTATATATGAGATGAAACACACCTATGGGTTTGCAGACATTCTCCTCGCATTTCCGGGGGGCCGCGACAGCATTAGATGCCATTTAAAAGCTTTTCTGCATGAGGGGGTATCAGTTGGGTTCCCCACTCAACATCTGCTGTGAAATTGAATCATCATAATCATTAGCGAGCACTTGAAGTGTGACAAGACAGTTAGAAGCACTTTGGGGGGGGTAGGGAGTGGGGGGGCGTGGCATCCGGAGAGGGCCAGAACCTGCCCCCACCCCACTGGTGCCCCACACACAATGGGGTATTCACCGACATTCCCTCTTCGCTGTGCAGACCCCTTCCCTGGAAAATATCATATTTTTACTCCCCCACCCCCCCCACCGGCACCCGTCCCGCTTACAGAAACTGATGTGCGGGGTGGCGGAGCTCGCCGCGCTCTTCAAAGGCGCCTTTTGTTCGGAACTCCGGTCGGGGTGGTTTGGGAATGGCGTGGATCCCATCTGAGATGCAGCCCCCCTGCATGGGGCGCTTTTTACGCGATGTCAATCCCGGGGATGCAATGAAGTCTAATCAAACCAAAATAAACGGGAGAGGGCGGGGCTGTGAGGCCAGAGACAAGGACAGCCATCGACAAAAGGCATTCGCTGAAGTGAGCGCGGGGGGCTTGGCGGGGGGCTTGGCGTGCGGCGCCTCGCCCACGAGCGGCCTCCCGCGTCACACGTGTTCCCCTTGCCTCCAGGAAGGTGAGGCTCGGAAAACAGGCGGATTCATCCGGGCGGTTTAAGCTCCGACCTACTCTCCTGCTGAAAGGCGGGCGATTCATCCGGAAATGATGACACGCACGGTAAACGGGCCGGCGTGGGGCTCAGCGCCACTGGCACGCTTGAAGTGCTCAAAAATGAGACACCTTTGAACCCACGGATCGCACAATAGCCCGCAGGAAGCCCGCCCCCCCCCCCCCCCCCGGCCCGGCACTGCCGCCTCGCCTCTCCTCTCCTGGCAGGGAATGAATCATTCCCAGTGCAGCTCGCGCTTCAAAGGGGGCCAAGCGGCTCGAAACAGCTGCCGCTCTTTGGCGGATTGCGCCGCCCGCCGCAGCGGAAAGGCGAGCGTTGTGGGCCAAGCTTCTAGAAGATTCCATGTGAGTCTGATGTTCATACAAAGTGTAGAATGGAGCCGGAGGCTATGGAGAGGAATGCCGCGTATTTGGGTGACATCGTGAACATATTGATTGATGATTAATGAAGCTTCATCTGGCAACTGAGAAAATCAGGAAAAAACCGCCGTAATGTACAATGTTGGTTTCTGCAGACCCCATCATGCTGTGTGTTTGAGCATTCACACATACTGAGGTGAGGGTGAAGCTTGCGGTCTATAGACAGGCTCAGCCGTCCATCCAGTGGCCCACAAGCATTGTGAGTTGGGACTGCTCTGCCAAGGACGGGATTTGAACCAACGACCTTCTGGTGATATGCACCAAGGATTAACCCGGCACGCTCCCCATTACAATCACACACTGAAGCCCTGCATTGCGATATTGCTGTATAACCCCCCCCCCCACACACACACACACACACACAGACACACACACACACACTGGGGAGGACTGCTTCAGATGCTGCCTTCCGATTGCAGATGACGGATTAGCACGGGATGTTGCTAATAGCCTGAACCATCTCCGCGGCGACTCCGTCGTGCTCCCCATCTCCTGGGGGGGGGGGGTTTACTGCAGCCGGACTCTCTTTCCTCTTTAATGATAGTGCGTGCAGCCAGGTGAACAGTCATTTGCTGTTCTGTGGGGGTGAAGCCATCAGCTGACCAGTCACATTCTGATCTTCTACCGAGCTTGGCTGTAATGCATGGAGACCAAGAGGAGGACGGCATCTCCTCACTATCATCATCCATAAAGCATTTAAATAGTTTAATCAAATTTTATGGAAGTCGCACCATAACGGGCATAACTAGTTCCATTTATCCTTCCACAAAATGTTAATTGGCACTCTGCCTTTCCATCTTTCGACTTCTGCAGTGACTGTGGTCTCTTCCACCTCCCTACCGCACCAAACCTAAAGCTAGGAGTCGAGGTAAGCTACGCTGCCCCCTTTCTGCAGCTTCTGGAAAGACAGCGCGAGCTCCCCTCTGGCCCCAGGCCGAATTCCACACAAGAAGCACAACTTTGCATATCAATAAGTTAATTCAGACTTCATGGCTGAAATCACACATTTAATTATAGTCTTTTTTTTTTTCTTTTGTTCAGTTTTATGTTTTGCTTCCCTTAATGTGCTGGACTCGGTCTGTGTGCGTTTTTTAAAATAAATCCCGTTATGTTTAGCACAGCGTATCCAGCTCACAGTGCTACGCTGCACCATAACAGCCAACACTCTACACACAGGCCTCTCTGGCCCTAACAGTCATGTGTCTCTTTTGGAATGTTACAGTCTTACGCACCGTGGTAAATGCGGTAAATCATATGTGATAATAGGCGTGTGCCTCATCCCCAGCGCCTCTATCCAATCGGGGTGACTTTGGCCTATCGGTGGCCTCTCCTTCCCGCTAGACGTCGCCTGGGGGCATTGCAGCAAACAGCCCAGGATTCAATTTCCCAACAATCGATAGCAGAGACAGGATCCCGGCTCCAGACGCGTGGTTCCGCTACAGCGCATCAGGATCCGGCCTGTCGCCCCCTTCACCATCTAACAAGGCGTCCCGGATGCCCCCGGCCCAAGCGTCCGGGACGCAGTGAGTCGGCGGTGATGGAGAGTGAGGCCGGCGCCTGGGGTATGGCCTGTGCCCTGTCAGCAGCTGAAATATAATTAAATCATAATAAAGAAAATATAATTATGCACATGTGAAAGATCAGTAATGGAAATAATTATAGTTATTTTGTAATTAAGCCATTTGTACAGGTACATCGGAATGTGTTCGTTTTCACATACCATCTTGCTCTCCTTTTACAGCCACACACACATGGAATGGAATAGAATAGAATAGAGATACTTTATTAAGAGATTCTCTATTTTGCTTTGCCCCGTCTTGCTCTCCCTGAGACACACAGGCACACATGCAGCTGAGAGCCACGGGCCACAGCCAATTCAGGGCTTTGCTTGAGGCCCCACAGATATGTGACTGCTCTGCCAAGGCCGGAAACCTTCCAATCACAGGCACAGAGGCTTAGAGCCGAGAGTGAATCTGGGGGTCTAAATGCAGAGTCAGCCGTCCCCCCCTGGAGCATGTTTCTTTTGGGGGGGGTTTAGCAGTCTTGCAAAAGGCTACAATGGAGTCGTGGCTGCTTCTGAGCGTGGGATTTGAACCCAGCGCCTTCCGCTGAACCACATACCAATCGACAGAGAGACAGATAGATACGACGGCGAGGCGCAGAGCACTCCCTCGGTGCCCCGGAATCTCTGTCCTGCTGGTGGCGATGGGGACACGCACCGCTGTGAGCTACCGCCGGTCCACTGACCACTCCCTCGGGTCCCTCATCAAAGTTATGCTGCAGTCCAGAGGGGGAAAATGAAGTTTTAACTTCTCTAATGAGGTGGTTGGCTCTGACCTTTGCAGTTTTTAGAGAGTGGTTATGGATCTGGCTTGATCTTCTGGCGCTGAACGTGAAGGCTGTTAGCTCTGATAGATATTTGGAGATTATCACGAGTTTGGATGCAGCTTCCGATTGAGATCCACCCCCTGGAGCTTGAATATTAAAGCGGCTTCAAAGCACAACGTCGGGCTTTGACCAGGGAGGCATTTGATGGCACCTAAAAAAAAACAAAAATCACCAGTAGCAGCAGAATAGGCCTTTTAAATCCAATCATTCTGAAAAAGTGTGAAGTTCATTTTTTATTTTCACTTTTCTTCCAGAAACCAAGCAGCTATCTGAGGGCCTCGACGAGTCATTCTGTAGGACGATATCATGATATTGACAAGAACAGTGTGATTTTTAGCAAAAACTCAGCAACACTGTTTTACGTGAAAAGGTTTGCATTTAAGATGATGGGAGGAACCGACCGCACAAACTGCGCTGAAGCTGATGAGGTCTACCTGTGCAGCAGGTCTCCAGAAGGTGCGAGAGGAAGACCGTGGGATGCACAGGAAACAGGAAGTAGGGAGGTAGGAACCAGACAGACGGTGATGCTAAGCGTACCATGTTCCTGAGTGCCACTGCTGTACTACTACAATGAAAAATATAGGGAGGTGCAACAATTATGCAGATTAGGCCTCAGAATACAGATGTATTACAAAACAACTTGACAAAGCACCATGTTCTCAGTTCAATTTATAATGGAGACAGAGTTTTATAAACGCTGAGAGTCTCCCGCTGGGTTCAGGGTATGAACACAGATTACCCCTCAGTCACATTCACAGGTCGGGCCGTAAACGTCGCCTCCGATTAAATAAGCCCAGCGTGGCAATAAAGGTAACGAGAAAGATGACACGTGGTGAAGTTCGGATGTGTGTGAGGTCAGGGGGACCCCCCCCCCCACTCCCAGCAGCGAATTTCTGAAACGCAGGATGGCATAAATATTCATGAAGGCGGTGCTCCCTGATTGGCCGGTGAAGATCTTTGCGCTATAGCGTGTTGGGGGCACTCGGCTCTGTTTTGTAACATAGAACACTCTCTGGTTGCGTTATTCCTTATGTTGCAACCCTTTTGAGTAAATATTGAGTAAAAATTGTCTTTCATTTAGCTAGCTGCAGTGGTAATGGACAGGAATCTGAGGCAGCTAGCTAGCTAGTTAAGTAAAAATAATAACGTTAGCCTAGTAGAAAGTGGCTGATCGGGCAGCTCTTTTTTTGTAAATATAAATGAGCCTCCATCAGAGCCACATCAGCATGCCTCCAGCCAATCAGGTAGAGCTTCCCTCATGAATATTAATGAGCCACCCCCCACCATCCTACTTTTCAGAATTCGGCTCCCCGCAGGTCTGCTCTGCCCGTTGTTATGAAGCAAGTCCTCCACGCCCTGTTCCATTTTTGGGGCGGCTACTGCAGGTCCTCGGGGCACAGGAAGCTGGTAAAGCGTACCATCTCCCTGCCGGGCCAGCATCCCACATCAGTGCAAACGGATGCGCAGTGCCATGTTCTGCCCAGAAACACTGACGAGACTAACATTTACCATCTAGTGCTCCCTATGCGCAGAATACAGAGCGATAAATCCGTCACACTGCCGTGTATCTGATTGGCCCAGTCCTTGGAATCTCCATGGAGACCCGAGCGTGTGCCCTCATGTGCTCCAGGGGATTTCCCAGATTGCCAGTCATCCTCGGAAACCCGGGAGACGGAATGTCAGGGCCAGTGACCCCCAGTGCAGAGCCAAAGCGGAGGTGCAAAGCTGTGCTGTGATTTTAGCCGGCTGAGTGTGAAAGGGCTGCCCGGGTGCTGGAGAATAGGGGCAGACGGCTTACAGAGAGGGTTCCTTCAGGTGACGTGAATCATCATCACGGCAACATCTCTGTCGGCTTCTGTGGGAAGTCCCTAAATCTATTTATTGCATATTTCTGTTCATTCAGTTCCACTGCTAAGTCAGTGGCGTGGTACAACATCTCAGCTTTAATATTTGGAGCATATGAAGTCAGAGGGAAGTCATTTTTGTGTTATGCTGATTAACTGTCCTACACATCACCAGCTCCTAGCGGCTTAAGTATCCTTCACACTAATTCCATTAATTCAGCTGAGTTCTGCCCAAAGTACCCAAACGGCCGCTGGCACTGCGCAAGGCCACTTCCGCGATCCGAGATGCACTTCCACGGCGCGTGACCTTGTTTTTCGCAGGATTACTGGACGCAGGAATAATTAGCTCCCCAGTTTGCGTTTTTTTTTTGCCACTTAAAATTATGGCTGATTCACACCAACTTTTCGACGTCGTAAATTAAATTCTGTCTGTGGTAGCTCGTGGAACGCTTTTAGTGAAGGCGGCTCCCGTCATTTATTTTTAGCTCCTGTACTTTATATTGCGAATCCAGGTCTGGACTATCCCATTTTTATACATTAAATGCATCAGATGCATAATGCATGCCCGTCCGCCCCACCGGTCTGTCACAGTTTCTGTGCTCTTATGAAGAGTTCAGATGATGGCTGCATTGTCCTCACAGCAGGGACCAGCAGCTCTACGCTGAGGCCAGGTGTCACCGGCCATATGGCAGTGTGTGAGCATGGGCCCGCGGGTTTTGTACCGCCGATTGAACACAGGCCCAGGCACAGTACAGAGATGCACAGTACAGTGTGCAGCTGCGCCATCCCGGTTAATAGTAACTACACCTCCCAGCATGCAATTGGCAGGCAGACGGTGGGTCACCACCTGGAGAGGCTCACTGACTGGCCCAGGTTTTTCAATTGTTTTTATCCAATTAATTTTTATATAGCACCTTTCACAAAACAGTCACCCCAAGGCAGTTGACGCGAATGTTTAGCTGTCCATTATTACATCATTTTTGGTGCATGAAACAGGGAACAGTAAAGAGAGAGAAAGCACGGCAGAGGTTTGCTAAGCGTAGCCATGCATGGATGTGGGGTATGTTTGCGGGGTTCGGAGAGGCTAGTTTTATACCGGGACTGTACTTTAATCCCGTCAGGGAGATCTGCGTGAAGCACGGACTAAGCTGGCCATTCTGCCACGCCTGTGAGTGAGCGCGGGCGAGTTGCTAAGCAGCAAACACGGGCCACACCGCCAGCCGGCCACCTCCTCCGTTTACGTGACCCACAGGCTAAATCCGGGCCTGTTTCCTCTGTGTAAAAAGCGCAGGCAGTGCGTCCGGCCAGGCCCCCCGTCTTCCTCCCTCTTCCTCCCCCACGCAGCCGGGATGTGGCAGCTCAATCCAAAAGAACCAAACCCAATTAGTGTTTAAGCGAAAGGAGATAGAGAGGAGTTGTCAGGTAGCCGGGGATGAGTGCCTGTTAGCAGCCGTGGCAGGCAGCACCTTCGCTAAACAGCAAGCGGAAAGGGGACTTAAATTAAGAAGAATAAAATTAAGTTACGATATGGTGCATTCGAAATGTACCAATGGCGAAATGTTTGTGTATTAGGAGACTCGCTGAACTCAGTCCACTGGACTATTTCTCTGACTGTGGATAGCGTCCTTGGGTCCCGCGTGAGCTGGCCGGGAGTCTGAGGAAGGTCTCGTCTGAGGAAAGTGCGCGAGTGGCCTCTCAGGGTGTCACAGACGGGTGTACGCGTGGTCTCAGTAGACAGATGATGCAAGCTAGCTAGCAGCACATCAGGACGGAGGGGGTGTGATGGGCCGCCTTTCTGTAATTATTTATGGTGGGACCCATGACAAGTTATAGGCAGTCCCCAGCTGACATAAGGAACCGCTCTGGCAAACTTTTACACAAGTTAAATGTCATATACAGTATGCATATATGTATAAATCGTGTGTGTATGTGTACATACACCAGACCAAACGCATCCGTGTTCCCAGGCCCTGTAGCACTCGTGAGCATAAACATCTGATGCAGTGTTTGACGACGTATCATATGGTTACTTATTTATTTGTCATATTGTATTCACACTCGGCTTCCGATATTTTCAATTTACAATGACTTCATCTACACAAAGTGCACTTATTTAAATTAAAGATAAAAGGTAAATTTGCTAACAGGTGCAGGCTGTTCTTTTGAATTAGTGCTTCTGTAAATTCTATGTATCTCAACAATATTTTTTTTTTTTTTGCGCAAGTCCAGATTTACTTAAATTGAGTTTATGTAAGATGAAGGCTGCCAGTACATCCAGATGAATTTATCCAGTGGGGTCTTTGGCAGAATAAATACCGCGGTAAGCGATGGACAAAGGCATAAACACAGCGTGGTAGCTCTGTGAAGCTGGTTTAGGAGGAAAGCAGAAACCTGTAATGCAATCTGCAGGGACCAAACGTAGTCAAAAGGCCATAAAGAGAAATTATACTACAGAATAAAATTTATTTAATTGTATATCTGAAAGGGGGCGGCATGGTGGTGTGGTGGTTAGCACTGTCGCCTCACACCTCAGGGACCGGGGTTCGAATCCGGCCCAGTTCCATGTGTGTGGAGTTTGCATGTTCTCCCCATGCTGTTGTGGAGTTTCCTCCGGGTACTCCGGTTTCCCCCCACAGTCCAAAGACATGCTGAGGCTGATTGGCATTGCTCAGTTGCCCGT
>JAODKL010000002.1:19410854-19421555 GCA_026780765.1 Petrocephalus schoutedeni | reverse complement strand
TCCTCACGCTCCTCTCCAAAGGAATACTCCAGTGTGAACAGACACCTCCCCACCGACCGCTCCTCCTCACGCTCCTCTCCAAAGGAATACTCCAGTGTGAACAGACACCTCCCCACCGACCGCTCCTCCTCACGCTCCTCTCCAAAGGAATACTCCACTGTGAACAGACACCTCTTTTAGGCACAGGATTAGCCATGTGTCTAGCACCCCTGGAATATTTAATGCAGCTACCATGCTAAGCATGGGTTGGGAACCCACAACCTTCCAATCCCTACCACAGCAGCCTAACCCATTGAGCCACACATTACTGTATGACTAAGACTTCCAATTTAGCTCGGGTCCATGAGTATGTCGGAAACAGACACAGGCAACTGAAAAGTATTAGGGCCACTGACAGATCGGCCAGCCTAAACTCCTGTAAACTAGGGACTGGAAAATGCAACACAGACACAATAAAGACAGCTAGTTACACAGAGTAGGCCTAAGACCAAGCCTAAGACCAGTCAGCCCCATGCAAAGCTCCCTGCTCCCAGTACTTCGGCTTTGGATCTCCAGCAGAAGGCCATTGTCTCTGGATTGGCACCTGTGCTCATTTGGCAAGAAGGCTGACACCCAAAACCAAATCCAAGTCAACTGCTCCATTGACTCAGTTCAATCGATTTCACATCAATTCATTTCATTTTTAGCTGGTTCCCTTGCCAACATAATGGACCAAGAGCAGGGAAAGTATCATTTACTGAACAACAGGGGGTTCCACATTTAAGGACAATGGCTTATGAGCAGTTCCAAGGAGTCACCTGCTTTTGTACCACCGAGCAAGGAACAGTTGTATAATGAGCAAAGTGCAACTCTGTGAATAGTTTTGAATGAAGTGGTCTGCTAGGCAACCACCCCCCCAAATAAACAAATATACATAACACTGCTAATTTGGGCTCAGGTATCAATGTGCACTACTATGACATGCAACTAAACCGCAAAGCATTCTGGGAAATAATTTCAGCCAGCCGTCTGCATGGGATTAATTAGCAGGAACAGACAGAACAAGGGCTTGCCCCATATCATCACGGTGAGCGGGGGTATCATTGGTAGGAATTGGTGGGTCTGAGTTGAGGTCACATCTCAATCTGATATTATCTCTGTTACCTGTCGCTGTCACACCTGGGTCAGACCAACCACAACCGTGCTAGTCTCTACTGAACAGTCCCATCTGAGAAATGATCCCCCCGTAGGTCAGAGCCACCTGATTGTCTCCGTGTTTGAAATGAGCATCTTCTCTAATTCTGTGCATAGACCTGAGTGCCTGGACCTTAGCGAGCACTAAGCTGTGCTCCGTATGGCCTGTGTTTTTGACTTCTTGCCTGTGCTTTGATCTCCTTCTTCTTACCGGCCTTCTGTCTGCACCTTGTGTGCCTTAGATTTGGGTTTCAGCTAATTTCCGCCTGGTTTTGACCACCTACAGTAATGTTCTGGTATTAAACAGCCACCATCCCTACACTAGGATCCTCTCAATGAGTTCATGACAATGCCTTTCCCTGGTGGGTGGTATCATGTAGAAACATGGCCAGCAGGTGGTGCAGTGGTTAGAAATACAGGGCTGTGACTGGGATTCTGCAGGGTCTCCGCTTTTAAACCATAGGGCATGACACCACGTCTGGATGAAAATGCTGTTGTGTTCTTGTGTTACTTCCTCCACTGTAGCTTGAAACTGTGGATCCACTGATTGGGAGTTTAGCACCAAACCCAGTTCTGCCCAGGCTGGGATGGCGAACAGAACAGAACAGAACCAGCATGAAAATCTCAGCAAAAGGTTCTTCTGTGCAATGGGGGTGGAAATGCTGCGGATGATCCCCAGTTTGGGGTTTGCTGGCTCCCCCCGCACTGGACCTCCTGGGTGTCCTCGCACACGCTGCATCTGCAGTCCTGCTCTCCGTGAAGTGAGCCCCGGCCGCCGGTCTGTCAAAGGCCCGGATGCCAGAGCTCTCTCGGGACTCGTGTTTGTCTTTAAATTGCAGAGTGGCGACTTTGATTTACAAAAGATTTCAGCCTTACACAAAGCCTGAGCATAAATTGCCAAAGTGGATGTTACATGCGTCCTTTCCTCTTGTTGTACAACATAATTAAAAGGCATAATCTTAAATGTCAGGCATTTGCTGAGATAATTTCTGGGATGAATAACCACAGCAACAAAAACATTGCAAATAATATTCCCCAGCCTTGTCTTTTTGTGTGACGGGGGTGTGAGAGAGCAGCTTTACTGGGGCAGTGTTTCCTTTTCCAGGGATTACTGGGAAAACAAGGAATTAAAGAGCCATTTGGCAAGAAAAAGAAGCTAAGAAGTGAACCAAAGGATGCGTGAATGTGAGCCAGAATGGGCGTCCAGGGCCTGGCTCAGCGTATAAGGTGCCAGGAAGGAGCCGCGGGCCGGTATTTACTGTTAGACACGAGAAGGGAGACGCGGGCCGGTTACTGTTAGACACGAGAAGGGAGACGCGGGCCGGTTACTGTTAGACACGAGAAGGGAGACGTGGGCCGGTATAAAGGTGCTTACAGCTTCCTCCCGCTTTCCAGGACAAACACGTGGCTGCGGTTAAGTGGGCCCTGAGAGTGTACGCCACAGCAGGGGATTCTTACTGCTGATCTCTTTTGCCCTAATTGGTGTGTCCCTCCTCATGCACCCCAGGACAGTTCCACGCAGCCTGATTGGTTGAGAGGTTGCCGAGAACAGATAGGCGGAGATACTTCACAACCGGTCGATTCCATGAGGAGGGAGGAAATGGCGTGTCCCATCCCTCCGGTGACACGGGCCATTCATTACCTACCCCACCCCCCCACTCGAACCCCTTAGCCAGTCTCAAGCCTCCATCTTTTACGTTATCCATTCAGAGCCCGATCACACTTTTGATAACAGTTCAGGCTCACAAAGGCTAGGAGAGTGAGATTTTGTTGCCCTTATGATTTGAAAGTTGCGGGTTCAAATCTCTGGGTTATTGGAATGGTGTCACCTCTGGTCTCTGTGTAAAGTGTGATTAACTTGTGAGTAGGCTAAATGTGGTCAAGCCAAAGGAGCATTAGCTGAAGGTGTTTGACGGCTCTGGCTGCATGTTTAAGTCACGGGCTTTTGCTTTCCATCGGTGATTTCCCCCTTTTCACTCGGCACACCTGGCCTAACGTCACTTTCCAGCTGAATCCAGGGATTGGGAGTCACTTTCAGTGCAAGGTCAGCTGTGCTACCTCTCATGGAGCGAAGACAAAAGAACAAAAAAAAAACTTGCACATGGAGCGCATAGCCATTAAGCTCTTAACCCTATCCCTTTGAAAGCATCTGAAAGCTCACATCTACATATCAATCGGCGGGCAATTACAGCCCCCGCCGAGGATGCGAGGACATGGGAGACGCAAAGGCGCCTTTCCGAAGAGCAGCGTACAGTGCTTACCGCAGCGATGGGGGGTGGGGGAGTAAACAGCAGCAAGGATGGGCCTGGGGACACGGCGAGACTTCCTAAACACGCCATACGACGCGTATCTGACATACGACGCGTATCTGACATACGACGCGTATCTGACATACGACGCGTATCTGACATACGACGTGCGTGAATTACTCCCGCCAGCAAGAATTTCTCAAATTTCCACATCTGTGCTGCACTGTGAAGCACTGCAGACTGACAGAGTCACATGGCACTGAGCCAAACCAGCTAGCACACGTTAGTCTGACAGTCTCATGCTGCATAAACCGGGGCTCCACTTCACTGACGGCCACTACGCTCCTTATACAGTACAGCCCTGTCTTTCTGCCATATACTCACTGTGGAGTCAGGCAGCATCTTGATTTTTTGGACAGTTCACCCCAATGGGGCATGAGGCAGTTGTCCTTATTGGTACTGATCACAGCCAATCGTCAAGCCCCTATCATGTGGTGGCTGTCCACTTTGGCAATGATTACGACCAATCATGAAGCCCCTACCACAAGAAAGCTATCCTCATCGGTGATGATTGTAGGCAATCCTGAAGCCTGCTCCATAAGACAGCTGAGTTATCAGGTGATGGAGTTAATTAATGGCTGGAGATGTAAACATTAAGATTTCATACTTCTGAGAGGCAGAAATGGCCTGACATACTGAGGTGTGGTGCCCATGTCAAAACCATACGCCATATTTCTCCTGGAGTTCCTTTAGAACCACTATGATTGAGGAAATGTGGTCAAAATTGCTTCTCGATTAGAAGCTCATATTATCTTCACTGTGGGTGCCTTTTTAAAAAAAAAAATAATTATTATTATTTAAAGTTCACTTGAAACAACTTGTCAAGAAAAGATCTGAAATTAAAAGTACGTTTCTGAAAATGGAGAGATTGAAGTTTAATTTCCCTGCTGCACTGGTGGACCATTTAATATCCCATCCCATCCTTATTCCAGCTCACATAATGGTATCTCTAACACCTGAGAGACAGGTCGTCAGTACGGCATAGAGGAACCCTTTCTGCAGCATAAATAATTGCATTATGAATTACTGCTGCCACAGCCTGACTTTATTACAATTAAATTTCCTTCATTTATTACCATGAGCTATTTTAAGCACATAACACAGAGCTTGGATCCCGTTAATGCACCACCTTTCCTAAGCGGCCTTCCTCACCGTCATTTATCCCTAAAATATGGCCGTGCAGACAGCCGCAGACTGAAGCACGCTGATGCCTCTTGCGGGCGCCAGTTAGCGGTCCTGCTACCTCAGCTCGCGGTATTAAGCCGACGCTCTCCTCTAATGCAAATCACCCACCACCATTTCTCATATCTGTGCAGCTGGATATTATATAGAGGTGAATCGGATATTTGTTTTGTTCAAGGGCAAAGTGGTAGGGACCCTTTGGGGGGTGGGGGGGCTGAAATTATTCACTGCCCTTCTGCTCATAAATCTCTCTCTGAATATGGCCGCCGTCTCCAAGCAAACTGCCTTTCCATATTTTGGTGCAAACATGCAGTGAGTTGATGTCCGGCTGGAGAGTCAAGAGGACAGGGGGGTATCCACAGGGACGGGTGATTTGGCCTCCTGACAGCACAAGCTCCTGACACAGCCATAATAATAAGCTAATTAATTCCCTGATGGAAATGCCTTTAGCCATCTGTATGCGAGTGTGCGTCTTTGCACAAACAAGGCCTCGCTCCGCCAATGGGATTGAAGCAGCTGAAATGAAGTTTTATTTGTACTGAGTGCAGGTGCACTGGAATGTCTTAGTTTTCACATACCCTGCCGTGCACTCCTTTGAGACACACAGACGTGTAAAGGTGAGAGCGGGTCAGAGGTCAGAGGGCAGGGTCAGCCATCCAATCAGTCACAAGCACAGACCTAAGCATCCACTGTCCACATGCATACTGGATGTGAGGGACTAGAAAGAGAGCTTTAGTCTGAATACCAAGCGGGAACCTTGCAGAGATGGGATGTAATCAAGTACTTTGACTTCCTTACTGTACTTAAGTTGATTTTCCAGGTATCTGTACTTTACTTCAGTATTTATTTTTCTGACGACTTTTTACTTTTACTCCCTACGTTTCAGGAGAAATATCTGTACTTTATACTCCTTACTTTCTCGAAAGCGGCTCGTTATTTCTGTATGGATCCCCGTAATATACGATGCCAATGATCTTGACTCCTGGTGTAGTTTCACTTTCAGCATAGTACACTTGGCATAAACATATAAGCTACAGCCACCGTAAGAGCGTGTGCCTCATTACGGGTCCGTGAACTATCAACGGACATTTTGTATCCTTGAAGGCAAATTATTTTTTACTTTTTACATTTGTACTTAAGTACATTTCAAAAACCTGTACGTTTTTACTTTTACTTAAGTAAAGGATTTTCAGTCTATACTTTTACTTTTACCAGAGTCTTTTTTCACACAAGCATCCGTGTTTCTACTTAAGTAGAGAATGTGAGCACTTTTGACACCTCTGGAACCTTGTATCATGCCTTCGGGACTAGGGGCCATCTGCTTTACCTCAAGATAAACAGCCGTGACAGAAAGCTGTCACTTGCATGGATCACGTCACTTTATGCTCTTTTTAGCTTCCTTATAAAGATGAACACAATCTGATATTAAATGTAATAATATTTTGGGTTACTGAAATATACATACATCATGAAACTTAACTTACAGCTCACAGCTGTAATCAGAGAGACACAGTGGGCGATGTACTGGCTTTTTAATCTGTAGGTCGAACGTTTTAATCTGCCACTGGAAGTTCCTGTGATGTACCATCTGCCCCACATGTGCATAACTTTGGATATAACTGTGTTAAATTAATAAACATAATGTAATGGCCTTTTTTCACTTCAAACTATGAATATTAGAAAGAATGAGTCAGACACATTAACAGCAATTTAGACAGGCACAAACGCAGTCACCCCTGCTCCGAACCATGCCGCCCCAGGCATCTCCATCCTAACATGCCTGAAATGCAGATGTAATCATCATCGTAATTATACTTCTAATTTTCAAGCAAAGCACCACAGGCCAGTTATTCCACATGGGCCCAACATGCCAAATTATCACGAAAGACCAGCCTCACATTCATTGCTACCTGCGGTTCGCCACGGGTCAGATTTCTGAGTCTCTGCATGAGGCAGAGCACCAGTCAGACGTGCTGCTGATCTCGCACACGCCGCAATGATCAGTGTCGATGGGAGACACAGTGGTATGATTCTACTGGCCCGAGGTCCCTGTACTCCTCTTATTATTCAGTACCAGCAGATTGCCAGGCCAGCAGGACGCTCCATGCAAATGCGCGGTCTGAATGGTGCTACCATGTACCGGCCCTCTCCATGCACTGGGTCAGACCCAGAGTGCAGGAGGGTACGCAGTTGCAGCATGCCCCAGTGTGGCACGGGTGATTTGCTGCATGGGGACGGCTGGTCTGGTCATACACCGGCCCTTTGCCACTCTGCAGGACTGCTAATGTTTCCATGGAGACAGTCCCAACAGCGGTCATCAGAGAAGGCATCGTCATGGGGGGATTGGAGCTCATGGTGGCACCCCAAGACAAAGCAGTAAGGCTACCTTCAAGACAGGCTCCTGTTGTTGTTTGCACCTGTGAAGCCCCCTACCCCAACATCACAATCAACCCCCACTGCCCCAGAAGCAGCCCACCACTCTTGGTTTACAGGGTGGAACCGACTAATGATATCACCCTGACCCACACCTGGTAGGAAAGCCGACTGGAGCTAGGGGATGACTGGAGTCCATTCTGCAGTCACATGATACTTCCTTCTGGGTCTTTCCACCCACATTATTGTCACATTATCTACTTACACCCGACCCCATGGCTTCCCCTGAAGGTGGTGGGCCTACAGGAGAACAGACACCACGTTGGTTGTTCGGGCCATGCCCGGCCGGGCCCCACGGGTAGAGGTCTGGCCACCAGGCACTCGCCCTCGGGCTCCCGCCCCAGGCCTGGCTCCGGGGCGAGGCCCCGGCCTCCCCAATCCGGATGCGGTAACATGATCCTTGTTTGTTACCATCATGAGGCCCACCTAAGACCAATTTGCCTTGGGTTTGCCTACCAGGGGCAATTGCCCCGACAACATAGCCCCTAGGATCACGGACAATTCCACATTTTCTTCAAATGCCACCTGAATTTTTGTTTTATTTTTTTTCCCCTCCTTTTATGTCAACCAGCTAAAAAAAGCCTCGGCTCAGCACCAAGAACTGTCAAAAAGGTACGTTTGTGAACATTCATTTTCTGCAATGAGATGCTCTTCCGCGGAAACAAAGTTTCTTCCCGGAGCGTTTTGTAAATATGAATTGCAGATTGCGCGCCAGTGTGGTGGTGTGTCTCGAACCCTCTTATCTCTGGTCCGGTCCTGCCGGAAACACTTCAGAGCTGAGGTGCGTCAGTGATTTAGGTGTATAGCAGTCCTGATGTAATCATTGCAATAGTTTGTGTTAAAGAAACAAATGAGGTTAGCAGTGTTGTGCCAGTGATTAAATTCATCCTGAAATTCCATTAATCTATTATTAGATTCTGTAACACCATTCAATACGTAACTGTAAGGCATTACAATTACGTTTTAATATAATTCCTCAATTGATTATACATAAAGAATGTCTTAGAAGTCCCTTGATGACAGCCACTTGCGAAATTATAAATTATCCGTTCTGGTTTTAATTCACATTAAAAATTGCATCGTAAAGCCACTTTCCTGGTTACAGTGACTCATCATCCAACGCTGGAAGTTTACAGAAACGCCACAGCAGGACCTCCAGCTGTCTGTGACATCTCCATGCATCCCCAAAACTCACAGAGGGACCAGAATCAAGTGACCCTGGATGGCAAGAAAAATGGATGCGAGAAAGAAGGAGAGGCAGATAAGCAAATGCACAAAGGAGTGAGAGAGGTCATGGATGGCTGTTTCCAGGGAATGCATCCCCGCCCTTATACATACGCCACGGGGGGGCTACACCCCCATCCTGCACCCACATTCACAGATTTAATGAGTCTTTTTTGTCTGTTTCAGCCTGCAATGAAAGTATTAGGGAATTTCAAGAGCCACTGCACCGCACATCCATGCAAATTGAGGGTGAGGGTTAGAGTGAATGAGTTTCCCTCTAAGACCATCTTAATGATGCTAGGATATTAGAATGACCTTTGACCCCTATACGCTTCACAAAGTCAGACCCCCCTGAAGAAGTCGGCACATCGCCGGAACCTCGTTGGCGATTAACCCACCGGTGGCGTCGGGAGGAATCAGGGAGATGGCTCACTCTGCCAGGGGGCCCGTCCACAAGATGCTGCTATAGTCCATTAATCCAGCTGTAATGTTGGCAATAAACTTCCAAGACCAGAAAATGAACAAACCAGCGAATGAGAAAACAAGACCCAGATTCCATCTAATGAGGTCAGCTTGGCCGGGCTCCCCTCCACCCTCCGTACACCGCCTCGCTCGTCCTTAATGGCTTCCCCACAGACAACATAAATAAATAATTGCTATGGCAACAAACATCTAGCTGTAGTCAAGATCATGCATGAACCGTCTTTGGCTTAACAAGCAGCATCGGTTTTCCGTCCCCACTTGCCGTTAAATTGCACTCCCTTGTGTGATTACGTGACTGTAGCCCCATGCCACAATGCTCCATATTGGAGATCAGTGGAGAGGTGACATTAATTCCTCAGCTGTGCCTGCCTACAGCTCCTTCAACCAAAATGCGGCTTTCACTTCCCAGCTTCCTGTGAGAGATCGAAAGAATTAATGGGAACACTTAATATGAAGCCCATATTCCATCCATCCATCCATTTTCCTACCCGCTTATCCGTTCAGGGTCGCGGGGGGTCCGGAACCCATCCCGGAAGCTACGGGCACGAGGCAGGGAACAACCCAGGATGGGGGGCCAGTCCATCGCAGGGCACACTCACACACCAGTCACCCACACATACACACCTACGGGCAATTTAGGAACTCCAATTAACCTCAGCATGTCTTTGGACTGTGGGGGGAAACCGGAGTACCCGGAGGAAACCCCACAACGGCACGGGGAGAACATGCAAACCCCACACACATGGAACTGAGCCGGATTCGAAACCCGGTCCCAGAGGTGTGAGGCGACAGTGCTACCCACCACACCACCGTGCCGCCCCAAGCCCATATTCATAAAGCCTAATAACTGTTCTTTTAATTCACTGTAACACATTCATAAAGTATTATAACATGGCTATAACTATTTATCAAAAGGCATAACGCATCATAGCCATGTGTATTATGTATTATGAACACTTTATGAGGCTTTCATCTATAATGCACTACAGAGACCTTTATAATGTGGCACAACACATCCTTAATGCTTATACTGGGCATTATAATGCATTAAGAAGGTATCTATAGTGCATTACAGATGACAGCCTCATAAAGCGTTCATAATACGTAATACACAAGGCTATGATGTGTTATGCCTTTTGATAAATATTTATAGCCATGTTTATAATGTTTTATTATTTCTTATGGAATGTGTTTATGTGACGAAAAAATTGTCTTTAAGTAAATTGTTACCGTATAAATATTCCTATAGCACCACAGACAGCCTCATTGGCCAGGGAATAGTTGGTTGGCACAATGCGACTCGTTGAAGCGTTGAGCAAAGCTCAGTGTGGAGCTTTGACGCAGCAGAATGGGGCTACGTGCAGGAAGCTGTAGCCTGTGCGCCCGGGCCTCCGCAGATGAGGCCTGCCGAGATAGCAGGAGGTGTGCAGACTAAGGCAGGCGTGAAAATGCACGGCTTTGATGAATGCCCCGCTATTCTCCCGTCTCTCCCTCCCCTTTTTATCACGCTGTCGATCGATGGCGCGCCGCAGTGGGAAGGAAGAACCGTCACATCTGAAATTAAGCAGAAAAAAAGCTACAAACATGTGTCCTGTGCTTCTGTAGGACACCCAGGGTGCATCCACTGGACAGCGGCATCCAGGAGAAGAGCTGAAATCAGTAACACTTTATAAATTTATAAACACATTCATAACAAATAATAAGGAATTCATAAAGCACTATAATCATGGCTATAAATATTTATCAAAAGGCATAACACAATATAGCCATGTGCATTATGCATCATGAACGCTTTATCAGGCTGTCATCTATAATGCACCATAGATACCTTCATGGTGCATTGCAATGGCTGGTATAAGCACTGAGGATGCTTTTTCACAGAGCATTTATAATGCAC
>JAODKL010000002.1:19402383-19405860 GCA_026780765.1 Petrocephalus schoutedeni | reverse complement strand
CTACAACCACTCACAAGGTGCCTTTGTACATGCAGTATATAGGTATATATATATATATATGCGTGTGTATAAAACAGGTCTGGGAAATGAAAATGAAGGTTGAGATAATAGTCACAGTGTAATGAGACTTACAGTAGCTGGGCCGTTTTGTTGGTGGGGGGAGAGGGGTGACCCAGGGGGGCGGAGCATGTCCAGATTTACCAATCAAATGCTGCAGGTGTCCTCTCTGCCCCGCCCATTTCTCAAGAGCTTCTGACATGCCATGGTAAGTTATTGTCCCATGTCAGACGCGTAGGTTTTAAGCGATGTTAGACATTTGTGTAATGATGGCACTTCACGGGGGTTGGAGTGTGCCTCCATGGATTAGGAGGCTGTGATCAGAAGGTTGTCAGCTCAAATCCCTGGTTTGGCAGAGTGATAGCGCCCCCTGCATTAGGCCTGTTCCTTTTAGGCCCCTGCTTCTCTGCTCCGTAGGGAAGGGCCGTGGCGACGGGTGGCATGGCGCTGAAGTGATCATACGTGAGAAGCTGTCTTCAGGACCACACCGCATTCACCAGCCATCTATCCTTATTTATCGGGGCTGCTCAGGGTTGTCATCTAACCCGGTCATTTATATCACTTAGGGAAACATAATACTGTTTCTGCACCTGGCCGCTGGCAAGTGAAGGAACCAAACCTAAGGATATGTGTCAAACGTAAGAACAATCGGGAAGTGAAAGTACGCACAAACAAACATGCAGGTGGTGCGTGGGCATCGCTTCAGCAGCCGTGGGCAAGCAGCGGCAGTTACCCTGCACTTTGCAGAAACCCCTGCTGTGTTTGACCTGGCTTACCAGCGCTTCCAACAGTGTGTAGTGCATGTGACCCGCATACCCGTGTGGCTCATCATTGTAAGGCGTCGTCGTTATCGATATTACACGGAAATGAATCCAGTTAATAGGGGTCAGTGAAAAATAAAAACTGCTCCGTTAAATTCTAATTTCGATTCACTCAGAAACCTTCAAGTTGATTAAGAATAATGGGGGGGCTTCGTTAGCATAAACGCATCAGAAAACAGCCCGTTTGTAGTGAAAACAGTGTCACTCCAGAGACAAGAAGCACTTTCAGCTGAATATGGATTAGGTGCAGACTAAAAACTGTCCCCATGTGGATACGAGCCCACATGCCGGTCGAGGAATGAATCTGCCGCCATCCATTGCTAATTATTTGGGGGCCAGTCCTCTGACCTTTAGAAAAACCCACAATTTACAGCTTGTGCCTTTATGATGTTCATCTGGCATAGTTTAATGCACACACACAATATAATACACACATATGTGTCAGTCTTTGGAGAGATACTGGTTTACTCCAATTGCCATGTGACTTCCTCCTCTTTCGACTTATCCAGCACGGAATAAAACCAGTGCCCCCAGCAAACACGAGGCCACAGCGTCGTGCTTCTCTCCTCTGATATTCCCTCTCAGGAAAGGTGTCCAGCTCGCTCTCCGCGTTCCACTCAGACAGGCTGAGCACGCTGTTGACATCTCTCCCCCCTTCCCTCTTACAATCCTTCTGGGTGATCACATGGGAACTGCACCCTTCCCGGGGACAGCCAGTCCCAATTCCGGGAACCTCATCAGTCTGCCATTCCAGTTCTAAATAAATTGAGCCTGGACTTGTCAGGGATCGGTGGATCCGGAGATGTTCCATGTGTGCCTGAGACAATGAGACGCCGGGGGACAAAGCCTAATGCATCTTAATGTGATCACGTGGCACTCTGAAGATGTTCCTCGAAGAGCCTACGTCAAGCTCCAGGAAGCCGGGAATGCCGTCGGGAGATCCGGACGCCCTGGAGGCCACTGGGCGTGAACCAGCAATCTCCTACTGAGAGATGGATCAGATCCAGCCCAGGTGAGATGGGGAACCAGAGGGAGCTGTTACACCCCCCAAAGCTGAGGGTACAGGGCCCCCATTACCAAAACGGCCCCATTTGTCGGGCCTTCCTTTGATTGTATTTTGGCATATCCAGAAGGATCACACTTAGAGACATAGACATTAACATACTACTTCAGTCTGAGGTAAAGGAATCTTTAATGGAACATCATGCATAGAGAGACCAGAAAGTCCATGTCCGATTAGCTGCACGTGATTATGAACCTTGAAGGCTTCTTCGCGAGTGTGCTCTCCATGAGGGACAATAGAGGCCTCCCCCATAACCCCGATACCACGAGGAGGCTCTTTCCATGGGAACCTGAGCCCTCCGGGTGCTTTTTGTGACCCGGGGCCATGTGGCTGAAAGTGCTTCCGTGTCTATGTCTATGTTTACTATGCGGAGTATGTAGTATGCTACTACATGTGCCATTTACACTACAGCCACCTCCCACTATATTTACAACAGCACCATAAATGTATTACTTACATGGTTTTTTTATTAATGGTCTGCCTTGTGTATTTACTATGTAATCTTACTCAAGTCATCCTTCTCTTTCAGAATTTCCCCCTGTGATCAATATAGTTAATCTTAATCATATTTTTTCCTTTGTTATATTTCCTCTCTGTGCCACTGTGCCACAAGATATTCCCCCCCAGGAAACAGTAAAGTTCTACTCTAATCTTAATCTTAAATGCTGAGCTGCCTCCCACCAGGAGGTGGCCAGGACACACCACCCCCCTGCACGAGGTTATAGGAGCTTCACAGATTTCTTCCCTGCCAGCAAACCCTCTGTGCCCCGCGGGACTGAATGGGCGGCTGATTAGCTGGAGGGTCCTTTTCATGGCGTTCAGCACGGAAAGACGCGGCTGTAACGTGCGGAACAAGGCGGCCTGATCAGCGCTTCTCCTCTGTGGCCTCCTGAAGGGCCAAACGCAGACTCATCACTGGCATTTTTATCCTGAAATGGAGCCTTTTCCAGGCTCTGGCTGCTTTCTAAGCAGCGGCGACAGGAAGCTGTGATTCTGCCTTTCTCATCCAACAAGCAGGTAGTCCCAGCAGCGAGGAAACCGCTTCTAAAAAGCATGGAATTGAGATGCATGTTATGATTAGCAGCGCTAGGGGGCTGGGGGTGCAGGCCTATCATCGGCGAGATGCATTCAAAAGGCTGATGTTCGAAGCCCCTCCCCGCGGACCCGCGGCTGACGAGGCTCACAGGTGTTTGGCGGTGATTGGCTTTTACGGCGGGGCGAATGGCAGCTCTCCACGGCGGCCACCGCCAGCACCGCGCCGTCGCCTGCCGGCCGTCGCCTGCCGGCCGTCGCCTGCCGGCCGTCTGGAGGGGCGCGCCGCACCCCCCCGCTCCGCGTTAATTAACGGGAGCGTTTCCGCGGCGCAGAGCGTGCGCCGGGGCCCCGAGCCCGGAATCTCATTAGTGCGCTAGCCGGGCCCACGTCTGCGCCACCGCTCTGCCATGCCGCCGTCTACCGTCAGCCCGGGGAGGGAGATAAGGCTCACGGTGACATGCCCTATTTCAGGAACAACAAACGATTCGTCATCTCACCCCT
>JAODKL010000002.1:19394883-19397383 GCA_026780765.1 Petrocephalus schoutedeni | reverse complement strand
TATATCATTCATAACACATTTTGACTGTGCCTCTAGTCATATTTTAATCTGCAATGCATTATCACCTACGAAGGGCATCTTCAATCCAGCACCTGTTTGAATTTGAAAAAAAAGAAACTGTTTAGCATGTGCTAAAATAAGGTATTTCATATTTATGAAAATGATGCAAATTGTTATTACACTGACACAGCTGGGTTTGTAAACAAACATCATCAAACGGGGCAAGAGAATGAAAAGTTTTTAATTCCCTTGTATTTTTCCCATAAAGGGGAATAATTCCCTCATGTATGAGGATGGCTGTTCCTCAGATCGGGAAGCCTCTCTCTCGCGGTCTTTGTGTCCGTCTTAAAGCTCCCAGGTCTTCATTTGCCCCAGGGGCATGTTGAGAGGTTCTGCATGCAGGAATGATGAGACTCTGGAAAGTGATGCCCGTGACTCATTTATCAAAATGTGCAGACTCCATCTCCTGATGTGCTTTCCATTTTAAAAACTACTGTCCCCCAGAGCCATGCCTCCATCTCAGTTCCATCCAATCCTGCCTCTTGTCAAGTAGTGAAGCACTGTGATTGGCTGCAGCAGACCCAATAGGGAGCGATTCTGAATTCACCCCAGATGGATGATGAAACGGAAAGGTTTCCAGTAGAATCCTTGGTCTCTAGCCAGGGGCCCTGAGACAGTCTCAGGACCCTGTTTTCCGTACAATTATTCTAGCTACTCGGGTTATTATTAAATATTAATACAGCTGAGATGAAGAAGCACACAATGTTGACTGTCAAAGATTCTTAATATCCTTGTTGACAGAAATACCTTCCCTGATCACACTAAATAATTTACTGCCTAAAATAATCTTCATTGCTCCGGCTCTTGCTTACAGTCAGCTATGCACTGTCACACTTTAAAGGGCGCTGCCAAATGAAGTCACACTTCATAAATCTGTACAATAACCCGATCGCTCGGTGACAGCTGTCAGGAAGCCGTGATATTTGACAGGTTCGAGAAGGTCAGCGGCCCCTGCTCACACACAAATGCATTACCCACAATGCACAGTGATTCCGGACAAAGCAGGCCTGGCCATGTTCATTACTAAAAACGTGCCCATTATTATTATTGTTATGGAGCGTAGCAAAATTCTCCAAAACCACCCCCCCGCTGTAGTTTATAAAGTGACCAATCAGTCACCTCCCAGCATGCACTGCTCCACACACAAGGCCATTACCAGCATTCCCAAACATCACATGTTCCTCTGAGAAGCACAGGAGCTTGTGCAGAGCCTTTTCTACACCAACAATAAGGTGGCCCACTCCAGCTGCTAAGGATATTAAACCTCAGTCTTCACAATTAGTTAGGCTGTTATTCATTATACCTCCCACTAATGGGTTCTCAGCTATCTGCCTAATGAGAATCAAATGTCTTCCTGTCACACCACGTCTGATTTTACAGGCTTGTGTAGCATATGCATGCTAATTGGATATAAATTGCATAATTGTTAATAGATGATTCTGCTTCAGTGCTAATATCTAGCAGAAATGTGACCTCACTTGTAGCCAATCACGCAGCCAAATGCCCTTATGGGTGACCTCCTTCCTGTCGGATAAAATACTTTCTAGGCCCACAGCTGCTGTCTCTGAAGAATGGCCTCTCAGGCACATGGTACATATCATGGTGTCACATGACAGCTGGATGGGAGGGGGCGTGGCCATCTCTGAGTAACACGATATGGCAGATATATATGTCACCAGTTATGTAACACTGGGTCCTGTCCATTGTCTCTCGAGCTGCCAGCCCCAGACCACAATGCCTCTCTCAGGTGTAACTTTTCCCCTGACCCCTTTACCCCATATGAACGTATGTAAAGAATGGCTAATAGGCGTTTCTGAAATCTTTTTCAGTTACCAAGAAGGCCTGGCATTCCTGGGCCCTGACGTCTCAGTACCAGCGTCTATGACTGATTCATTCCCAAGACAGTCTTCATTGCTGCATTTTGTTTACTCCTGCGTAGACCACCTCTGCAGTTTCATCCTATCAGATTAAACTTTTGATCTGCAATAAATTACATTGGGTGGAATCAGCATTTTTATATGAAATTAAATAACATTGTGTTGGTAATATATAAAGTAGGGAAAATTAATTAACAGCTTGTTAAAATTTATTACTTCTAGAGCAGGTCGAATTAACAGAATCAAATAACAGAATCACTTAGTAGGCTGAGTTCTGCACTGTCAGAGCCAGGACTGTGAGGCTTGTTCTTTGTAAAGTTTTTTATATACCTTTTATCCAAGGTTTGTGTCCTCCCCAGTCTAAGATTGGATCTCCTAAAAACACTGTGCATCTCTGCCCTGGAAACATAACGCTAAATCCCAAATCTACACTCCTGCTCATTTCATTCTGTTGCCTAAGTGTATTTTTGATAGTATTCATTAAATGGCATTGTTAACTGAATTTTTTTAACTGTGTTTTGAAACTGTATTTTTCTGTCTGTATCTTATGTCCATGTTTCATG
>JAODKL010000002.1:19360213-19374429 GCA_026780765.1 Petrocephalus schoutedeni | reverse complement strand
GTTCCCTGTGGGGAATTCTCGTCCCCCCCCCCCCCACACCTTGCTTTTCCAGGCAGCAAGCTTGTGGCCCCCAGGGAGCTGGGGGTTAAGGGCCTGGCTCAAGGGCCTATAAATGTGCTGAGGCTGGCCTCCAACCCAGATATATCAAAAGTAAAAAAAAAATATACAGAGATACAAGCAGCAGTTTCTTGTTATATCAGCACAAATGCCCATTTATATTATGTGGGTCTGTGCCATTATGACAAGAAATCAGTGTGCATTTTAATCTTTATACTGTAAAAGGAGTACAAATTAGCAATATATAGGTAAAAATGCACAGTAATTTCTTATCATAACAGCACAAATGCACATAAAATAAATACACATTTGCTACAACAAGGAATTGCCGCATGTATCGTTTTATATGGCAATTGCTTATTTGCGTACCAGTTATGTGCACCTGTGTTCATGTGGATGTAAACGGTCCACAAAGTCTTAAGGCCCAAAGTACATGCCAAAGGGAGCAACTGGCACCACAGAAACCACTCTTCCCTAATGTGCCTGAAATGCCTCATTGGAATTCCAGCCATTACTTCCGCGATGTGGTGAGGTCACCTCGTAACAGAACCCTTATTGGGCGCCTACCTGCAAGGAGAATGCAAGACGGGGCCGGAATGTGAAGGGCAAGCTGACCAATCAGGCAAGCTGGGCTCATCGGGGGTGGCGCGCAAAGCTCTAACGGAGCGTTTCATACCGAGTTAATTGGCCACCATGGAATAGAGATGTACATGAGAAAAATAATGATTTTGGAACACTGAAGCATTTAAACCTATTCTAGTAGGCCCCAAAAATATAATCATGAACAGTGAAAATTAGCATAATAGGCCATTTTAAATGTCTCAATATGTCTTACATATTTATATTTATTCTGTTTTTTTGCACTACAAAAAAGAGAGAGATATTTCATCTCACTGTGTGAGCCATGCGTCACACAGCTGAAGGTGACAGAAGTGATACTGTGATGTCAGAGCAGAGAAGCCAGACTAAGCAGACCCCAGCTAACCAGACTAACCAGACCACAGCTAACCAGCTACACCCTACTCCTGTTCAGACACTCCAGCTCTAACACACAGACTCATTGCTCAGGCTGATGTTCATGTACTTTAGGGCTGAGTGTTAATCTTGCTGAAGGTCGCCAGAAGGTGATCTACTGAAATGCTAATGTCTCACACACACTGTGGTCTCCGGTTTGGCTCTGGTCACACGACACCTCCACTCATCTTCAGGAGAGACGTGCGGCGTGGCTTTGAGCGAGCGGTGTGACGTTCCTGGCGAGGGTCTACGGGACACCCTGTGCTGGTGCGGGCAGTTACGCCGCGGCGGGATTATAAAAACCGGTTTAGGATGGTACCTTCCAGTTACTGGTGGGGCCTCCTCCTGCCTCGCTTCCAGGGAGACACAGCGATTCATATCATTTAGAAATGGGTCGGGGGGGGGGTGCGTATGGGACAGGGGTCTTAGACAGGGCCTCCATGAATCAATGAATAATATAAAACTACAAATCTTTTAAAATTTGTCTATAAATACATTTTATATAAATTCACACGAGTTATAAGTCAAACAACTGATAAATAATCACTGTAAATGAGTCTGTAAATTAAACAAACTCACTTCTTTATTAATCTCACAGGCAAGTGCACAGGTTCCCCGCTAACGTACAGCGACATAAGCTACAGCGCAGTCACTTATAATGTCACTACCAGGGTGTCACCCAATACAGTGCTGTGCGTGTGTAATACTGCAATGTATCCATTCTGTCCTTTAACCTGCATGTTCCTGTTTGGGCAGCGCAGTGGTTAGCAGTGCTGCCTCATGTCCCTGGGGCCTGGAGCTTCCGTGTCACCGTGGGGTTTCCTCCGGGTGCTCTGGCTTCCCTTCCCGTAGCCGTGAATGTGCCCTGAGACGAGCCGCTGCTGCTTCCTGGGCTGCTCCCTGTCTTCTGCCCGTAGGCTCTAGACCCCCAGTGACCCTGAAAAGGCGACGTGGTTACAGAAAATGGATGGATGCTTTTCTTCACGTGTAACTTCCACTGAAATATAGCCACTGTATCTGTTCCACTTAATTTGCTCTGCTTTGGGTCTTGTACTATAAATACCTGTATTAAGAAAAGAGTTACCTAACATAAAGCATACATACATTCTCCCCATTCATATTTTCTCAGAGGGACTCAGGCTACTTTTCTCTAGAGAACTACAGGACGTCCCCAGTTTCTGACCAGTAAGCCACCTCTTGCCCCTTAACTACAGAGAGGGAGTAGTGTAGCTCAGACACGCAGACGCCATGAGGCAGCACGGCCCCAGAGGGACCACAATGAGGCAGCATGGCCCCAGAGGGACCACAATGAGGCAGCACGGCCCCAGAGGGACCACCATGAGGCAGCACGGCCCCAGAGGGACCACCATGAGGCAGCACGGCCCCAGAGGGACCACCCACTCCTCCGACTTTAATAATTGGCTGAAGTTGCACACCATGTGTGAAAATCCCCGCTGTGCAGAGCCTCTTCGGGGTCCCCTCCGAGTTTTTAATCACAGTCAAAATGGTGCGTTGTGACAGATTGTTTCACAGAGAAAGAATGAGACAGAAATAAACTTTCCGAAGCTTTGAGAACAGAGGAACTGTAAGCATGGGCCCCGCCATCGATCGCAGGCTGATTGTAGCTCCCATTACTCTGGTGCCAGCCATTAGCTGTGGCTGCAGCCCCGAATGCAGGCGACGGCCGGCCATCAGCTGATAGATGAACCTCAGCTGGACTGAGACTAAAAAAAGAGCCTAAAAAAGAATTTGAACTCACTAGGAGAGAAGGAAAAAAAAACAGACCTTTAGTGCCAGAAAACGAAATGCTTCTGGACATGCCACAGAGTACAGCGACACGGTGGTCGCAGACTCCACTACTTTCTGAAAACAAACGTGTTTATGAGGCTCTCTCGTATGGAGCCCTTTCTGCTCAAATAATTAGCGCCTCCCTTCTAAAACCCTGCCCTGGAACCAGCAGCCATTTCACAGAGAAATTACACCCTGCGGCCATTTGCGCATAAGCGATTTAGCGGAGGGGGAGAGGGGGGGTCACAAGTCTCTATATCTCAAAATAGATTTTGTTACCACAGGCAATCAGGCACCTTTAAATCAGCAGGAGACGGCATCGGCTGTGTTTCTTGCCCTCCTTTTCTTGCTTCTTTTAATGTTTTCACTCCTGACATCTGCTTTTTGCTGATCTCGAGCCTCATACTCCGGCTTCTCTAATATCCCCACGGTGAATGATGTTAGTGTTGTCGTGCAGTCAGCCGAATCGCACAGTCCGGGATTAAAGTTATTCAGCAACAAATTGCTGTTTGGTGTGATTTGATTTCTTCCCCTATTCCATGCAAGTACCACTCATTTTTCAGCTCGTATTACGCTTGTCGTACCATGTTACTCTCCAACAGAGATGGGCAGTATTTCGATTAAATGTATTTGAAATACATATTTAATTGGTATTTTGTAATCTGTATTTTGCTGGATGGAAAGAATTCTGATGTAATTGTAGCAAAATTGCATTTTTGTATTTAAAATACTTATATGTCATCATTTTATTTATTAATTATCTTTCATTTTAAGAACCTTCATCACCAGTCTTACAGAATTTTAAATATAGCCTATCACCGTCTTTGGCTAGATGCTAATAAATCATGTGACAAATCCTGTTGGGTCCAGCTTGCTCAATCTGAACCTCATTTTCCCATGACCAGTAATCCAAGGAAAGAAGCTGCTTTAAGGCAGTCTGTCGTAAGATATACTATCAGATATTGCTCATTAATTCATTTAATTAATTTAAGAAAGCGTTGCTGCACCTTGTTGCCCGTGCACAAGCACACACACGCACACACACGCGCACACACACGCACACACACCGGCACCCCTGTCAGCCACCTCCACTAAACGCCGGCTATAAATTAAGGGTGTAACAATTGTGAATGCGAGACTGAAACCGCAATACGAGATCGTGGACATTTATATCTCCCAGATCCTCACCCCTCCCAACCCGCTGCTGTGGATGCAGCCTGTTGAGCTCACGTCACGTTAGTAATGTTACAAAAGTCATTTTTCATTATACAATTAATGCTATTAACATGTAAATCAAAATTATTATTCTATTTAAAATTAGGGAAAGCTGTAAATTTTGTAAATACAACAGATTGTAATGGTGTATATTTGTCATGTATCATATCAACTACTTTACATGTATTTTTGTATTTCCAATTACTTTGCTTGCATTTTAATGAAATACATTTTTGCACACTGGTATTTTGTCACATTCGATGTGCAAGTATTTGTAACTCGTAGCGAAATACTTTTTGATAAATCTCTGCTCTCTGCCTACAATATGTGTGTATGGCATATATGTGTGTGCACACCTATGGGCAATCTACTTAGTCCAATTAGCCACAGCATGTCTTTGGACTGTGGGGGGAAACCGGAGTACCCGGAGGAAACCCCACAATGACATGGAGAGAACATGCAAACTCCACACACATGCAACCAGGGCGGGATTCGAGCCCCAGTCCCAGAGGTGACACATATATGTGTGTGTGTGTGTACATGTATATATATACACACACATTTATGGGTGTATGTAAGCACTGTGACATTAATTGTTGACAGAGAGTGACTTACATATACTTATTTATCAAACCCCAGACTGCATGTCTACCAGGCCGCAATAACAGACACCCCCCCCTCTTCCAGAAATCCCAGGAGTTTCCCACAAATTGACAGCAGCTCCCTGTTACCTGGAAGTAATGTGCAGCAGAGGTCTGATGCCACATGGGTTCTGGATGTGGGAGAACCGTGAAATGTAGCCATCCCACCACACCCCCACATCCAAAGCTCAGGCGGTATCAGGCACATGCAGACAGAACAGAAAGACTGAGAGCTCTTTTTCTAAACTACCAGTGTTTACGTGACCTCAGTGTATAAGCCCCCAATTGAGAGGGGCCCGATTTGCTGGGACAGATGTCAACATAGATAAGTGAATAGGGCAACAGTGGAGAGCAGAGCGGGCTATTAGCCGGGAGGGGTCATTATTCAGAGAGCGCACCGGGCAGGTAGGGTCTGACCCAGCCGTGCTACACAGACAGCTCGGGATGACACTTTCATGGAGGCCTTGGTACAAATTAGGGATGTGTGGGGAGACCAGTCACGCTCTCTGTGGGGTCATGAGCTCGATCCAGAACACTACTGGAAACTAAGGACAGAAGCAGAGAGAGAGAGAAAGAGGGGTTAGATTAACATTGACTATAACACCTTGTTTGTTAGCTGGATTAGTCTCCTTTTTCCACCTGAACTGCTCATTTAAAACTAGAATAAAACAACAGAAGGCAGAATGAGAGCAATCTCCCCGAAAGTTTCCGGCTTGTTTGTCAGCCGACGTCGCTCTCGCCGGCCTGATAGATTAGGCTCAACAGTCGGAGCATTTTAATGGCCGCCGGTCATAAGCGTGGCTGCCAAATCAACGCAACGAGATCCAAATTGCCCCCATAATAAGACACGCACAACTCCTCTGCAGCCTAAGTGAACCCAAGTCTCTCTCTTTCATCTGCGTTGACGGTTCCAGAAGTATGCTGGGCTGCGCCTGAAGTGAGGCGAGTCCTCCATCAAAGTCCTGCTTTTCATGTGGCGTGGAATAAATTGAGGCCCAAGCCTCTGCTTGCATCACGCTTCCCGATCCGTCACCCCGTTATCGTGTGTAGCACAACACCCATTACGGCGAAACTGGGAAGCGAGTGGGGGAGCCGGGCAATAGCTCCGCGCTCCACGCCAGGCCTCGCCGCTCCCGCCTCTCCGTGTTTCACACCCCGCGAGTCAGAGCTGTCCCAGCAGCGCGAGCCAAAGGGGTTTGATGGCTGCACGTCGGTGATACCACTTTATGCCGAAATGAGTTTGGGGAGCCCTCTGCCTCATCATGGCCTCTGCTGGAGCAGCACATGCTCGACGTCCATCTCGGAAAATGTGGAGAAGAGAAGCCAGAGGCCACCCTGGCTCCTTTGTCTTCAGTAATTGCCATCCAGGGCTCAGAAAAAAACAGCTTTGAGTCCGAGAACAATGGGGTCCTGGACACCAAAGGAACCTTGGGCAGCAATCGAGAGACAGCCTTCTCAGTCGGCCATCATCCATCAGATTGCTGGGAAAATGAATTAACTCCTTTCCTGCTGGATGTGGTCCAAAGCAGCTCACAAAGTACTTCCCGGAGGACGCACCGGCATTGAGATGTTCGGCGCCGGCAAGGTCAGGTCTCTTCCGCTCAGTTTGCCGAACGGCACTCAGAAAATGAATCAATTCATCTTGAAGCATTAATCGAGACAGTCGTGAGTTATGGCAGGCGGGCGAATGAAAGTAAACGTCAATGACTGGATTCGAAGGGAGAGCCTCAGCTTTTCAGCTTAGCTACCATTAGCTTAGCTACCGTTAGCTTAGCAATTGCTACTTCAGAAATCTTAGCTACTATTAGCTTAGCTTTTATTGCTATTGTTATTGCAATACTAACTGCTCGCCCACAAAGGGTGGAGCACTTATACTACCCGTTGAGATAGCTGACCCACGCAAGCTAGTTTCTATTTACAACAAAGACCTGCAGTAATTTCCCTGAGGGCTCCATTTTTCAAGATTTAAATGACAACACAGACTTTGGCCTGTAGAGAGACAGGGTACCGTTGTGGACCTGGAGAGTGATTTTTAAAAAGTGCATTTCATAAAAGATGGAAAATACGAGTTCATATTTAGCCGAGAATGTCTTTCACTCAGTCTGTAGGCTCATTTTAGTTGCCGACAGCTGGTCAATGTATCATTTATCAAAACAATAAGACCAGCCACATCCAATGTAGGACCTGGAGAGGATGAAATCATTACAATCTGAGGTCACGGAAAAGCTGGATGGTGGGTGGATTGCCGCGATGCAGTAGCTCATTCAGGTCAGTAGCATTTCTGCTGGAAGGTTTGCAGGTTTGCATACTGCATATGCAGCCTTGTGCCACCCAGGGCTCCCTGTCAGCGGCCGTAGGCTAGCAGCTTAGAAGGAGAAGAGAAATGAAGCTTTATGTACTATCGGTATAAGTACAATGGAATGCATTTCATTTTGTCTACATATCCCATCATACTCTCCGCACAAAGAGGTGGGAGGGGGTCTAAGCCCAGGGTCAGGCTATCCATTCAGCACCTCTGGAGCATCTTTCCGGGGCTAAGACCTGGATCAAGGGCCCAGCAGTGATGTGGCTGCCGTGGCGAGCACTGGATTCAAACTGACGACCTTCCGACGAGAGGCACAGACACCCACTGAGAACAACATGCATGGACAAAAGTCAGCGGTCTTGATGAAGATAACAAGCTGAGGGGATGGACCACGGGCTGACTCCCTGGAGATCAGATCCTCTTGGGCCAGGGGCATGAAAGAGAAGCACACACTGAAGACCAAAGAAGTCATACGAGCGCCTGGATTCCCACTGGCCTTCGCTGCTCACCTGATTCACGACGTTCGATGCTTCACAGAAGACGTGTGTCTGATGAGACCCTCAGCTCTGTGGCTACGACAGGCTAGCCATGCGGGCTTCGTGAGGAACCTGCCATGGCTGTGATACAGACGTTATGGAGGGACTTGCCGCACCTGGAGGCCATTCAGACGAACATGCGGTGTGGAGGATTTCCTCCAGAACGGATCGGCAAGGGAGCAGGAGTTTGACAATAACCTACAAAGAGAGACGGTGTCCCGCTGGTCCTGTTCCACAGCTCAGAGAACTGACGCCGTCTCTCCAAACCGGCTGGTTTGGTCTGTGCCTCATACTCCCCGCAGTGAAGCTGAACACTCTAAACAGGCAGAGAATCGGCCACGGCTGGAACCAGCATCGCGGCAACCAGCACCGAGTTACTGGCTGTGAAGACGAGTCGGCTGTGTCTCTGACTCCAGGGAAAGGCAGTGCGTGCATGCACTGTGGTCACGCACAAAAAAAAAAAAAGAGTGGTCACGCCTGAAGCAATGAGAAGCATTCCTGCCAGGGCGGGGCGGAGGCCCTGGGAGCAGCCAGGGTGGGAGCGTCGGCCCCCTGTCCCCCTGTCTTCTGAGGAGCTTCCTCCAAGGTCGTCAGAGGGCCGGTCCAAATCGCCTGGTTCTGGCCGAGTGTAATTAATCCTGGGCTAATGTCACACCCCTACAGCCTCAGTGGAGTACTAAACATCATGGCCGCTCATCAACACACCTGGGCGAGCTAATCCAGACCTTAATTACTTGCCTAGTTGAATTATATTCTCAGTTTTGCTGGGACAGAGGAATGTGTTCAGAACTGTGGGTCCCCAGGGCTTCCTGCAAGACATTTAACTTTAAAAACCCCCGTCTGCAACTTACCCTTCTTACCCAATTTCCACTTAATTCTCACCTAAAAGTGTCTCTAGTTTTTTTGTAATAAAAATGCTTTTGATTTGTCTCCTTTATAAACCGTGGTCATATCTGCCTAATTACCCTAATAACTACAGCATGTATGATTTCATAACACCACCAGGGATATTCCTTCCTAAATCTTTAACCGGAATATATTTTGCTTTTGTGTTATGTGCCACAGCTGTGTTAATATGGACAGCGATAGCTGGGAGGACAGGGGGCCAATGGTTTAATAGTGGGGATAATAAAAGTATAGTGAGAGTATTCCTGTATGAAAAGCAATCAGGCAGCATATGGCAAAGAAAGTCTATTTATATTTTATATATGTATACTAGTCTAGATACATACTAGTCTAGATACATACTAGTCTAGATACAAAGTCTTTTTGCTAAGAATAATGAAAAACAATAGACAAGTTTTCAATTAATTATAAAATTCTTTAGATAAATATGAATAAAGGAAGAAAGGATAAAAACAGACAATTTAAACATATATATTTTTTTAAATAAATAAAAAATGAACACTGTAGTCCAGTATACAACCTGAGCTGTCAGTGAAAGTCTTTGACCTGGATTTAAAAGCCGCTAGCAGTAGCTATCAGTGGCTAACAATAGCTAACGGCGGCTAACAGTGGCTGCCACTGGCTAACAGTAGCTAACGGCGGCTAACAGTGGCTGCCACTGGCTAACAGTAGCTAACGGCGGCTAACAGGGGCTGCCACTGGCTAACAGTAGCTAACGGCGGCTAACAGTGGCTGCCACTGGCTAACAATAGCTAACGGCGGCTAACAGTGGCTGCCACTGGCCAACAGTAGATAACAGCACCTAACAGTGGCTGTCACTGGCTAACAGTGGCTGTCACTGGCTAATAGTACCTAACAGCAGCTAACATGACTTAGAGTGGATATCAATGGTTGTTAGCAGCTAACGGCAGCTGACAGTGGGTAGAGGCATTTCAGAGATCTTCTGGAATCAGAACCTACAAATGATGTTACATGCTTAGATGGTCAGTGGCCCCTTGCCACCAAGATATGTTTCAGTCAATATCTTCTCTAAAAAAAATATAATTAAGTAATTAAAGGCAGGACCATCATGTTCATTCCGCAGCGTAACACACAGCAAGCAGGCAGGGGCAGAAATGAACGCTGACACATCTGACCTAGACTGGGCTCAGGTGTAATTGGTGATAAAGGCAAGTGTGTCTGCTGCGCCATCAGCACCATGGGGGGCACATGGGGCCCTCTGATCGCCATATTACCCATAATGCCCTATTCAGACGGGGCTCCTAAAGGTCGGCGTCATGCTCATCCATGGCTAGTGCGGGACAAACAGACACACGTGTCCATCTGTCAGGGAGAGCGTTCTGCTTCAGAAAGAGGCTTCGCCATCAGGATAATTCATGTCACTGGAGGAATCTCATTTCAGTCGTTATCATTCACTACGGCTTATCAGAGGCTTAAAATAAGTAAAATAATCTGTAATGTCAAAGTGCATCATCACCAAATGTCTGCACGAGTTTCCCTGCCCCCATGTCAAGAAATACATCTTTTATAAATAACATTCTCCTTCTTTGTTTTCTTTCTCTTATTGCTTGTAACGCAGTGAAAGCTGATCTGCGTCTAACCCTGGTCAAGTTTGCGGGGAAGATAAAGCTGGGATTAAATAACAATACGTATCAGGAACATGCCACGGCCATGAGCTGTCCTAAGCGCAGCTCTACACTCAGTGCTGAGATGAACACCTTCACAGGCTCGTCACGGCTCACCTGCTAGGGCTGGCCATACTCCAGGAAAACCGGAGCGCACTACATGACATTTGCTGACATCCGAATAGTTTCTCTACTGCCCTGAGTCAGTCTTGTGAGCTTTTGGGTTTCTATGCTGATCAATCTATGGCCCAGTACCTGAGAAAGTCGACTGACCCCGGTTAGCCAATGGGGAGCTTCACAGGGTCAGCTAAGCGATAACGGGAGAGCAGGGCATGTATGTTCCTAGTCTTTTCCTGTATTATGTATGTACTCATATACACTAGTGACTGAGGGTGTTTAGCTGTAAAACTCCTAAAATAAACCCCTAGTGCACTGAATTAAAGCTCTGGACTTTTAACCTGCAGATAGTTGGTTCGAATCCCAGTAAGGCTTGGTTTCTCAGCACTTGATACCCAATTAACCATCCTTTTTCTGTAACCACTTGTCCTATTCAGGCACATGGGGGGTCTGGAGCCTATGGGTGCAGTGCAGGGAAGAACCCAGGATGGGGCACTAGCCCATTGCAGGGCACATTCACACACCATTCACTGAGATGCACACCTACGGGGAATTTGGCATGTTTTTTTGGACCGTGGGGGCAGACCATAGCACCCAGAGGAAACATGTAGAACATCTATACACACATGGAATCCTAGTGGAGACTTCAACCCTGGTTCCAGAGGTGTGAGGCCAACAGTGTGAACCACTGCACCACTCATTACATACTGTAACTGCACAACTAAATGGTTTGGCAACCAAATGTTAGATTGGTGTTAGATTCAGTGGGGTCTGAGTATTGCAGAATGCTTCCGAGTTATGCAGCTTTCAGCCACTGCTGAGGGTTGAATTGTGATGGCATAATTAAAACCCAGGGTAGCTATGAATCAGATATGCATGAACTGCATTAACCAATCAGTGCTGAAGCTGACTGTGCCATGGCACGACATGTTTGGGCACCATTATCCAATCAGTGGAAAGACTAGCTGCAACGTGATGGAATGATGAGAACTCAGGACAGCATCATCCAATCAGTCCTGCGTCTGGCTGCCATGTGACCAAGTTGTTTGTGAATGCCATGCTGACCTTACAGCATGGGAGGGGGTAATGACCAGATGCCCGTCCTCCAGGCATCCAGAACAAATACCAAACAAGCCAGGATGATCTGAAGATGACAGTAACACAGTGATTCAGCCGTCCATTGATTTCAGCAATGAAATCACCCACAAAGACACTGACACATAGACTAGAAGGACTATAAACTACAATATTGTGCTGAGCTATGGAATTGTGCTGGACTCCAAGCAGGCAGCCTGTGAGCAGACAACAGGCCTGAGTTTATGGTGGGCAGGCAGGAGACGACGGCCCCATGTGAATCACAGCTGTAAATTCTACATGAAAATAATGGTAAAACATTCAGCCGTATTTCCTAATGCAACATTGCGATTTGATGCCAGCAAGCAGAGGGACCGTGATGCACCAGGGTCAGCCCTGTAGGAGGGGCCAGGGCCGTCATTTATTTATTTTGACTTAGACCCCCCACCCCAGTAGCTGGGTAGCAGTCAGTCAGAAGTAGCTGGGTACCCTTTTCCCGTGATAATCTCCCCATGTGAAATTTGCCTACCGTTTAACGATGCTCTGGGGTCAGACTGACCCCAAACACGGGATAGGGGTTAATCCCATACCATTCACTGTCTTGGAGAACCAAGGAAAAATCTGATGTCTGGTGTTAAATGCCAAGAGCAAGAAGCTCTAATGACCCTGCATCCAGAGTGACACCACGATGAGGTCGGCGAGGTCCCAGCCGGCATGGTGGCTAACCCCTGTGACACGGAGCTACATACGGAACAGCAACACCGTAGCCAAACTTCGCAACCTCCACATTGAGGTCAGTCCCTCCTTAGCGGATGAACCTAATCTTATTTTAGCACCTCAGCCTGCTAGTCACAAGGGACTCGCATCGAGTTAAATAAAAGACCAGGCTGGGAAGGGGGCAGATAGGAATCTGTTCATTCTAGACCTGATTAATAGATGCCGGCACATTTCATTGAGTCATATAACAGCGGAGACATTAAGGGCGTCTAGTGAAGATGTGAGAGACAGGCAGCCACCAGGACACACCCTTCTGACTGACTGCCAGAAACAGGGCCCCCAGGAGCAGATCTCAGCCACCCTGGTCACCGATGGCGGAGCTTGCAGGTATGAGATGGTCGCTAAGGCAAATATTGAGCCACAGAGGAGTGAACACAGTTTAGAGAAAGCAGAGGCACTGGAGCACAGGAGGCAGACTGCAGGGTCCAGGCTGTCAGTACTCACAGAAGTCAAGAACCAACCAGTACACTGCAAGCAACAGACCATAATTTCATGGACTTGACATTTCAAAAAGGTTTGTGCTTATATGCTGGCCCAGAGGCGTGACCAAACAAAACATGACCAGCTATTAGAGGTCTGTTGTGGAGAGATGACGCCTACAGTGGTGCCAAGTAGATATTGCTTGTGCTGCCCTCTGCTGGCCCAAAAGCGTGTTCACCAAGCCAACCCTATTCAGCTGTGCAAAATAAGCTCTATAACCTCGTGGTAAGAACTGTGTCTTTGCGGTGCAGACGACTCCAATTCTCTGCATGCACGTACAACAGAATGATTTTTTGTTCATAAATGATAGCAGTAGGATGTAAAAGCTTGGGCAAATCTGTGAGATTTTTGTCAAAGGGCCATCCTTGTATCGTTATCGTAAATCGCCAAGCTTGTCCAAAGCTGGGGTTTTGCTTGGCACTGCAGGGGCCTTCCGCATTCCTTAAAATGTCCTGCCCCCGTTGTGTTTGCCCGTCACCATGACAAAGGACAGACGGACAGACTCTGAGGGACAGGGCATCCCCGATCCGGCTGCCCCCACCCCAGGTATTCTGCCCCCCCACCCCAGCTGAGCAGTTTTCATTCCTCCCCACCGGTGTGTTTTGCCTTATTTCATGGAATCCGTTCATCCATCCCTCTGTCCCTCTTTCACCCACTTATCCGGTTCAGGGTCATTGTCAGCCTAGGGCCTATTCCATTAATCACTGATAAGAGTTCATACTTCGAATGTCAGTCCATTTCCAGCATTCATGTTATCATAAATTCTAAAGGTTCCATAATATTATCTTCTGTTATACAGTATATGTCCGTGATGCTGAGTTCCTGGTGTCCATGTAGATAATGATCTAGCAAAAAAAATCACAGCCGAAGGGCTTGTGGTATAAATGACCCAGCATCAATTAATAAACAGATAACCAGTTGGTACTCCAGTAATCTCAGCCAGTCATTGATAAGAGCTCCATTCCCATACTAGGTATCATCCACCTTATATTTTTATATGCCGTATGTGTCCATGTTTGGGGAGGGGGGGGGGGGAGTGTATCAAAATGCATTTAATTTGAAATACATTCTAATTGCCAAGGCATCTTGCTGCATATGCACTCAGTGAATTGCATAATTTATTCCCAAATATGTATAAACACCTCTTAAATGTCTTGAAACCCGCACAGCTGAATCTTAGCTGTCATGCACAATAGATCACTACACATTCAGTAACTTCTGCATCTCTGAATAAAATCATCTGAAGGTATTTTACTGGGGCCCTCTTTCATAATAAGGCAAACGGCAGCGGACACTTCATGCCGTATGTAAGAATAGCCACCAGCTGACCAACCACTGGAGAGCAAAGCATTCCTTTTTTAATCATGTTGAAAATAAATTCAAGTGCAGGGCTGTTTGGAGTGAGGCTCCCCAGGACATCAGCACAGACCCACGGTGAGTTCCTGATCATATGCTGCCGTCTTTGTTCACTTTGAAGTGGAGAAGAAAGAAGTGGGTGATGCTCATGTGGAGATAATTTAGCCCGAGACTGAGTCCAGTGTCATCTCTCTAACCGAGGGAGTCCAGCGTCTCCTCCCTAACCGAGGGAGTCCAGCGTCTCCTCTCTAACCGAGGGAGTCCAGCGTCTCCCCCCTAACCGAGGGAGTCCAGCGTCTCCTCCCTAACCGAGGGAGTCCAGCGT
>JAODKL010000002.1:19279035-19289345 GCA_026780765.1 Petrocephalus schoutedeni | reverse complement strand
TAAACAATAGCTATGGTAGCGAAGGGGTAAGAGAGTGGATAGCACGGGGATAGTAGCTCTGCGGTTTATCCGCGGGCTGTGTGGAGCCTGACACGGTGGGTTTAAAGACATCCAGCATGCTGATTTTTAAAAAAGAGCTTCTATTTCTCTCTTTATTTCAAAGTGGGTGTCTATGTTTTTAATAGCTGGCATCTTCATTTATACCATGCAAGCTCTGGTACCGATATATAATCTGGTTTCATGAGTATTGGTATTTTTTTGTAAAAGTCAGCCCTGGACTTTGGGGTCTGCCACAATGAATTCTGCAGAGAGATACATTTTCCCACCTGGAAGGTCCCACAATATGGTTTCTGCTACAACATTTCCTTCATCAAAAAAAAAATTATAGGAGCTAGTTTTGTCCAAACCGTGACACATTTAATTTCCTAATCATTTATAATTCTGCAAAATATTTGGTGTTTGCTGAGGTGTGCATGTGTTATGTAGTATAGAGTACAAGGCTGGGGTAGCCTACACCTACATACATGTGCACATATTCATGCTCACATCACATCACGTTCAAGCCCTTGGTGCTTTTGTTCAGAGCTGTTATTGTAATGATACCTACCTGTGATGTAATGGTACAGTGCCAGAGAAATAAGGCATTGTTCCATTGGTGGTTCTGAGACAAAAAGGGCTTATTTAAACAACTAACAACGTTGGGGGTGATACAAAATAAAAGGCCACGAGAGGTCAGGAAAACTGACAAGTAATAATATAAAAAACAAGCTACAAGAAATCATAGGGGAGCACAAATATGTAGCACTGACTGACAAACAAACTGTGGCACAGATACATTCAGGGAATCAGGACAAACACAGGGCAGGTGTAATCATAATAAAATTGACCAATCAGAAGGAACATAGGTTCACTAGAAAGACGTGGTATGGATGCAATTAACTACACAGAACAAGCGTACTCCAACAAAGACTGAACACTATGAAACACAAAACGCTTATAACGCTACAAATAACTAACAACCATAGAATTTAATAAACCAAGACAGGAACAGGATTACATAAACTGGGGATATGAAGAAACAAAACCAGACACTAGGAAAACATACAGTGGCGCAAAAAATGGGGTATATGCGGTGCATATGGGTGCCCCGCGTGGGGGCAAAAATATATATAGGCCTATCATTGACATCTATGTTTTAAAACTGTTCTTGTGCTTTTAACTCATGACCATGCTCTACATACGCTGTTTAGAATATTTAAGGAACGTAAGGCCTGGCCACTGGCAGTAGATGTTATGAGCAGCGATGTGGCCCCAGGTGACGGCAACAGGTATGAACTATGATGGAAACTAATTTCTCTTATGCAGCTAGCTTACTTGGGTTAGGCAAGCTGAAATTGCATATAGGCAAGGATTTATAAGCTGTTTGTGAAATCGATTGAAATGTGGAGCGTGCATTGTGAATGAAACCTATCGGTTGGTCGGACGGTGGAAGATGTGAAATCCGTTTAAATAAACTTAAGTAAGGGAACTGTAAAACGGGGATGTTTTTTATACCCAAAATTGTTGTTGCATACCCCCCAAACAGTGAGTAGTTGCGCCTCTGCATACATGGCGTAGGGAAAAGAACCGCACTGACACTGCGTTGGCTTCTTCTGTTTAATGGTAGACAACACATCATGTACGAAACTATATAGCTTTTCCCACGATTTTCCCATTTCGTGTTACAAATTCGTCAGCAGATCTCGTTATAAATAATTTATGAACAAAACACTACATCATTTCAGATAAATGCATTACCCAGTGGCTGGTTTTATAGGCAGCACACAAATCGGGCGCCGTTCGCCTCTCCTCATGTACCTCCGCATCCATTCGCCCAGGCAGGACAGGACCTGGAAATCCCAAACCTTCTGGCTATACGTCGTGCTCGGATATTCCAACGTCATATTAGACGCGGGCCGACATGGTTTGGGAAACACTTCAGGTAGCTGTTTGACTACATAATTAAGCCTAGTTTTCATGTTATATTCCCCAATGCTCGCTCGATGCTTTTCCACGTGTTTGAGATACTCGGTGAAAACGCAGACATCAGTATCCCTGATTTCCTGCTCGGGATCGACCGCTAATTTATACTTGTCCCCGTCCCCCGACAGCATCGTTTCATTCTGTGGAAGAAAAAAGAAAAGTAATGTCACTTGGCTGCATTTTGAAGCAGCTACTATTTGGGTATTCATATTAGCAAAATTGTATGAAATCATCTTCTAAACACAATGACACAATTTATTTGTAGTAGGAAGATGTGTAGAGCTATTGGTGTAATTTATAAGTTACGACAGCGGAGCCACTAAATCGGCTAAGCACTGAAGGTAAAGCTAAAGCCTAAATATAAATATACATGTCCATTCGTCTATGTATATATATATATATATAATATGTGTGTGTGTGTTATCCATATCAATGCAAATCTAATAAGTTCGCCTATACATTAATTACCAATATTGGACAAAAACCACTGGTGTCACACATTAATTTCTAGTACTAAACGTTTCTGGCAAGCAGGACGGAGCGGGTACTCACATGGTGTCTTTTTAAGCTGTCTACATTGGTGAGGATCGCATCTAGTGCCATCGGATTCTTAGTGACTCGATCAGGGATCGACTTCAGCAAAGCGGTCCCGATCAAAGCCAGCCAAACGGTGACGGTCACTCCTATGGCAAGGGGTACGAGAGAGTTAGGGTTAGGGTTATGTTTGATGCCCTTATGCAAAATACAATTCTGTATGTTTTTAGAGATTTTATCTAAGTTAATGAAGCACATTACAGAAAAGGGATTCTATGCGAATATAAATACGCACTTTATAATAATGAGCAGTGAGAGTGTTAGAATAGGTATTACATTACACGATATATTAAGTCAACAGGTGATTCCGCTAAAGACACGCTAAGGGTGAATGTGTTTTCTTTGTCATACTATCGTTAAGCATTGAATTAAAATTCACATATACACGTCGCGTAGAAAAGCTACATTAGCGACATTTTCATATATACAGTACTGTGCAAAAGTTTTCGGCAGCCAGAGAAAATGATGTTCAAATGATCTTCCTGTTGGTGTAAAACTATAATTTAATGCCTTTTCAAACCCCCTCCTCAAATCACCCTAGTACGTATTTGTAGTAATCTTATAATGTGTCCATGTATATTTGACTCAGTCACTAGTATTTGGCTAGTAAACACCTAGTCGGGTTATTTAAGCACTTAATTAAGTGTGCTGGTGGAAAAAAATTAACGAATACATGGAATGGCTGAGGTGCCCCTGTGGAGAGGTTTAGGACCTGAAGTGGTGTTCATCTAGCCATCCAACAAGATATCAGTGACTTTTTGGAGAACAGAAGATACTGTTAATTGTTGTTTTACCGTTAATGTGCATATATTCTAATGTTAAACTTTTTCCTGAGAAAACATACACTTACTTGTTTATTTCAGATCTTTGAAATGTAATATTCAATTATTAGTAGTATTATTATTAAGGAAAACAAATAATTACAAAAAGTCAGTTTTTCTCTGAAAAGAGTCAGGGTGTAAACATCTCGAAAACTCGAAAAAACACAAGTTATTAGAAACTCTTGAATTCAAACTACTGTCCATGTAATTTCTATGACATCTGTGATAATCTGCTACACAGAATAGGCAGAAGGGAAGATGTTCTCACCTCCGGTACAGGTCATGATGGTAGGTCTTGGTGGATGGAGCCTAGCTGCTGTGATGTTCTTCATTCTGGGCTCAACTTATATTGATAAACAAGGATGCCTTAATCATGGAAATGATCTTAATGATTATCATAGATTGTTGCACCCCTGTACTTTTTATTTTGACCACAGATGAGATATGACCGTAGGGTTCTGTGATTTTTTCCCGTACTTTTTAAAATGCTGAGTCAGACTTCTGTTTGGTTTCTGTGTGATGGCAGTTGTCAATAAACAGGCAGTGTTGCACAGTTGCGTCTGTGTGTAACCGAATGTTATGTTTGTACACAATCACAACAGGATAACAAGACATCACATTTAAGTAACACCAGTCTAACTGTGTTTTAGCCACACACGTTACATTGCTTCTGTACCTCGCTCTGCATGCACTACAATCTGCAGATTCATGCTACATATCAGCAGTATTATAAAGCAGCATAAAATAGTTCCAGTTCCATACATGAACGTGACACTTCCTCCTTTCCAGCGCTGATATCAGACAAACGCAGAAAAGAGAGATCTACGGACACCCTCATATCCAACAGTAAGTAACACCACTATTATTGTGCACGTCTTGGCACCAATAGTGGATACCTAAAACTTTAAACACACACAATATGGAACAAAGAGTGGGTGGTTGTCTTCATGTGATGGCGCCGCTGCAGAAAATGTACATTCATCAGTGTCCTCCAGGCCAGGACATCATTTTCTGTGTCCTGGTTAATTGCATTATGAACTGTCGCATCCAGGAGCTGACACCATATTACAGTAGATCATAAGCAATCCTCACAGTGTATGTCAGAGGCCCTATTCTGGACACGATTTCACTGCACTGCCATTTCTGTTTGGACTGACGATAATCCTTGGCCTGCACCTGTTGTCCAAGAGACATGATGTGCCCCAACTTTGATGGAGTGTTTTTGCAGAACATCTTGGCGCAGGTCAGGCTTTAAAAAGACTAGGTGTGACCTCAGTCGCCGACCCATGAATAATACAGCTGGAACCTGGCCTGTTGTACGATGATCAATCTTTCAGTAAGCAGGTAGAAACCATGCCATTTTCTTTTCCAGTGACATCTGGCTATTTGACATTGTCTTCATTGGTATCCAGCTGTTTCTAGTTTGATTCGCACACTGGTGATGGAAAGGTGGAACATCTCAGCTGGATCTGTGGATATAGATGGCAGCTGTGAGAGCCCATCAGCATTGCTATGCTGTGTTGTTCTTCATACTGTATGACATAGTCACGTGTGCCCAAGAATAAGGCCCATTTCTGTAAACGGGCTGCAGTTATAGCCAATACAGATTTCCTAGAGTTAAAAATAGCCACTAGAGGCCAGTGATCTGTAATTAATTTGAAATGTTTGACATATAAATACTAGTGAAATTTCTTAACACCCTTAACATGGCTCATCCCCTCCCTATCAATTTGCACACACAGTTTTTCTTAGCTGCATTTAATGGGCACAAGGCATCACAAACCAAGCCAAGAGGAAAGTCTGGATTGTACTGCGTCATTACCTTCTCCAGTGCAGGTCACAACTTTTGGTCCACTTCCATGTGGTCCTCACTTGCAGCAAGTTGTTCAGCAGATGGAGCACTGTTGCTAGATGTAGCAGGAACTTGTGGTAGTAATTGACCAAGCCCAGGAAATGTTGCAGGCCCTCGGTGTGTCCAGGGCAGCGTTAGATCTATTTTGTGTCCACAGTACTCTATGGAATCTTTGAAGAACTCCTTATTTGCCCTCAGTCCACAGTCAGCCAATGAAATCAGTTCTGCTTCAAGATTTGCTATGCGGGAGCTGTCATCATGGCCAATCATGGCCATCAATGATGTCATCATGGCCATTTGTGGGTATTTATGGTTACATCCATTTCCATTTTTAAATAAGCTTGGGCTAAGTCAAGTTTTGAAAAACACTGGCCACCTGCCCATGATGCAAAAATGTCTTCAGTACATGGCAACGGGTATTGGTCTGCGGGAAGCATTTGATTGAGGTGACTTTGAAGTTGCCACAGAGCCTTTTTTCACCATTACTCTAGACCAGTGGTAGAATTGGTTAAGAGTGCGGGACACAGGAAAGCATACACTCTTAATGGATTCATAGAGCATTCATAGAGCATTTATAAGCAGCATGCAAGTACACTTTAAAATCCTAACATACCTTAGCAGCTTTAAAATATTTGATTTTAGTTATCATACTTGTTATTATCATACAGTTCATCATTTATCATTTTGTATATACTTCATATTTTTATTTATAATTTCTTTCTTTTTCTTTTTTCTTCCTTTCCTCTGCATTGTCACTGAACTGGCATGCCTAATTTAGTTGTAAACTGTATAATTATAACATATTCTATTCTATTCTATTCTATTCTATCCTATTCTATTCTATTCTAACTGGGAACAAGGATGGAAAACTGGGTAACTGGATTATGGAATGGACTGCAGTGGATGAGTGCAGTGGAACTGGAATGAAGGCCGACTCACAAACCCCACGTCGCAGTATGTACCAATTACTTTCCCACTCCTGACTGATTGACATAGACCAGCCTATTTCCAACTGCCACATCACAGTAGAGCCATAAGGCGAGTAATTAAGCTGATGAACTAAAAGCAAACAACAGAACAGGTATTCAGTGCATCAAATAAATTCTTTAATCCTGGATTATTTTAAAGAAACTGAGCCAGGGCCATGTTTTGCAGGCCCCAGCATGGATGACACCTGTGAAGATAGTCAAGCTTTCTCAGTTCCACTCATTCGGTTACAGACGAGTCCTAGAGCTCCAGCGTTGTTACAACAGCCCGTTGCCAGGCAACCACTCCGACCATTCCAGCACATACACAGGCCCTGGCAGCAACAGAACAGGCCATTAGACCCTGTTAAAATTTAAAAGCAAGTTCAGGCATACTTTCATTAGTTTCATCATTCATGGGCTCTCTGACGGTTTCCTCTGTGTTTAGGGAGTTGCTCCGAAGCCTCTGCCTCCAAGACTTCCCCTGTGGATTAGGGAGCAGGGTGAGTCAGATGCACGTGCTGCTGGATTCAGCGTCCCGTCACATGTAGGTCTGCTGCTGATGGTAGGATACTAGAAGACACAGCTCCAGTAAAGTACAGGCAGGTCATTTATAGAATTTTTTTTAATACATTTATATGTTGTTTATTTCTCGAGTTGGAAAAGATGCGTGAAAGAAATGCTTTATCAATTAGCATATTTTAGAAAAAAAACCTGTGTATGGACAGAGGTATTTCCAGTCTTTGTGATAGTTGTGACGTTTCTATGTGAAAGCAAAAAAAATGATTGACAAAGTATTGTGCAAAATGGCACCACCCATAGGTTGGTTAAGGGAACTGCAATCAAACAACATTTTCTTCCTCGATATGCTCATAGACTTCAATGTATTACAAATCACCTTTTGTTTAGTAGTGGATAGAATAGTCATGTAATATGATGCATTTTTAAACCCACCCAGTGCAGCATGCTGTGTCCTACTTAAGGGGCTGTAGCCTAATAAGGCTGCATTTGAAGACCGAATGCACCACAGCTCTTTAAAATAAGGCCTCATAAGGCATCATTCTTTTCCTGGGCGTCTGGTTGATCCTTCGCAGCCCAATCTATTCGGGGATTCGCTGAGTGGATGTAGTCCCCGAACTGGGACACAGTCATTCCAGTGATGCTCACTCGTGCATGTTGTCAACACAATGACGCAGAATGTGAGTGCAGCCATCATTGCATCATTGTACTACGCCAGTCAGGATATTCACAGCATTTTACTACTTCTGCCTTTTATAATTCTGCCAAATTTAGCACTGCTTTGACCTATGATCAGTATTTGCGCACAGCGGTGCCCGTAAATCACTTAAATTATTCACTGTAATTATACTAAACCTTATCATGTCCATAATACCATAATTTTACATTATGCTTGGTATAAAAAGATTACATGTAGAAACATCAGACTATTACACTGTATTAAACATTGTATTTATACTGAATGTTGTGGTGTCTCACTACAAACACTGAATAGACACATTGCATGTAGTCCTTAAGCATAAATGTGTGTCACAATTCTAATGCTATTTTGATATCCATATAAAATAAAATAAAATAATAGACTATCCAAAACACAAATCACTCAGAATTAACCTGATGGCATGATCCTTGTCTGACTCATCGCGTGATTGGACACACAGCACCCACGTCATTAACACAACATTCAGTCAGTCACCGTCATCAATGCATGGAGTACCTGTCTGTGCCGTGGAGATCATGAGAACTTTCTGGATTCAGGATCTAATAGTTGATTGAAAGTAGCAACCATGTGAAATATTTAGGACAGTGTAATGAATATTTAAATATTTCGTATAATATTTATTGTGATAACTAAAATATGACCAGACCTGAAATGATACGTGGTGATTTTTAAAGATGTTGGCTTCTGGGTTATAGTCTTCACATATGATTTGCCTTGTCATAGACCAGGAGGCCAGGGCATGGAGGCCAGAGCCAGAACTCTGGGTGTGAGGAGTCTATTGGAGGTACCGAGGTGGACAATCAGGAGGACCTGCTCAACCTGCTCTGCTCCCTGCATTCTCCATGGCGGATCGAGTCTGCATGGAGCCCACAAGCCTCGGCCTTGAGGGAGCTGTCCGTCAGGATGCCGGGACAACTGAACCATGATTTCATCTACGCTTACTTCAAAGTCCTGCGTCTTGTGGACATGGGGGTCAGAAATTATTAACCATTCTTCTGTTTCAAAATATTAACTTTCCTTTCTTCTCCACTTCACACCAAGTCTAATCTTTGCCAAACTGCAATTCCAGAAGCAGGGAGTGTAACAGTTCATCCTGTTATTTTGTAGTTCAGAATTTTCAGATCGGACGTTTTATAGAAGTACCAGCCAGATACAGTATTTGAACCAAATATTTTTGTTTTTTTAAATGTTTCCCTATTAGTTTTAGTGATATTATTTATTGATCTGGCCCCTAGAAATTACTTATATTTTATTCACTTTAGACTAGGGCACTTTAGACTAGATCACCAAAATGTGATCATATCTGCATCCAAAAAAGGAGGAAAGGGCGCCTCTATAGTTACATAACAAGGAAAAAACCGTTGGTTGGTGTGGCTTTGCACTTCTTTTCCATATCCTTGATCGACTGATAACTTGCAAACAGTTTATTCCCTGACCTGATAACGTGTGTTAGGTTACTACCATTGACATTGACGTTCTGAAGTTTACTTGCCTGGAGGAACTTCTACTGAGTGCCAATCACATCTCCGATTTGAACAGCCTGCACCTTCCCAGCTCTCTCAAGGTGAGTTCCGTTAAGTCAGCCGGAGTCTGTGACTCAGGCCTGTGTGGATGTGGTGAGGCCTGATAGTGCCATCGCGTCACTTTGGCAGAGCTGCTGTAAGTTTCCGCAGAAGCAGGGTTCACGGTAGACTTTCCAGAATAGCCCACCTAGGGTAATGGACATTTCCAATTCATGATATTGCAGCTGCTTCATCAATCTGAAACTTTCCTAGTAAATTTTATCCAGCAAGTAGCCTTGCCACAAGCTTCAAAGTTAAATGCAAGCTAGCAACCCCATCCTGTTCTACTCATCAGTACTGATAGCGCAAGCTCCAAATTTATGGTGCATTTTTTCATTGGTAACTAATTTAGAAACAACAATTTCAGACAGCTTGTCTGGCAATCAGAGGTTTGAAGCATCTGGAAACAGCATTTGATGTCCAGGATATATGAACTGGAAATGAGAGCTCATGATCCTCGGTGAGGTCCAGGGAGAACAAACACTGACTGATTAGATCATTACAGAAATGTTACTTAGGCACCAGAGGTGGGCAAAGTAAGAGTACAAAGTAAAAATCCAGACCAGGATTTTGTTTCAACCAAGTAGTTGAGTACGCTGTAATTGAGACTGTCACAGTTACAGAGTACGCAACTACTTGGTTGAAACAAAATCCTGGTCTGGATTTTTACTTTTTACTCTTACTTTGCCCACCTCTGTTAGGCACAGGCAAAACACAAATCTCACCTCCCTGTTGAGTGACGCACAAATTGAGATTCCTTTCTACAAGAAGACTTCAAGGCTCTTTCCTTTCCTATCTGAAATGGCTCTTTGTGACTCATTTGTAAATAGGTAGCAGAACTAGATCTAATGATAGTGTGTTTTAAGAGGAACTGCTACAGCTTTGGTTAAGTCACATCTAGTAGTGTCTCCCCCTTTGTCTGGATTGGTAATGCATTGCTAGAAACTGGGACTGTCCCAATCAGCCTTGTAACTTTCTGTAACTTGTAACTGCTGTTCCTCTGCCTTTTCTAGTTAAGCATCCCAAGCAGGATCGTAAATCAGTATCAACATCATTTGGTGACACTTTTGGTTTAGAGGCTGCCTTAACTTTGAAGCAGTTATATAAATTTAGGATTTAGGAGAGGTAGATCCTGTTTAACAAATCTGCCGGGGTTTTCTGAGGAAGCTACTCAGACAGTTGATGATAAGAAGGCCTATGATGTCATATACTTAGATTTCCAAAAGGCTTTTGATGTTGTCCCCCACAAGAGGC
>JAODKL010000002.1:19224940-19235591 GCA_026780765.1 Petrocephalus schoutedeni | reverse complement strand
GGGGGGGGGGGGGGGGGGGGCACAGTCCCCTCTCCCATTTCTGTTTGTTTGCCTGTCTGCCTGCCTGTATGTCTGTCTGTCTGCTTGCCTGCCTGTCTCACTGTCTGTCTGTCTGCCTGCCTGTCTGTCTGTTTGACTGTCTGTCTGCCTGTCTGTTTGACTGTCTGTCTGCCTGCCTGTCTGTTTGACTGTCTGCCTGTCTGTCTGTTTGACTGTCTGTCTCTCTGTATGTCCGTCTGTCTGCCTGTCTGTCTGTCTCACTGTCTGTGTCTCACTGTCTGTCTGTCTGTTTGACTGTCTGTCTGCCTGTCAGTCTGTCTGTTTGACTGTCTGTCTGCCTGTCTGTCTGTCTCACTGTCTGTGTCTCACTGTCTGTCTGTCTGTTTGACTGTCTGTCTGTCTGTTTGACTGTCTGTCTGCCTGTCAGTCTGTCTGTTTGACTGTCTGTTTGCCTGTCTGCCTGCCTGTCTGTCTGTCTGTCTGTCTGCCTGCCTGCCTCGGTGTTAATGATGGTGGGTTGTTTAACAGGGCCCACAATGTGAGCGGATCATGAACAAAAGGTTCATTATTGCCAAACCTCGCTTGCAGCACGTTGTTGGGGGGGGGGGGCTTCCCTCCCCCGTCCCCCCACCCACACTTTTATCTCGGGAGGCCCCGCCATTAAGCTGTCACAGATCTTATCGGACCGCAGCAGAAGGATAACAGTGCCTCTGCAGCACGGAGCGGCTGCGGACCTGGCCCCCCGCCTGTGGGGGGCCACTGTGGGGGGGGGGTGGGCTGAAGATGCAGGTGTAGAATGCTGTCATCATCGTCACCATTATTATTATTATTGTTATTGTTATTATTCTGATTGAGCAGAGGTGACGTGTAGATCTCAGAGTTTTACTTTTAGCTTGATCTTTAATTCTAGTTCAGGCACCTTAATCAAAGGTTCAGCAGACAGACCACTTGGTTCGGTTGCTAAGCGCTTCAGCACCCCGGCCGTCATGGGGGGGCGGAGTGGGTTTGAGGACGGTGCCTGAAAATGCCCTGAGTCAACAGAAGGAAGCACGGCGATTGGGAACGGCGGCCGGGCGTCACGGAGGCCGGTGGCGCGCGGCAGAGAGATAAGGGGGGCTGCGGCAGCGGGGGGGCGGAGGGGGGCTCTGAAAAAGCCAAACCTGAGAAGAACAGGAAAGCGGGATGGGGCACAACAGTGCTGTGGCATGAGAAGAGCAGGCCGCCAGGGAGGGGGCTGGGGGCAAGTCTGGCACGGGGGGGTATAATACGGGCCATAATTGGCCCAGGCCCTGTGCACAGCCCCGGTCCGGGTGTTTGCGGACAGCAAATTCCCAGGATGGCTGCGACTTTTAAATGAGCGTGTGGGGAACATGTGCGTACAGAGCAAGAGCGAGAGAGAGGGGGAGAGAGGGAGGGGGGGAGGGAGCTGTACCACCTGGGACCCCCGGCCGGCACGTTTTCTGAAATACACAGCCCCCCCCCCCCCCATCTGTCGTTTCCCGCGCCAAACGATATTTGCAGAAGCCGGGTTTGGCGGTAATCTTCTCAGGGATGAACTTGTGGAGAATAAATTGACAAACCATTTAGCGGCGGCGATAACGCCCTCGGAGGACTTCATACAGCGAGAGGAACGGCGGGCCGGGCAGGCGGTGGCGGCCGGGCGGCTCTGCTCTCACTGAGACCCAAATTACTGCCAGGAAAGAAAGTTTTGTAGGGATGCTGATTGAATTTGGCCACTTCCGGGGAGATGGAGGCGGCTTCGGTGGCACGGGCAGTTCTGGGGATTTTACACCCGAAGCTCTGGGGTTGAATTTGCTGATTCTCCACCATGCCTGTGGGTCTATGAGCCATGTGACCCGTGAACAGAATCTTCTGTCATGCTTCCTTGCTTACGGCTGCACTGTGGTGTCCACGGTGATGGGCGTAAGTGGCCCACATCACATTCACGTCGTTACCTTGCTCACAGTGGACCTGGCCGACTTTATGCAGTCAATTCTTGACATACATTTGAGAAAGCAGGGTGAGCCAGACCCTGTCTGAAATGGACATTAATACCAGTGCTCAAGTCACCCTGGGATTTGAACTGATAACCTTCTGATCATGGTCAACCCTACTGAGTCACTTAAGATGATGACCTTTAGTTTCATAGCCCATGAGGCATAGACGGGATTTGAACCCATGATCTTTGAGCCTGACACCTTATCACTCAGCTAACATGCCTCCTGGCTATCCTCGCTTTGGACAGAGGGGGCATCCATATCAGCCAGCGCTAACATTAAAGTCTGGCCTCCCGGGTGCTGAAATGGTTATTTGTACTATCAGCTCAGAGGCCCACAGGAGGCAGGCGCCCTGGCGTTGGCGAGGGCTTTGGGACGCGGCCGGGAGCAGCAGGCCTGTGGGCCGCGTTGGAAGGCCAAAGTACCCAGAATGCCCTCACAGTACCCAGAATGCCCTCACACATGACAGACTTTTCGCTCAAAGTCCGAGCGGCGGCCCATCGATGTCCAGATTTTTTTGTTGTTTTTTGTAACGTGTGAATTTGTCCGCGTTTCCACGGCTACCCTCCAGACTGCTGTCACTTTTCCGATTCCGCGATTCCCGCGGCGGTAATCCAGATGAAAATTTTTCCCCCGTCCCGCCGATCCTTTCTGGAGTCGCCGGCGCCCGGCCCGCTTTGCAGTGATGTGACTCAGACGGATGTGGCGTGATCCCGCCGGAGGTCGCGGGCATTAACGAGGCCGTATCCGCGGTGTGGGCGGATGGCGGTGGTGGTCACATTACCGCCGTTCTGCCGCCATTAAGCCTTAATCTGCCGCCGTGTCTCCACCGCACGCCCCGGCTCTCTCTCTCTCCACCGCTCACCAATCCACTTGTGCCGTCCTTTACGGCTTCATTAATTCATTTGTTATCAAAAGCCGTTAGGGCCGCGGGGAGAATGTTCTTAATTATATATTTTACAGGCACTGTCCTCGCCGTAACCCAGCTCCTGGGTTCATAAATCTCACGGCTTGAGGAGAGTGACCTGTTTCTGCAACTGGAAAGCCCGCTGAGGTGCCTGTCTCCGCACCGCGAGGCCTCAGACTGAGCTCAGGCACACTGCTCACATCCTCCTGCCTCCTCGAGTCTGCATCCCGTCTTTTGGCCTGAAGGCTACAGTATTTAATAACGAGGGCCTCTCTTGTATCGACGGGGTTGTTTTCTGTGGGTCAGACCTCCGGGGGAGACAGCCCCCATGCAGGCAGGCGGGTGAGCAGGCAAGGGGGGCTTGGGGTGAGGGCCTGGGGGCAGGAGGGGACCTCGCGGTCACAGGTCCAGATCGACCTGGCCCCGGGCACACCCGAGCTTTCCCTGTGACACATGCCTCAATTAATGACCCCCCCCCTCCCCCACACACACGCACACACACCCGACACACCGGGCTGTCCTTAGACATGACAGTAATTAACAAGCCTGTGTGCCCATGGTGTCTTTCCTGTCACAGGCAGGGTCATTGATGTCACAGGGCCAGCGGGACAAATCGTAAGGGGCCGCGGAGATTTCTGGGAGGGGCGGCTGTCGGGAAGCGGAACGTTCCGGCACTGACGTCTCGGAGCGCCCTTTCTGGGCACCGGGCACCCATCTCACCCAATGACTAAGCCCTATTTCCAGCTTGGCGCTGACATAATTAAGAACACACTTTGTTTGGAGCCCTGCTGTTCATGCCCTTGCTGGGGGGGGGCTGCAGTGACCGCGCAGCGCATGGACCTGCTGGTCGCCTGCAGTGCGAGGGATGCGATGGGGGGCCCTGGAGCTCGGGGTGGGGGGGGGGCTGCTTTTTGGTCTGGGGAACAGAAAAATTATTCTAGTTATGTCATTTTACATTTATTTATATTATACTATACATCTATGCTACACATTATGTATGTCTGTGGGATGTATATATATATATATATATATATATATATATATATGTGCAGGTATGAAGTCACCCCCCTCTTCAGTTTCATTCCCAGTCCCCTTCTCCATTCTCCCACTGTCCTTCCAGGTGGCTGGACCTCCAAGGTCCCATGATTCTTTGCTGCCTGTCATCCACGGTTCTCACACAGGCCAATCGCAGACCGGCAGAGCCGTGGCATTCCGTGTTAATTAGCTCAGGTGTGGAAGTTACTAATAGGTGTTATTGTGCTGCAAGCTCCAGGAAGCTGGTTTGTCGGAAACAAAAGGTCAAAGGTTACAAGTAAAACAAGAAGAATCTGAGTATGGATGGGGTGGGCAGGTATTGTGCCATGCCCCCTCTGCCCCCGCTGCCCCCGCTGCCCCCTCTGCCCCCTGGGCTAGGCTCCAGGCCTCCCCAGACGCTGTGCAGGAAGCCGCGAGATGGATGGCTGGATATACAGGTACATGTGTATGTGTGCGCACTGGCTAGATTCATTCTATTTGAACATTCTTGAGTAGGCTTAATACGAAGCAGTGTTTTTGATATCGAGCCAATGCAGATGTTCAGCATTATGCCGCTGATGGGTACAGGTCACGATGTCCCATCTGTCTTGGTCTGGGGTCCTGGTCCGCCGCCTAACATGAGAGCATTCCCATCATCCTCCAGGCCCGAAGGCGTCACGGGCAAACGTCGCGGGGTCCCCTGGGAGGCGAGATGGCCCTCAGCCCCCCCCCAACATCGGCGTTAGCTGTCAGCCGTCTCCAGGCGGCACCGTAATGGAAAATAAAGCGAAACGCTCCTTTATTGTTTTGATAATGGCGATTTTATTGGAAAATCAATCAGCTCCAACTATGCATGCCTGCCCCAGTAATTTATACGCGCTAAACACAGGCGGGCCGCGCTGGGCTCTAATTACTATGGGATGCTGGCTGGCGGCTTCAGACTGACAAGGCGGCTGACGGACTGAGCGCCGTCGCCTGGGCCACGTCCCGGGGGCTGTGACTCCCGAGGTGTGCACTTCTGTAGCATGTCAACAGAATGCCCCTCCAATCCCGCGCAAACACAGCAGCCATTGGCTGCCACCAGATTCTGGGTCTTCACACCGAAATTCCACGACCAGGTGTCAGGTCAGGGTGTGACGGGCCTGTCTCCCCACCGGGTCCTTCCACGGTTTTGGCCTGGCTGTGGTGGGGGGGGGGAGGGGAGCTTCTGCAGAACCCGCCAAAATATCATTCATTCCTGACTGCTGGGAGAGCCCCTATCCATGAGTCACCACGACTCACCCGGACACGTGCGTGCAAGCAGCATGGGGGGGGCGGCACCGATTGGGTCTCGCACACCTTTTATGTTCGGGGTGTAAATCTGGTTTATCGTCCTTGGCTTGCAATACCTCATCATAAGAGAGCTCGACGGGAATGTTCCGGAAAGAGAGGCACTGTCCCAAGCCTATTTACCGATGTACGTTAAAATATCACAGTGATCTGTTGACGGTGTCACTCTCGGAGGTGGACATCCGGAACGCTGCTCTGACTCAAGGTTGGAAACAGGAGGCTGAACGGTGTCCATGGCAACAAAGACTCACAGAGATATGGAATAGGGTTTGATCGCCTTATTGACCCCCCCCAAACCTCACGGTGGTGGTCTCCCTGGGGGGCAGCCATTAGGGCCTGCAGGGCTGTGTTCTCACATTATTAGACCACCAGCAAGACCATGATTAAGGATGCGCAACCCGTAGGTCAGAGGTTCGATTTCTGCAAGGGTAATTGCTGTTGTACCATCGCTGCCATAATCACATCTAGGAGGACGTGTATGGAGTTGGGTTCGGGTGCGTTTCTGTGCTGGGCAGAGGGAAGGATCTTTTGCTAAACATCCTTTTCGAGGAGAACGATGGCGGCAAAGATGAGTTTAATCCGGTAATCCATGCGGGAAATGCCCATCTCTGTGGCCGGCCCGGCGATGGCCGCTGTGTTAGCGTGAGTGAGACCGGGACTTGGGCTCGTCCCCGTTACGTCGCCACGGTGATCTGCAGCCAGCCCCCCTGGCCGCTCACATCCGTGGGACGCCTTGCCGAATGTGTGCAGCTCTCATTTAGTGTCTCAAAATGGCAGAAGGAGGCATGAAACAGAGACAATAAAGGGGGTTAAAAAACAGAGGCGTCTGCGGTAAAGGCCTGCTGTGAGGAACAGAAGGACCATCAGCATGCTGGCTGACGCTCCGAGAGGCTGCAAAGCTTTACTTGGGGAAGGATCCCAGAAAGACGAGGCCTGGCTTGCAGCTCATCCCCGAGCAGAACAGCGAGATTACCTTCTCCTGTCCGCAGCGCTCTGATGCTGCAGATCCAGCCAGCAGGGGTCCTAGCGGCTAAGGAATTGTCTTTTTTGCCCATAGAATGAAAATACTTGTTTGCCGTGTTTCTCTGCAAATCATATGGCAGTCACATGATCTGCCGACAATCACATGATCTGCTGGCAGTCACATGATCTGCCGGCAGTCATATGATCACCACAAGGCAAAAAAATCAACTTCTGTCAGCGAACATTTGGGAGTATTTGTGTTTATCTTTGGTGTTCAGCACTGACAGACAGCACAGTATAAACATGTTAGAAATTTCTAGAAAGGCTGTCACTCCCCCCTCCCCCAACAGCATTCTAAAAAATGTGATTTTTGTGGTCTAACTCATTAAATATCATGATTAAGAAGAAGTATAATAAGTGCAAACGAGGTAATAATCAGTTAAGTTTTTTAATTAACATTTTACTTCTTGGCCAGTGGTGGAAAAAATGACAACGAGCGATACAACGGTGGGGGGGGGGGTTGAGTCAGATGTGCCTGTTCATTCGTTATTTTATTATAGTCTCCGCCTCCCTCACAGAGGCCCCGCCCCACTGGGCATGTGCGGTCCCGTCCGCAGCGTGACCCACGGGCCCCATGGCCTGGCCTCCCAATAACCCGCTGACTCAGAGGCTCCGTGTTCCAGGTGGCCTGGCTGGGACTGTGTGTTTGATTGGCCGCCCCCCCCCCCATCCTCCCCACCCCCATCCCTTGTGATTCAATTCAGCTTCTGGTCGACGTGCAGCTGTGCGTTACCCAGGCTTGGCAGCAGATAATGGGGGGGGGGGGTCGACTGAGAGAAGGAGCAAATGTTTTCGGGGACGGGAGATGCGCAGCCTGCCTCCGGCGTACCCTCTGTTTGTCACTCAGTCAGGGTCGTGGGGGTGACGTGGCCAGCACTTGTTTTCCCTTATCGCTTGGTCTTAGGGTGTTTTGAGCGGGACTTTGGCTCGCTGGACAGCACTGAGGCCTCACACCTCCATGGTTTTGGGTTTGATTCCCTGCCCGGCTCTGCGTGTGCGGTTTCTACGCTCTCCCATCATTCTCCATGTGTTCTGGCCTCCTCTCAAGGTCCACAGGCGTTGTTCCGAAGAGACGACTCCTCTGAGGGTGTACATGTGGGTGCCCCATGAACCCTCTTTCCCTGTGCATTCTGGGATACGTTCCAGGCTCGCCCTGACCCAGTACTGAATAAGAGGTTATTCATCCATTGCTTGTGTTGTTCCAGTTTGCGATGTTGGCGTACTTCAGCTATTACTCGACCGAGCTGCCAGACCACAGGGTGTCGTAGATAATTGTGTGGACCCCCATCCCCCCCGATACAAAGGCCTGCCTGCTTACATCAGACGATAGTAACTGTGGCGGGATTTAATTGCTGGGCTCTTCTCCGACCTAAAAGCATGTTTTTGTAGGACGCTTCTGCAGCGTGACAGAGGGACTGTGAATCTGCATTTCAAAACATTTAGCAGTAAAGTGCTAGGAAGAGTAATTTGTTAGTCATGTTAGTTAGTATTTTAAAGGTGAATACAGTGGATTGTATATATGTTGATAGTGTGAGTCAGGTATTTATGTTCTATTTTATACTACTAGACACTGCCAGTGGTAGTATTTTGATAGGCCCGTCCTCGTCTGGAAGCCAGCCCCTTCCCCAAAGTCCTGTTTCCTTGGGGGCTGCCAGGGCCCCCCTGGTGCTCTGGTCCCTGATGTACTTCCTTCACAGAATCATGTACACTGTATTTTGAATACTGCTGCCATCTAGCTGAGGGAGGGGGGGTGAGGGGGTGGGGGCGCATAAGTCATTTGCAGCCTTTGAGCACATCGGTGCATCAATACAGGGAAGTCATGATTGAAATGGACGGCGTCTGACTTAGCATCAGCGCTAGCATCAGCGTTAGCATCAGTGTTAGCAGTAGCGTTAGCATCAGTGTTAGCAGTAGCGTTAGCAGTAGCGTTGGCAGTAGCTTGCGGTGTGGATTGGGGACTGCTGCCAGACGTACACTCATCCAGTTAGACCTGCATCCTGCTAAACCCCACAGGCCAACCCGGCAGCTCTGTCAGTCCGCAAGCTAACTTGTTAAAAGGTTAGACCGTGTGGCAGCGTGCGAGTGGGAGGGGGGGCATCCTGAACGCTCCTTTTGTTTTTATGTCAGATTCCACGCCTGCTTTTTTGCAGGTTCATACTTTCAGAGTAAAGATTTATTTTTGTTTGCAGAGCCTAAGCAGGCTTGGCGGGCCGTGGCGGGCCACGGGTGGAGGGGAGGGCTGTTTCTCTGACGATTTATGACACCCGTCTGGCCCATGAAGCAGTAACGGACCGGGCCCCTAGCTAATTCCGATAACATGTGTTGCGATATTTAAGATCTGGATGAAAGGCTCGGCTTGGCGATGCTTGGACTGAACGCGGCCTGCTGAATATTCACAGTGTTCCTGATTTTTGGGTATGACACACCGCCCCCCCCCCCCCCGGCCTTGCTGTGTTTACTTAGCTCTCTATCTGGCGGTGTTCCTCATCTGGAGCCAGTGTGACTTGGGCCTCATTTGCATTCTGCGACACGATTGGTGAGCTTAACCCCCGGCATGCTGGGAGCAGCCGTAATTGGCCCCGGCTTTGTGTAGGAGTGCCCCTGCCTCTGTCCTTGGAGGCCTCTCCTCCTCATCGCAGTGTCTCGGCCAGGAGTGGGTTGCTATGGAAACCGGGGACGAGTTTCCATACAGCAGGAGACCTAAATTGTATTATCTTTTTTTTTATGGAGAGGAGAGTGGTAGGGACTCCTGCGTGTGTCTGTGCGCTAATTGAAACAGCCATCTCCAAACTGGCTGGAGGCTGTTTATTGGTGTCTGTCAAAGGAAAGCCAGAGAGGGAGATGTTATTCTCCGTTCCTAGGTGGTCCATATTTATAAATCCTTGCTATCTTTTTTATTTTATCCACCCTCGGCATTAGTATCTGATTCTTTTTTTTTTTTTTTTTTTTTTTTGCATGTGCAAATTTTTTCCCCACCGGGAAATACGCAAGTGAGAAACTTGATTAATTATAATCAGCGACGCCGTCGATAGAGCGAAGGATTACAGTAAGCTGTGAAATATTACGCTCGTTTATCACGGCGACTTCAGCAGCGCGCTCGCCGCTGTCTGCCCATGCTCTGTCTCGTGCCCGGCCGCTCGTGAAAGCCATTATCCTCTTCATCACGGGAGGGACGGCGTCTCCCCGGAGGCTGCCAAAGACAGCTACCGGGGCCCGACTCACAGGAAGCGTGCTGCGTCACGCTTGTGTGTCACGTGTTAGGTGGCCCCTCGACCTCCTGGGTCAGGGGCCTCTATCACTTCTGCCGAGGGCCCATGGGGCAAAGTGCTGGCCCCTGGCTCTTGACGGGCTGCGCATCAGTGGCTGGGAAGCAGTGATAAGTGCGGGCAGAGGGACCCCCAGGAGCAGGGGATTTACTGCAGATCCCTGTATGGGGCGCCTGTGCGGTGCGGCCGCAGGCCAGGCACAAACGCCGGCTGTTAATGGAGTGCGCCGGGGAGGGCGGTGGGCAGTGCGCGGATGCTGCTGTTTCTACCCCTGCTGCTGGTCCATTTGCCTAATGTTGTGCTTCCCCGACACGACACAAACACCATTAGCATGGCTAGCTTCTGCATTCCCGTGTGCTCATACTCATTAGCACAGCTATCCTCAGCTATTATCATTATTAGCACAGCAAGCTTCTACATTCGTGTATGCTTATGTTTGTTAGCATAGCTACTTCTATATTTATATATGTAAGGTTATGTTATTTAGCACAATTAGCTTCTGCATTCATGTATGTTTATACTGATTAGTATATGTGGTCTCTGCATTTTATATACTTATACTGATTAGCACAGCTAGCTTCTGTATTCATGTATGTTTATACTGATTAGTATATGTGGTCTCTGCATTTTATATACTTATACTGATTAGTATATGTGGTCTCTGCATTTTAAATACTTATACTGATTAGCACAGCTAGCTTCTGTATTCATGTATGTTTATACTGATTAGTATATGTGGTCTCTGCATTTTATATACTTATACTGATTAGCACAGCTAGCTTCTGTATTCTTATATTGTATGACTTGTTAGCATATTTGCATTAGTCTGTAGTCATTATCACAGTTAGCTCCTATGTCTCTATAACCTTTACATTCATATATTTCAATACTCATTAGCACAGCCTGTCTCTGAATTCATATATTTTTTTACTTATTAGCACGTTTGCATTAGCTTGCATTAGCTTGTGCTCATTGTCACATATCACATCAATGTCCATATATGCCTGTGCTCATTAGCACAGCTAGCTTCCGCATCCCTATATGCTTATGCTCATTAGCACAGCTAGCTTCCGCATCCCTATATGCTTATGCTCATTAGCACAGCTAGCTTCCGC
>JAODKL010000002.1:19197091-19208269 GCA_026780765.1 Petrocephalus schoutedeni | reverse complement strand
TTTGAAGAAGGCAGTTGCAGCACGGAAGCCATCAAACATCACTGAGTTAGAGGCTTTTGCACATGAAGAATGGGCAAAGATTCCAATCGAGAGGTGCAAGAAGCTTGTTAGAAGTTATAAAAACTAAAGGGCGCTCCACAAGGTACTGAAGCTGGGGGTTGAATTTTATGCACATGCTCATGTGTTACAAGACTTACAATTTTCATTTGAACTTAAGTCAACTTCTGTTGTCAAAATAACTCAAATATGTATCAATAAATAGTTTGTTATTTCATGAGTTTTTTTTCTCATTTATTTTCATTATCTTTCATCAACATCACTATATTGTCTATTGAGGTGAGGGGGTTGAATATTTCTGATTGCAAGTGTATGTATGCATGTTAGTGATGGCTTAAGTCATTAACCAAGAATATCAAACAGTGCAGTGTTTAAAAATTTAAAATGGTGTACTTAAGTACACTATCCACTTAACCTGGTGTAGAATTTCATTAATAAGCCCGTCACATTTTGTTTAGTTTACATATGACAGATCACGCTTGTTTAAGTGAAAGACTAAAACAGTACAAAAAAGTTTTGCAGCCTGAGAATACCAGAGCTAGATATTTTATTGTAATTACTGTCTAATGTCAGAGTTTCAAGGATTCAAGGATCCTGTCACATGCCAACAGTGAAGGTGGTTTTGAACCTCATTTCTCCTATACAGCGGCCATGAACCTAAAATTCTCTTTTGAGCAATAGACAACATGGTACTGACACTAAACATAACCTAATTAGGTCATGGGTATGTGAAACCATAATGTGGCTGTGATACATACAACAAGGGACCAATGTGGACAATGCAAAGTGAGGTTTCACAGCCCTGAAGGCACTAGAATTAACACCACCAAAGCACCAAAGCAGCAAAGGGGGGCAGGGGCTCTTACCCCCAGTCTGTGCATCAAAGCGCTTGGTGGCGATGGCATCGATCTCATCAATGAAGATGATGGCAGGGGCATTCTCCTTGGCCAACCGGAAGACATCGCGCACCATGCGAGGCCCCTCACCGAGGTACTTCTGCACAAACTCAGAACCCACGACGCGGATGAATGCGGCTAAAAGAAAAGCAGTGGGTGCCAGTAAGAACAAGAAAAAGGACACTGAAGTTCAAAGTATTACATTCAGCTTTACGCACCCGACAAATTTTTTTTTTTTTTTTTTTTAAATACTTTATTAATCCCCATAGGGAAACAGTCTTCTCACCTCCCCCATGAGAGAAAGCTTGGCTGTGAAGGGCAGCCACCTTGTATAGCGTCCAGAGAGCTGGGGGTTAAGGGCCTTGCTCAAGGGCCCATAGCCGTACTGAGGTTGGGCTTGAACCCGTCACCTTCTGATCACAGGCGCCCCATTGGTTATTTCTCACTAATGAGGAATTTTGCGGCAGATTGTTCCATATGCACAGTACTGGCAGCCTTTGTTTTAAAACATAAGTAGCTGAGGTGCATTCAAAAAGTAGCTGATCAGCATGTAAAATGCCCGAATGTCATAGAGTCCAGTTACCAGTGGTGTGGTGAGCTACAGCCTTGGCTAGCATGGTCTTCCCACAGCCAGGAGGTCCATACATCAACACTCCCCTGGGGGGGTCAATGCCAATCTGAAGTACAACAAGGTCACGTTGACATTTCAAATGCACATTATATTACAAACACACATAGTGTATGATATGCTAAGACCGAGTACGATTCTACAATGAGTGCTCACATAACAAAAATTAGAACTTTGAGACAGATAAAGCTTGGGCTCCTTCTTTGAGTCTATTTCCTCCCAGGTTTACTCTTACTTGCTAGTGTCACCTCTGGCTTGCTCACTGGGGGCTTTGGGCAGGGATAATGCAAAGAGCTTTGAGACAATGTAATGCTGTGAAAATGCACTATACAAAAATAAAGTGGATTCTGTAAGTCACTGAGGTAGGACAAATGAGGCCTATTATCTCAGATTACCTTTGATCTGACAAGCCCTAAACACTGAATATGAATGTGCTAAATATGTTAGGGCCACTAAAGCAAGCCTTTAGATTATAAATAGGCCAATTATTACGGTGTTTCCACATTAGTACTAAGAACACGCTTGTGAACCACTTTATGTTATTTAGATTACTGCATGAACGGCTCCTAAAATGGGAATTGTTTATCAGGTAACACTGAAGACAGTATTATCCAATACACACACACACACACACACACACAAATCCACTGCAATATCTTCACTGGATAAATAAAACACATTTACCTGTTTGTAAAGTTCAAAGTGTGTGAGGGGAAGCTCCACTGCCTCTCTCACTTCTTGCTTCTGGATGTCCATACCTCCAATGTCTGCATACATCACATCTGGCTTCTGGTCTGTGAGAGAAGCATTAACAAGGAAGCTTCAGTTTCCAGCAGCAGTAGTTTTTGTGAAAGGGAGTGTTAAAGACCACTACAAAAATAAACATGACTCCAGTACTAGATTCTGATACGTTTCTGGAGATCAAAATGAACCTTTATTCCGGTTCTTTTACAGTAACTTCAAAAATCATAATTTCCACATATTACAAATCCAATCTCATACAAATAAAATCCAAGAATAGCCAAGAACCAGAAAGCAAACCTGATGTCAGCATCATGATGCTGCTGTCGGCCTCTGGGGGCAAGACGTCCACCAGGGCATTGCTGTGCTTGTGCAGGGCCACCGAAGCATTAGGCTTCAGTAGCTCTCGGTCAATGGTGCTCAGGATCCTTACATAATAGTTGGAGCCTGATGCACAAGGCAATGGGGCAATGGGTGAAGAGGTGGTGCATGAAAACTGCATTCACATCAACAACAATGTATCTGGATGATGAATAATACATTGAATTCTAGGTTTTATGTAAATGATATCAAGTGATGTTAGACCACATGTCCAAGTATATATGCATCTCCACAAGTAGTGGTGGGCAGTATACCGGTTCATACCAAAAACCGGTGTTTATAAAGCAAAAAACTGTAAAACTTGACAAACTTGTGCCGAAAAGAGGAGCCATATCAGTCGTTTGGAATTTCGGAGACGGTAACAAAGCAATTTACTGCAAATATATAATATACATACTGAGTAGGCCTGTCACATAAAATTTTGCTGGACGATAAATTGTCCCAGGAATTATTGCGATAATAATATTGTCACTGTGAGACCATTTTCAACTGATGTAATGATAATGTACAATTATCAATGACAATGTACAAAGGTAAAGTACACCCTTTCAACGATCAATTAACTAATTTCTAAAGAAGATTGAACACTGGGATTGGAAGACATTTTTAATATCCAAAATAAATAAACCAAACAACCAAAAACAAATAAAATGGACTCTCAGTCTCTGTAAACAAAATCGCCCTTAAAATACTAAACATTAGGCTCAGACAGGGAAAACGAGCAAAACTGCCAGTTAGGACCTTTGTAAACAAAAAGTGCTAACTAACAACAAAACACACTATATGAATAAAATCAGGTGTGAGCGTAAGCAAAAGTCCGAATTGTACCGAAAAGCTGGCGTCCGACCAAATGTTTCGCCCATCATCTGAAGCCCTGGTGAGTACTGCGTATGTGCCATAAAATTGCGAGAAGATGGCTTTTTAGTGACTTTTTAGTGAACGATGGGAGCCGGCTTCCTGTTTTATCAATGTTTATAGAATTGTCCGGGTTTTTGAGCTGCCTAAACATTAAGGACGACAGTGGCCGGAACACGTTGTCTTCCGAAAAAGCCCGCCCACGAGACCGCGCCTTATTTTTAACAAGCTCAAATCAGGTCACGCTAATCAGCATCAGGTTAAGTGAAGAGAGGGGCCGGCTTTTTAAAAAGACCCATTTAGGAGCCGAAAGAGCCGGCTCTTCTTGGTGGGCTGAGCCAAATGAGCCGGTTCGCTAAAAAGAGCCGATATTCAATGAATATTATCACGGCCACGACCTCATTTTAATTATCGTGCAATTAATTGATTTATCGTTTATTGTGACAGGCCTAGCTTTACCGTTATTGGCCTTTTCATAAAGACCAGCTTATAACCTGTGTATGTGTGTGTGTGTTGTGTGCAAACCCCCTCCCCCCGTGTCCACTCTGCCCCCCTTGAGTCTGCACCAGCACCCCCTGCTGGCGATGCTGCTTCATTCAGCCTGATGCTAATCTGCCTTAATCCTGTTTAATGGAGCTGTGCTTTTCGCTGTGTGTTTACCGGCTTCAAAGCGTCACACACTCTGATATCTCACACTGACACTCCCTCACACACAGGCACTGACACAGACACTAATGCTCTCTCTTAGACAGACAGACACTCATGCTGACTGTCACTCACACACACTCACACTGACTTATGGATATACAGACTCTTACACACTGACACACACACACTGACACTCCCTCACACACAGGCACTGACTCACTGGCACACTCTCTCTCTCTGTCTTACACACGCACACACAGACTCACTGACACACTCTCTCTGTCTTACACACACACACACAGACTCACCGACACACTCTCTCTCTGTCTTACACACGCACACACAGACTCACCGACACACACTCTCTCTCTGTCTTACACACGCACACACAGACTCACCGACACACTCTCTCTCTGTCTTACACACGCACACACAGACTCACCGACACTCTCTCTCTCTGTCTTACACACGCACACACACACAGACTCACCGACACACTCTCTCTCTGTCTTACACACGCACACACACACAAACTCACTGACACACTCTCTCTCTCTGTCTTACACACGCACACACACACAGACTCACCGACACACTCTCTCTCTCTGTCTTACACACGCACACACACACAGACTCACTGACACATTCTCTCTCTGTCTTACACACGCACACACACACAGACTCACTGACACTCTCTCTCTCTGTCTTACACATGCACACACACACAGACTCACCGACACACTCTATCTCTGTCTTACACACGCACACACACACAGACTCACTGACACTCTCTCTGTCTTACACACACACACACACACACAGACTCACTGACACTCTCCCTCGGAACCCGCTGCCTCCCCCATCAGCTCCGCAGTAAGGTGGGCTGGATCTGCACCTCCCTCTTCACCTCCTCTCTGCTGCTCCTCCACCTCCCACCTCACTCCTTGCCCGTCTGAGAAGCTCGCGCTGCAGGATGAATCGCCCGGGTGATGCCGGCACCCGCCGCTCCCGCCAGGAGGACTCCGGCCCCTCAGCGAGCTCCTCGCAGCGCCACGCGGCTCTGTATCGATCATGCCCCCCCCCGTATTGACCGTGCGGTAATGGCCGTGCATGCCGCTAATGACTCCAAAGGAGGCTCGTCTGCAAGCAAAACAATAATCCATCTCAGGAGTGTCCGTCCCTCCTGCCCTGCTTGTGCGATTCCCCCATAGCGCCCCCTAGCCCCGTAATCCAGGCAGGGTGCCGCTGGTGTCCCGTGTTCATGGCTGTTTTCTGTCTGTCCATGCGAATGTCAGTCCTAGGATTCCCTGTGGGACCCGATGTGCCTCCCGTTACCCATGGTGCTTTGACGCTGGGCATGATGTCATCAGCGGCAGTCTTTACTAGCACTCAAACCACACGCTTGTGTGTGGCCCCCTGTTGGCCCAAGAGTCAGTACACTCAGGGGGGGGGGGGTTCCAAAGTGACTTTTTGAGTGGGGCCCTAGAAACAGTGCATCTGTCCCTGGTTGTTGGGCTTTGGATAGGTGAATAAATGGCGGCCAGACTGACAGCGGTCGTGGGCTTGGCGTCGTGTGGCGGGGTCTCTCACAGCGCGAGTGTTCCCGCCGCGCCCCCCCCAGACTGACAGCGGTCGTGGGCTTGGCGTCGTGTGGCGGGGTCTCTCTCAGCGCGAGTGTTCCCGCCGCGCCCATGCACGGCCGCCGCGCCCCCCCCCTAGGTCCGCGGGGGATCCTCTCGCCTGTTCTCCAGCTCCGGAGCCACACCACAATTTCCGCCAGCCCGTGACTCCGGGCTGCAGCTCTGTTCTGCTTTTTAATTTCCACGCTTCTAAATTTGGACGCTGGTCTCGGAGCAGCCGGGCTCCCGCAGCCAAAGCAGCGTTTTCTCTCTTTTCAAGGGGATGAAGTGGGAATGTTGGGCGGGGGAGGGGGGGGGCGTTCCGGCTGCTAGGATGGAGCCGGAAATAAACGACCGTCCACATCCCAGGTTTCAGCCACCGCTTCTTTACTCAAAAGACTTCCCTGTCATCTCCCCCCCCCCCAAAAAAAAATAAAACAATCCTTGTTATCCCATTCTGAACTGTCAGCCACTGCCAGACAAGTGGGGGGGGGGGTATTTTATTTTATTTCCTTTAATGCACTGCCTCTAATGCACTGCAGAACCCAGTAAGGCCGTTACTCTCCCACGCTGAAAAAAGCCGTATTTTATTATTACGAAATGAAGCGTAAGGGTTTTCAAAGTGTCAGTGCGGCTTTTAATGTCACCCTGTGCGGCTCGGGCCCACAGGCTCTGCACAGGGGCTGGTCTGCTGATGAGGGTGACAGTAAGCGGGGCAGCTTGGCACGTAGAGAGACATCAAGCTCCGCTTTCATACTCAGCAATCGCCAGCTGCTGGCATTCTTGTTTGCCATTGTTGGCCTCTTATTTTTCTCTGATTATCGAGTGAGCGTCCTCCTCCACCTCCCTCCCGCGAAGCGGCTAGTTTTAAGGGTGTTTCTGTTCCATCGCCCGTCCCGTCGCAGGTAATCAGACTCAGCCAGTGCTGCAACACCTTAATAAATGGTGGTTTGCTAATTGCAGCAGGAGAGGTCCCCATCAGCCCGTGTGAGGTGATCCCCCCTGTTTTTTGCTGACTAACGTTGTGAGAGCCAAAACAACAATCGACAACACGTTTCAGCCTTTCCAGCTGGCTGAATATCACCCCTAACTGCCTTTTCTCTTTTTTTGCCTTTAACTACGGGGTAATTAAAGGAGAGCACAAGGGGTGGCCAGGATCCAGGTTTCTAGATGGGAGCCGAGCATGGCATTCTGGGTAGTGGGTGTGTCCCCTCTCCGAGAGCTCTGCGGGTCTGGGAGCCCAAACGCTAAAAATAACAGGCTCATAAAATGCGGATCGATATGAGGTACATCGGGGCAGGCAGGCAAAGTCGAATGTGAGAGGACTTCCCTGAAAGACTGGCATTGGCTGGTGGTGGGCGGTGGGCGGGGCTACGGCGGCTGGGGGGGCCGGGGCTTGTTTGCTTTCAGCTACTCTGGTTGCTCCTCTCTCTGTGTATCCCAGTGCTGCAAGTTTAACTTGTGTTCTTTAAGGGGAATTTAGAAGTAAAATAGGAAAACAATTATTTAAACAGTCAGTTCATTCAAGGTTGCAAAGCAGAGTGTAGAGGCTTCTGGGAATCAGTTCATCTATACTCTGTTTTGTTCCGGAGATTGAGGAGGAAGCCGGCTCTTTTCCTCACCTCCGGGGTTGATCTGATCAGTCTTAATTTGGCAGATTCAACACTTTATAATGAAAAAGTAGAACTCTGTGGAGGCCTGGATGCAGGTACCTGGGGACCTTCCCTCAGTGCCCCCCGTCTCACTCTGACCTGCTTTCGGGGTGTCAGTGGAGTGGCCCTGAGACCCCCCCCCGTGACTGAGCTCCCACAGCCGGGCGAGAGAGGAAATCTCAGGCAGCGTGTGCATGAAACGGTCTGTTATGCAAATGAATGGATGGTTTCTGCTTCCATATAAACTAATGATACGCTGTAAAAACAAGGAAACACTTATCGTAATCAGGCCTGGTTCCGTGTCTGAAAGGGAGCCCCTGCTAATAAAGCCATGCTTTGCCTGACGGTGCCACCTACTGGCTGTGATGACCTCCTGACCCAGGTTTAAACCCTTGGTGAGCCCCCGTCCCCCGTGCCATAACCCTAACCCCACCTGCCTCAGTCTCAGCTGAGTTCCCATCACCCGCTCTTCCACAGCACAGTGCTGACTGCCTGCAGGGGCTTCTAATGTCTCCGTTCCCTGTGCTGCCCCCTGGTGGTCCAGCTCAGCACGCGCCGCGCCTAATCCGTGTCTCCTCTGCCTCAGCAGACCAGCAAGGGCGACGCACTGGCCAACCGCGTGCAGAACACGCTGGGGAACTACGACGAGATGAAGGAGCTCCTGACCAGCCACTCCAATCAGAGCCACCTGGTGGGCATCCCCAAGAGCTGCGTGCCGCAGACCCCGGTGGAGAAGGCTGAACAGCCCGGCTTCCTCCCCGAAGGAGCGAGGGTGGGACGGCCAGGCCCCAGCCAGGTCCCGTCTGGCTCCATGCCCCCCCCAGGCCCCTCATCGGCCTCCTCTTCTTCGTCGTCTTCTTCCACGCCCAAGAAATCACGCACCTCGGACTGGCACAGAGGGGGTGGGCAGGCGGCCTTGGGGGCGGGGTCCACGTGTGGGCGGGGCAAGCATGGGCCCGCCTCCCATGAGCCGCTCCCCGCTCGCCATGAGGACCCATTCAACCTCCAGGGCGACAGCCTCAAGGGTGACTCTAGCCCCCTGGCCTCGTCCTCCCATGGACGAAGGCACACGACGGCAAAGGGGGCGCCAGGGGACACGCCGTACAAAGAGGTCCCCCACGGCCGGTCCCCCGGGGACGTGGAGGCGGGCCCCCATGGCATGGGCTCCCCCGTGGCCTCCACGTCCCTGCTGCCGGGCGGCCTGGCCACTCCCACCTTCCCACAAGCCCTGCACAGCAAACCCAGCGCAGTGCAGCAGAAGCCCACGGCCTACGTGCGGCCCATGGATGGCCAGGACCAGCTGCCCATCGACTCGCCGGAGCTGAAGCCTCCCGTGGAGATCGGGGACAGTTACGGCAACGCCGCCTTCGGGGGCCTGGCGGATGGCAAGGCTGGCGGCACCGGGACCAAGGGAAAGCTGCCCAAGCTGGCACTGCCGCCGCCCGGGGAGGTAGGTGCGCCGCCCCGGCCCGCGGGCCGCCCGCCGTCCTGCGTTGGTGGAGGTCTGTGCTGGGAGGCGGGGCCAGTCAGAGCACTCTGTGGCCACACCCCCGGCACTGAAGCAGCTTGTTAGCATTAGTAGGGTGAGCGGATGGTGCATCTGCCATTGCCACCCATAGGCAGGACTCTTCAGATGGAGGAGCTTACTGCCCCTTTAACTGATCACCCCTTTAACCCTCACTCTCACTGACGCCTTTTGGACCCCATTAAAGGTCCGGCTACGCTTTCAGTCCTTAGACCCAGATCTGGCCCGCTGGGCTTTTTTTTGGGGGGGGGGGGGCGGTGTCAGAGCCTGATCTCGGCCCTGCAGAGGTGCCCGCTCATTGGCTCTCTAAAGCGTTTATGAAACACGGCACGCCAAGCCGTTGCCAGCAGACATCTCTAATCCGCGGCGCCCTGCAGTTAAACGCTAATGTATTAAGGGTACTCTGAGTGCTTTGAGAGGGGGGATTAGGGGGAGATGCAGGCCGTGGCCGGGGGGGGGGGTCATTAGGCCGGCTCAGGGAGTCTGCGGGCTTGAACACAGCGTCACAGAGGTCGGGCAAAACTGTCCCCTCAGCATTCGTGTCGCGGGGAAAAGGCGTGACACAAAGATGCTGGGATCCTGGGATAGATTAGCATAGCCTGGCTGCGATAAGGACTGAATCTGCTCACCCCTGTTCTCTGTGTTCCTCTGATGCTGCCTGGCTCCAGGTCTGCTAACCTGCACCTGCCTTTGATATCCGTTTTGTTTTAGAATCACGTTTGTTTAGATTTTTGCTAGTTGAGGGGCTAGCGGTGTTTCGCAGGAGAGGGTGGGATTACAGCTTGTTGTCAGTCACATGCAGGGCTGGGCCCTATAGGCTAAGACAGCCAGGGTGTTGCACGTTAATCCCGCCCCTAGAAAGTGAGACTGTATATTAACATTACTGCATTTATACCCGTTTGTGTCTTAGCCTACGTATGTATTTGATGGAAGCTACCACTCACAGACGGAACTGTGACAAAACAAGCGAGGATTCAGATGCAGGCCGAATCGGATCGGGAAGCCTCCTGTTATCGCTGCGGGTATCGATCCAGTTAGCGGGCTGCAGGGGGCACTCACTGCGAACGGCCGGCCCGGGCGCGTCGCGGCGAGCGCGAGCCATCGATAGTCAGATAACGGCATTGATCGTCCTGAAAACGTCCGCGCCACCGGGCATTATGGGAGCCCTCCGTAACTGATCGCCTTATTGCTGGCCCTTCCAGGGCAGGGCCACAGCAGTGATGGCACGTATTACATTAGCGGCTCTGTCAAATGCAGACTGAGGGATGCACTGAGAATGATCTTTTATTGCACGCAATTCCCTTAAAGAGCCCTTTTTAATCCTTTGATGGTGTTGTTTTGCGGGAGATCATCGCCGATCTTTGCGTGGAGGGTAATCTCATTCCGTCCAAACGGCAGTTTAAATGTCCATCCCAGACGGTACGCCCCCTTTGATGTGGGCCCCGGTGGGCTTAACACCCCCCCCCCGGCCCACACTGCTTGTGTCTGATGGATTTCTCCCCACCGAAGGTCAGCTGGAGTTCCTCACCCACGTTTCTGGAGGTAATTGAGCCGGTGTGGTCGCCCCCGACCAGCGCCCTCGATGACCTGTGCCGGGAACAGGGAAAGACCTTTCCAGCATGAGTCTTACGTGGGGTTCGGCCCGGGTTCCAAACGCCTCCTGCCTGAGACACATTTCCAATGTCATCCCGATTACGTTTGTTCTGAATCGGCTGCCCCAGAGTGAAACTCCGTCACACACATCCAGCCCTGGTGCTGACTGCCTGTATTCTGCAGTCTCTGATGTAGTCTGACGAAGGGAGCGTGGCCAGGGGTCACTCGCCCCCCCTCCGCTAACCACCATGCCGATGGAGTTCCTCCTCCGTCGTGTCTCGTGATGATAACGCCTTATTTTCATGTGGCCTGTCTGTTTATCTGGGAGCTAAATTGGATTTCTGGGGGGGTCCGGGCACTTGGTGGGGGGGTGGGGGGCTCATCTGACGTGCTGCCTGACAGAGCCCCCACCTGACCACGCTCCCTCGTAGTCACTGCGGCACTGAGGTGGGTGTCACTGACAGTGAAGCATCTCGCCACCTTCGCGGACTATCTGAGAGCTGAGAGCCTAAGGAGACCCGGCCCGGAAAGGCCATTCGCTCTGTGTCTCTGACTAGTGGCCTAAGGAGACCCGGCCCGGAAA
>JAODKL010000002.1:19129958-19143605 GCA_026780765.1 Petrocephalus schoutedeni | reverse complement strand
CGGTCTCCTCTGCACCTCCTCTTTGCCTCCTCTGTGCCTCCTCTGTGCCTCCTCTTTGCCGCCTCTAATCAGCCTCCTCTGTGCCTCCTCTTCGCCTCCTCTAATCGGCCTCCTCTGCACCTCCTCTTTGCCTCCTCTGCGCCTCCTCATCTCGATGCTGCCTTGGTAATTGAAGTGATTCAGTAAAATGTACCACATCTCTGTGTGTTTTTTCTTCGCATGTTAAATTACCGGCAATTTAGCCAAGGGCAGAGACCTATGATTACCCTCGCTGGCCCGAAACAAGCGCAAATACCTGCATCTGAGGGAAAAACACATTCTTGTATTTTCTCAAGCACAATTTAGTACACACACACAGATTTGGTCACACTCGAGCCTTAGCTTTCTGGTCCATGCATCTAATGACACTGTACAGTCAGGTCCTCATCTCAGGCAATAACCTGAGTGTGCTCAAACACACTCCACAGCTGAAGAAAGCAGCATTTTCACACAAGCGCCCCCTGGGGGCACATTTTGTAATCTAATTAAACATATATCCATGGTAAACCAGGCCGAATCAGTCACAGTCCATGACGCCCGTGGAGCCCTGGTGGTCTACTGAGGTACTGCAGAATTCATTTCATCTAAACCTTCTGAGACACCTTAATGTGCACTCAGTTTGACCTCGCGTTTAGACACCACTGAAATCAGGTCATATTTGAACCGTTTTTGGACCCAGTTTAGCCCATCATTAGCTAAATTTGAGATCCGCATTGACCAAACTTATACCGTCTTTGCCCCGTCTCTGGGCCATCCTTGGGCTGCTGCTCAGGTTACTGGGAGCATTTACACAAACTGTTTCAAAAAGGACAGACGAGTAAACATGGCCAGTCCCCTGACGGGGTCAGGACTTCTCGGGAGTGGGCCGCGATGAGTTCTCTCGAACGCGACGGGCCACGATAGCCCCGCCACACCAGAGACCCGCCGTCGCCGTGGATGTTACGCGCCGCCAACCAGTTATTGAATCAATTAAAGCCCCCGGAGTGTTCGGGGGCGTCCCGCGGTCAGTGGTACCGTTACCGTGGCCACGGAGCACAGGTTGCACTTTACAGTGATTTATAAAAATAATAGAGCGTGCAGCATGTTGAAGATCATTTAATAACACGGCGGGGCTGTCTGAGGACCTATAAATTATGGATGACAAGCCGCCAGCACCGCCCCCCCCCATCCCATCTCTCGTTATCTCACGCCGCAATACAGCAGCACCCTCCCACACGCAAACAAACCCCCCCCAGGTCCCTCCGGGAGCGGCGGGGAGGCAGTCATGCGGGAACGGGGCCGAGCAGCGGCCGGGCTGGCGGCCCGAAGCCGCCAAATGAGTATCAGCCGCAGAGTGTCAGCGGGAATGAAGGCAGACGCGCAGCCCGCGACTGTCCCGCCGCCGATCGCCCGGCTCCGCCCCCCGCCCCTCCAGTCCCCTGGACTGCTCTGGAATTCATGCATGTATAATTAAGGGCCTGGCTTTATTGAGGAGGCACCATGACAGCTCTGCCCTTGAAAGGTAAGACTGGGGGCTCGTGTCAGAATGTTAATGCCCTGCGTTTGGATTTGTGCAGCCCCCCTGCTCAGCCTTGTCTAATGTTCAAAAAATCAGACACTATAAACAGACAGGAAATGGGGGCGGGGCTTGGCAGGGCCAATCCAGGCCTGGCTTTCCTGCTCTCCATCTGCTGGGATTCTTTTGAATTCCGTGGCTCCAATGGTATGTGGCGGTTCCCTGCAGCAATGGGGCCCGCTGGCCTCAGGTCAGCCCAGTTCCTGGAGGGTGTTTCATCCCCATTTCTGGTAGGATCTGGTGCCAGTGCAAGGACAGCCGGAGATCCAGCATGATGCCCCACTTCTGTGGCCATTTAACCATCTCCCCAGGGTCTAAGGTTCGAGTGAGGGGGATGGGTCAAAGGTTAAATTGAGGGGTCAAAAGTGAGCAGTATCTGATGGTTTCTCACTCCCTTTCTGGCCTGGCGAGCACCTTAAGAGGAAGACAGTGAATCATATAATTGTGAGTATGGTTTCTTTATGCATCTGGATGGAGACTTAAGTTGTGAGTATGGTGAATTAATGTGCGAGTATAGTGACTTTGGTGTGAGTATGAGGACTTAAAGTGCGAGTATGGTGACTTAATGTGCGAGTATGGTGACTTAATGTGCAAGTATGGTGACTTAATGTGCGAGTATGGTGACTTTACATGTGAGCACAGTGACTTATGGTGTGAGTATGGTGACTTGATGTGCGAGTATAGTGACTTAATGTGCGAGTATGGTGACTTTACATGTGAGCACAGTGACTTATGGTGTGAGTATGGTGACTAATGGCTGCCTGGGGTGTATGTCAGCGGCATCATTGGAGCCGCAAGCCACGGCTCAGCCAGCTAGCAGGAACGCGGCTAAGCTGATTCCGCATTAATTCCCGGTGAATCGATGCAGGACCTCGAAGGCTTTTCTGGATGAGGGAACTCTAATGTAATTAAGCCAGTGGATTTCTGGATGGCGAGTGTGTGCACACTGCACTGTTTGCATATATGTGTCCATAATCTTGTTTCAAGACTTAATTATACTGAGAGTCATTGGCATTTTGAAGTGTTTCAGCGACCAGCAAGTGAATAGCTTCAAAGGTCAGGCTGCGGCCACAGGGGCAGGCGGGACAAAGGCATGCTGGAGATCGAATGAACACTGTTACCTCACACCTCCAGGGTTGCGGGTTCAAATCCCATTAGGGTTACTCTGCAGTCCTCCTGCTTATTGGTGCCTCAACGTTGCCCAAAGACCTGGACAGTGTGTGTGTGTTCCCAGATGCGGACTGACATCCAATCCCGGGCGCCCCAGCCTCGTGCCCTGTGTTTCCTGGGATACGTGCCCGCGCTCTTATGCTAACCCATAAATCGCATGCCGAGCAGGACCTAGACCAAGGGTTCCCCCCAAGCGTGCGGTGATGGTGACGAGTGTGCATGGGGGGGGTGCCAGGCCTCTCCCTCTTAGTGTCGAGTGGCTTATCTGACTGTCAGTGGCACCTCCCAAAAGTGTCAGGCAGCCCTCTACAGCGGGCCGCGGCGATGTGGCTTTCATGGGGCACGGGGGTCAGCGGCATGGGCTGGGGAGGGGGGGCCGCCATGGCGGCCGCCTTTGCTGTGGGGTCCGCAGACAGCAGAGGCTTGTGGGTAATGCCGACGTCCCCAGCACGGGGCGCGATGACCCCCTCAGAGCCAGCCAGGTGGTGCGCTGCCCGTGCCGGCCATCAGCGGGATTCAGGACAGGCCTCCCCAGGCAGGAGGACCAGCTCACCTCTGCCTTTCTCTCCCTCAGCCTCCCCGGGCCGGCCACTCGCTCCAGTGAAGCGGGCCACTCCAGCGGGGCCTCGGGCAGCTCCAGCGAATCAGAAAGCAGCTCTGAGTCAGACTCGGACAGCGAGAGCAGCTCCAGCGACAGTGAGGGCAACGGGGCGTCGCGGACGGCCTCGCCCGAGGTACGGCTGCCTTCCTGCTGCCTTTTAATAGCCATTAAGAAGCAGCATGCTCATTTGCCACAGAAGGAGCAGACAGACACACGACAAACAGGATTGTGGGTAATTTAATTCTGCCCCATACCCCGAAAGCCCCCGCGGCATGCATGCATAAAGGAGGCCAGTCTGCATAGGTCTCAAAAATACTCTAATTGGCATATTTGAGCCGCACAACAGTGGTACGCCCTGGGTGCCTTCGGCTCAAACTGAGAACCCACTCCCCAGTCCTTGCTACCTTCCCAGAATTCATTGCTGCTCAAACTTTTCACCGATCGGTCTTCCCATATCCTGGGGCTCCTCGGAGCAGACCAACCGGAGATCTCCTCCGAGAACATTGCACTGTGATGTTTTATAAACAATCCGGGGGGCTGTTGTGTTTCCGCGCGCGAGGCCCATCAATATTAATCAGCGTTCCTGCGGGTTTTAAACTCCGAGCTCATAACAGCCCGGAGCCATCGTTACACGAGCTGGAGATGTACACTCGGATGTTTGGGAAAGCGCAGGGCCGGAAGATTACCTTTTATAGACGGTAACATCGAGTGATATTGTGCCGAATAGTCTGTTAACCGTTAGCTGTAGACACCAGCTGTAAATGAGTTTATATTCATTGAGGTGGCTCATTGCAATTGCCTGGCCCCTTCAGGTTTCTTTTTTCTGAATGGCTCGCTCATCGTTTATAAAATCATTCAGGGCAGACCTCAGGTATTCATTTGGAAGATTTATTGTTGTGATTAGGCGAGGCGGCACGACACGCGATGGGAGATAACGTGGCTGGCAAAAGCACTCGGAGGTCTCAAACCCTGACTGCTACAAGCAGGACGCTGAGCAAACAATCCATCAATCCTAAGAGGCTTTTCAGCGCTGGCTGCACTCAGATGACGGGAAGCCATCGCTTTTCTTCTGTGACACGTCGACACACATGGCTTTACGCGTCGCTGTTATCGGGGGATATTATCTGCATAATTATCCGACTCTCCTAGATGCTGACGTGCTCTCCGATGCTTTGATGTCTGTCTTATTCCAGCCGGAGCCGCCGTCTACCAACAAGTGGCAGCTTGACAAGTGGTTGAACAAGGTGAACCCGCACAGCAAGGCGCTCATCCACAGCCAGCCAGAGAGCCACGGCCCGGGGGACAGCCAGGCCCAGGATGGCAAGGGGAAGCCCCCGGGACCGCTGGCCCCGCTGGACACCAAGGACCGGGCACTCCTCAGTCCCGTGCGGGACAAGGCCAAACCCCGGGTGGGCCAGAAGCTGCCCGAGGGCAAGAGCGCCAGGGCCAAGTCCCCAGCCGTCGGGGAGCCGGCACTGCCCCGGAGGAGCACTGGGAAGAAGCAGCCCCGCAAGGCGGAGCGCACCCCCAGCGCGGAGGACTCGCACGGATGGCCCAAGCCGAGCAACCCCGGTGCTATCGCCAAGGAGAAGGAGCCCCCGCCTCCAGAGCCCCCCAAAGGGAGGGGGAAGGGGGCCCCCCGGAAGGAGCCGCGGTCCACGGCTACGGCTGCCCCCCCGGCCCCACAGGACAAGAAAAAGCACAGGGGACCCAGCAAGATTGTCCCCAAGTCCAAGGAATTCATCGAGACGGAGTCCTCTTCATCTGAGTGCCACTCAGAGCCAGAGGAAGTGGCCAAAGTGCCACCTCCCTGCCCGGGGCCCAGTGGCCCGGGGCCCCTCAAGTCCAAGGACTGCAGCGGCAGCATCCTAAGCGTGAGCAGCTTGGCGAGTACCAGCAGCACCTCCATCCCGGACCCGGGGGCTGCCGACCTCCTGGACGAGCCCCTCTTCTCCCCCATTCCCACGGCACCCAGTGAGCTGCTGTCCCCACTCCGGGACCTCCATGAGGTCAAATCCCTGTGGGTCAAGATCGAGCTCAGCTTCCTAGCACGGGTGCCCGGCCGGGACCCTCCGGAGCTGGTCCCGCCCAAACCTGAGCCCAGGGACCCGGGTACCAGGCACCGCCGGCAGTCGCCTGTGTCCACGCCGGTCGAGAAGCCGCCAAGCAAATCCAAGAGGAAACACAAGGCAAGCTGCCGGTGCTGCAGTGACCCCACCACACCTGCAGGGGGAGTTTTGGTTTAAATTGTCATTTCTTGCATTGTCTCTCACAGTCGGAGAACTGCGAACCTATCAGCGGGACCAAGAAGTCGCGTATGGAGTCGAGTCTCCAGCCCCCCTGCATATCCCCTGTACACAGCCACAAGCCGGCCAGCACTAAGGAGTGAGTATGTCCCCCACCCCCCGCAGTCCCAGCAAATGGCCGCCATGACACTCTTTAAGGAAAGTGAGCCGTTCGACTCCAGTTGCCATAGCAACTGTGATGTCCACCAGGAGCTCTGTGCAGAGTATCTCCAGGAGCACAAGCTGAGGCAGGGATTTTGTGCAGTTCGCCCCAGGCCCTGCCCTCCGGCCAGGCCCCGCCCCCCATGCCAACCTGTCCAGCTCCATCCGGTTTGAGCTGGGCTGGTAAACTAGACGTGAGGAAGCTCATTCCTGGCAGGAGTGCTTTGGGGGGGCAGCTTGTCACAGGGGCATTCCCAGGCTCTAACCTGCTGGCCCACAAACTGCTGCCACAGTGGTTATTAAAAGGCCAGGCGGGCACGGGTGCCTCCAAATCCATCCCGCAAGACTGGCACTCTGCACGATTCCTTTGGACGCTCGCTCTGGTCACGCTTTGCTTGGGGGGAATCTGGGGGGAACCTCGCAGTTCCTGCACGGCTCCTGGAGTGCCTCATCAATCCAGAGCACGCGGGGCAGAACCGGGAGACGTGAACACGGAGGGCGCCGTGTTTTCCAGGAGAGAACCCCGGCAGAGCGGAGGATGTGCGTTCCTCCGCGTGTTTGGGAAATTGCCACCGGCTGACATCGTGGCTCTGAAGCTCATCTCCTGGCCCACTCACACCCTGCCCCTTCCTGTAGCATGTTTTCTAGGGTTCATGCAGGGAGCGTCCGGTGAACATGTGTGTGTGCAATTGCTGCTATACCAGGATGGGCCCCTGGTTACGTCTTACTCATGCTGGGACAGGTTCCTAGTAGCCGGAATAGCAATGGGGTGATTCCCTCCTGTAGTGCTAGCAATGGGTTCAAATCCCAGGAACTGCACACAAAACTGTCACCCTTTTCTGTGGTGCGACTCTCTTTGGAAAGAAGTGTCAGATAAATAAGCAAAATGTGAATGTGAGACCCCAAAAGCTCCATCCAATCCGAGTGCAGTTCCCGGTTATTGCCCGGCTGTGATAGGCTGCCTCCAGCTGTCCTGACATCCAATCCGAGTGCAGTTCCTGGCTATTGCCCGGCTGTGATAGTCTGCCTCGAGCTGTCCTGACATTCTCCTGCCCATTATCCATTTCCTCAGCTTCCTCACTCTTCCCACAGAGCCGTTTATGCTGAATTTGCATGCTGCGTAGCTATCCCACGGTGCACCAGCACGGCTATTCCAGGCATCGGCCCGCGCTGGCTTTGCTAAGAGTCGCCCTCGGCGACCCACTGGCACAGGGGCCAGGCGCCTGCAACATCACCTGCACAGGGCTTGCGTCACCTGACTCTGGATAGCGTGCCTCTATCAGCCATGGCGGAGCGGTCCCCGCTCCGGGCCGGGCACTGGCGCCCCCTGCCGTTTTTTTCCTTTCCTGTGGCTCCATCACTCTATTTTGAGCCACGGTTCCCAGCCGCTGGCTTCTCCGTAAAGCCAGCAGCGTGTTTGATTCCTAGCTGCTGTAATGGCCGTTAATAGCTGTGATTGTTGGGAGTGCGCTCGCGCCGAGCGCGTGGGGGAGGCCGTCCTCGGATGGAGTGACTGAGCGGAGCTGCTCTTCCTCTCTCTGCGTCCAGCTCGGCGAAGAAGCAGCCCAGGAGGAGGGAGGACAAGCTGCCCCCCCCGCTGCTGTCGCCGCTGTCGGACGAGCCCCCCCGGCACTTCCCGCCCGCCGGGTGTAGCTCTTTCGGCCCCGAGGCCGCCCCCCCCACGGCCTCTGTGGCGGGCCCTTTACCCCTATCCTCCTCCTGCTCCTCCTCTTCCTCCTCCTCGTCCTCTTCCTCACACAAGCACCGCAAAGGGGACAGCAAGGTGGCGGCTCATTCCAAGGTGAGGGGGGTGGGGGACCGGCTTTTGCGTCCATGGCGACGTCCCAGTCGTCCTGGATGCCAGAGGTGGAAAGGTCAGGTCCAGAAAGTAAAAATCCAGACCAAGACTTTGTTTCAACCAACCAGTTGATTACTCTGCGCCTGTGACTCTCTGTACTCAGCTGGCTGGTTAAAACAGAACATTGGTCTGGATTTGAACTTTCTGAACCTGAACATCTCCTGGATCCACTCTTGTGGTGGGTTAGAAGCATGGAGTTTAGTATCAGCCGGATTCGTACGTAATAGGGTTAGGGTTAGGGTTAGGCCACTCGGCACCGTTTCTGATCATTCATTTAGGTAATAAAAGTCTTGCTGTTATTTTCAAAAGTTAAAAGTCACAGTAATCATGTTCAAATTGTTGGACAGCATCCTATAGCCTGAAGTAGAACAGAATTATTTCTGTGTGTATAAAAGTGCAGATTCAGTAGTTTTCTGAAGTGCCTGATTTTGTTGTTAACTGAACAAAATTAGGTTTCACTTAACGGCCTTCATTAGACACCTGAGTCCACACGCTCTGAGAAATAAAACAGCCGTTTTGTAAACAGGATAAGTTGTAAATTCAGAGTTCTGCTGGAACCGTCTCATGTGCCTCAGGCTTTTCTCAGCAATCCTTGTGTTTTTCACAGTCTAATTACTCACTGGAGAGTAGTCAGAATCACCTAGGAGATGGAGAATGTTCCTCCCTTGTTCTGGGAGACCAAGGGCGCGGCAGTAATGCATCGGCAGTGTCACCTCGCCAGGGAGCATCGCTGTGCCATTAAGCAAAAGACTGAACTCGGCTTCTCCTTCTCCTAATCACCTCCCTCCTCGTTTCGCAGGAAGAGGACACCCGCGGCAAGCCTTCCGGCAGTTTCCATGGCAACGGGCAGCCTGACATCGAGCTGTGGTCTGACCCGCCCTCGATTTCGGCGGACCATCCGGAGCCCAGGAGGCCCAAGCTGACATTCAGCAACATGTACGTACTGGAATACGGGGTGGGCCAGAGACCACTGCTGACCCGCCCACTGTCAGCCCGCTCCTTCGCTGATCAGCCAATCACAGAATAACACCACTGCAGCTCTGTCCACCTGTTAGCCCACGGTAACTGACAGCGGCGTCAGGTGCTGCAGACGTCCTGCACAGCACTCCCGAATGCTTACCTCCCCCGTCTGGAGCTGAAAGGGGCTGTGAATCACAGTCTCCATTAAAACTATAAAGATTTAGAGCTCTCCCTACGTGTGACTAATCATTTTCTCCCTATTTAGCCACCAGCCTGACTGTTCCAGGCAATTTATAGCTCTTGTGGGAGAAAAAAATAGTCTGTTTACGCTGGAAGTGGCGCGTAAGACTGAGTCACGGCGAGCTGACAGATAAATGGAGAAGCCTAAAGACGGTGTGTTTGAGCGGCTGCGTGTGTGCTGGCAGGAACAAAGCTGACTCTGTGCCCTGTCCGCCCCACAGCCTCCACAACGCAGACTACTACATGCAGGAGGCCAAGCGTCTGAAGCACAAAGCCGACGCCCTGGTAAAGGCCCTTCCCCTCTCCTTGGCTTGCTCCTTTATCTCATCAGGCATGATCTTCCAGCATCGGTCTTTACTACCATTCACACCATTCACATGGGGGCCCCTGAACTCTGGGGGCCCCCTGAACTGCCATCTATCTAGCTTCCATCTTCTGTCTCAACTTGCTAGCTATTTAGTTAGCTATTGTGTTTTAGAAACCTGTCCCTGGTCCCATCCTGTGCTTCTGTGTGCCCTGAAGCTCTAATCTAGGTGAGTGGGTGATGTATCCATGTTTGGTGATCAGGGCAGCTGTTAACAGATTCACTCTGCCAGCTGATTCATTAAACTAAGACACATTCTCCACTCACCAATTCACGATTCACTTCAGTTCAGGATATTGGGTTTACAATTCAATTTTTCTACGACATTTTGGGGAAAAAAAATTAGATTCGATTTTATTACCAGAAAATGCAACATTTGATTTTCCCATTTTTTAATCAACTTGTTAAAAAAGATGTTTAATTTTCTTAATTACCAACAGTAATTACTTTCAAATATATGTAAAGGTTGGAGCAAGATATGGTAGCCTATTACCTAAAATATTCCTTTTTATTAAAGATGAAAAAAGAAGTTGTGCAGCCTATTAATAATTTTCAGCTATTTTATGGTTCATTTTTTTATTTCCATGATTTGAATTGTCATGAATTTGTATCGCGATTTATCGCCTCACGATATATCGTCACGGGCCTAGCTAGCAAACATGGACAATGAAACACAGACTCTCCTAATGCCGAGAGGCAGCTGAGGCAGTGCCGGTTGGGGCCTCCCCTGAACCTGGGCGATCTCTGGAAGATGGTAAATGTTGCCTGTGGTTTATCTCTCCCTAGACATGTCACCATCCTGAAGATCTGTGGCCATCTATTTGGTCACAAATCTAGTCGGGGACCCACAGAGTGATAGGAAGGCGAGCCGGGGAGAGCTGATTAGCCAGCATGTAGAGGCCACAGCCGCCTGTGTTACATGACTCATTTATGACTAATAGACCTCACAGGGACCCACAAATCTCCCTCACTGCCATGAGATGTTTTGGCAGGAGGGATTCTGCGTTAGACCAGTAGGGGGTCTAGCAGCAGCATCAGGACTGGGACCGTAAGGAGGGCCGTGCTGCTGACACAGATGATGATGATGATGGTGTTGATGGTGGTGAATGTACAGCACTGTAGTAATGATGGAGATGCTAGTGTTTGTGTTGCACACTTGATTTGGACACCTAACCCGGACCCTGGTTGGGCCTTTGCACTTAAGCACCAGTCAGATTCTGGCTGTTCTTCCATCTATGCTTAAGAATTTGAGAATGTTGGGGTTCAGTACTACCATCCTGCAACATGTTCCCAAACACATTCCCCTGACTCCTCCCCTGGCTCCGCCCCCCTGACTCCCCCCCCCCCCCCCCTCCCACCCCCCCCCCCCCCCCCCCCGCACCCCACACCTGAGTCACAGCTACAAGCTATAACCTTGAAAAGTCGGGTTTGAAACGTTTCCCTCGACTTTCTGCCGCTATTTTTGTTGACAGCTGCTTGGGCCCTCCGAACGCCCAATCTATCAAAGCGCTGCTTCCGCTTCAGGAGCGGCTTCAGTGAGAACGGGAAAAAAGGCCCCTTTAAACATGAATGGAGCTGGATTGCTTTTGAACTTCCAGCCCCCCACCCCCTCTACACACTCTTGTCCCCCCCCCCCCCCCCAGTTCCTTCAAGTTAAATTTTTAATGCCCCCTCCCTGAATAGGTTTGTAATAAAGAACAGGTACAGTAAGTAGCATAAAATATTGATTTTGTACATTTCCTTATGAATTTTTATTCAGTGGGATGATTAAATTTTCTACAATTCCGGCCCTTTTCTGTTTTCTTCCGAAGGATCCATCCCTGTCGTTTTTTTTTTCCTGCGCCTTGCAGAATGAGAGATTCAGCTGCGCCAAGAGGGGGGAGGTGCCAAGAGGTGGGGTCTGAGGTTCCATCCGGGTTATCCAGGGGCCCGGATTTATCACAGAACCCCCCCCATCTGGCCCAGTCTCCCAGCTGCTGGCACGGCTTCTCTACATCAGGGCAGTTGTCAGCCAGTAAACAGAACCACTGGAACGCCCTACTCATTGCAAATAGGCATGTGCCTGGTCACACGACAGGTCACATGACAGGTCACATGATATGCTGGTCTGGTTCATGCAAGAGTGCCTTCCGATAACAAACAGAATGACTATCCCACGCTTACCAGGCAACGTCGATGCGACGCCCGGTGAATTGCGAGCCGCGTGTTTGCATAATTTACTCACCGCTTAAACTCTTAAAGGGTGAAGTGGAGCAGATAATGAACAATGCCATGTAATTCCTGGCAGGACTAGCCTGAAAATCCCAAACTTGGCAGGTGTTGAGCGTTTTTTTTTCTTTTTTTACAAAGTCCTATATTATCGGGATTTCTGGAGCAGTACAAATAATTAGTACAAAGTCCAAGAGCTGCATGGCTTTGCCCGAGATCCTATTAACCGCACGGCAGACTGTTGGCTATGAGGGCAAAGGCCTGTTTACGGCTGTTTAAAGTGACTGCGTAAATTGTGTTAAATTCCATGTTTATGTGTATGTAGGACAGGGGCAGGGCGTGGATGGCCTGGGGGTGGGGTGATGCCTGGTGCCAGCACCTTATCCACCTATAGCCAGTTTCTAATTAGGAGCCTTAAAACAGGCTTGTGTTTGTATGTCTGGCCTTTTAACCCCGCTCTATGCCTGACGCCCGTTCGCTGGAGCCAAACTGCTGTCATCTGTCTTCAGTCCTCTGCCTTAAAACCTGATCTTCCCTCCCAACATTACATAACGAGGATCGATTCATTTCCACCCAACTGTGTTCATTCCACCCTGTAGGAGGCGCTGGTACGAATTGGAAATGTGGTATCAGTTCACAGAGCAAGCCAACAGGCTCTCCTGTTGAGTGGGGGGGAATTTCGAAGTTAACTGGGGGCGGGGGACACATGACATGAACTTACTGCAAAACAACTCAGTTCGTCCTGATGGTCATTTTACCTTAAGATCACTGGCCTGGCAGCCAAAATGTCCCAGCAGCGGGTTTTAACTGATACATGAATAACTGTGTTTTTAGACAGACTGGGGCATAACGTAGCCCCTCCTCCGCCGTGACGATTCAATGGTAAATAGCCTAGTGGTGCAGGGGGGCAGAGATTTCACTGGAAATGAGTCTTTGGTAATCGGTGGCCCATGGCAAGGCGGCAACCTTCCAGAAAGATCAGAGGAACGCAGTGTTGTGGGGTGGGGGTGGGGAAGAGGGGTAATTACCGCAGTTGCGGTGGCTACTATTCTGAACATTAGCCGCGGGCGTCTAACGAACCCCAGCCAAAATGTCGGTTTTACGAGCAGCAGGCAGCCGATCCAGTTCCGTGGGTCCCTGATTCAGGTGTACTCCTCGGCCCTCCTGCCTTCCGCTCTGGCTTTCCTTGGTCTTGCATATTTTACATATTCACAGCTTTACGGTCCTGTAGTGCCACGCCGTTGCCCGCATCCTCGCCGTGTCGGGGTTCAGCAGCACGTGCTGGCCTTCTCGTGCCCTTAGCCCTTTCTCTGGCCGCCCCGGTTCTCGAAAGCACAGTAAGAACAGTTCACCGGTGCTGCTGAGGGGAGTGATCATTTTTTTTTCCGTGAAAAAAGAAAGGAGGGTCTGGTGCCATGGCATCTGGACAAAGCCCAAGCGTGAGTCTGAATCAGGTCGATGTGTGAAGGGAGAGTCAATGCAGATCAATGGGAATAGATTTAGGACTGGAGCCCAAAGCCTGCTGAAATAACCTTTATGAATATTAATGCTGCGGTCGATTGCTTTCGAATGACAGGCAGCAGTCCGGCTACTCTGTTCCGTGTCCAGGCATAAACATAACCGATAGGTTGCATGTTTGAATCCCAGGAAAGAGTTTTAACCCAAAACACTCCTACACTCTTTTATTAGAAGTTTAGGAGATAGGCACCGTCCTAAACATGAGTGATGCATTATGAGTCTGTATTTAAAGACCCGTGAAACCCATGACTGGAAGGTTGCTGATTTTAATCCCGGGTAAGGGTTTTGATCTGAATAACACTCTGGAGGATCTGGCCCTGGCTTTTTGTCACTAAACATCCATGTCCGTGACGTAAATGCGGGTGTCTGTAGCATGACACACCGTGGCTGCCGGCTACTGACACACCGCTAGCACAAATGCTCCAATCCCGCATTAAGCCTCGTGATCGCCCCGGGGGGGGGCCTGAGACACTGTGGTCATGCCCAGCCATGCCCCTCCCCACCCCAAACAGAAGCATGTAAATAAGCAGAATGAAAGGGTGCCAGGCTTATAACTGAAAATGAACCCCCCCCCCCCACACACTCTGTTCAATGCCATGCCTCTGGTGAACTTGAGTTTCATTCAAGGGCATATCGGAACCCCCCCTCCCCCCCCCCCCGTAAGGGCTAACGTCCCCCAGCTTGTTT
>JAODKL010000002.1:19097707-19114101 GCA_026780765.1 Petrocephalus schoutedeni | reverse complement strand
TTTGTTTCATTCAGTGTTCGCAGAATGAAGGTTACTACTATTGGGTTCTTTGTAATAAAGGCAATCAAAACAAAGGACATCACTGACTGGGACCTTCGCGCAGACACCTTGGGGGTGTAGGAAGTCAGGCTTGAGCAGTGGAATAGGCGGTCATGGTGACGGGCCTCAAGCCGGATGGCAGCACACCACGCTGATGAGTGGTCTGCACAGATGTGTCACAGCCCCATCCCGGCCCGGAGATTGACGTGCCGCCCGGCGCGCTGGTGAGGGACGCTCCTCCGCGCAGAGACATCAAAGCGATGAGGCACGCATGCTGCTCTCTGACTGTGGCGCGTTGAGGCCGGTCCGCATCCGAGCGCCAAGGAAGACTTCACAAGCAGAAACATCAAAAAGCGATGCCTTCGGCTCTCATCTGCATTAGTGTCAAGGCCAGTAAGGGCCGATGCTCCCAACGCAAACACGTCTGGGCATCGTGGCAAGTAATAATTCACGGGGAGGAACCGTTTACTTTGAACTAAAAACAAACAGCAAGGAAACAGGCTCAACACCACTAGCCAATTTCAATATTTTTGTTTCTGGATTTAAATAAAACCGAAAAGAAGCCTCCCTGCTTTATGCACAAAGAGCCCTTTAAATTCCCGCAGAGAACTCGGAATCCTCCATGCTGTTACTGTAGGAGAAAATCCGGATCGGGAATACCGACTCCAAGAGTGAAAAAGGGAGGCATGAAAGCTGATATGGGGTGGAGGGGGGGTGGTTAGCCCCTGGAGTTTTCTGGTATGGAAACCAAAGCAATTACCAGAAAACCTGCAGGCCCACGTTCCTGCCAATAAACTCATGCATCCGGATTCCCCCAAGACTCAAAGCCTCTCGTTCCCAGACAACCACTTTAACAGAAACCTCCGAAATGAAACTCACAGGTGAAGGCAAAAAAAAAAACACAAAAGAGTGTAGAGTCTCCTTCTGGGCTGAGCAGAAGGACATCCACCGGGATGGATTTTTTAAGAAGTTCCTTGTTCCAAGACTGCCGTGCTCCGAGCCAGCATCAACAAAGGGCCAGTGGTCCCGGCAAGACATTCTTGGGCGGAGTGTGAGTCGTAACTCCACCGCGCTAATCTAAAAGACATGTTTCTGCAAGGGCCAAGCTGGAGAACTCCTGGATGGCTCTGGGAGTTCTTCTTTCTGGAGAAAGGGGCCTTGACTCGCTTATGTTAGGCAACAAAGCTCTTCCTGTATGAATTACAAAGACGAGTGTCATGGGACTGCAAATGAGGTCCTAACGAGGTAGGTCATAAGGTCAACCAAACTCCACCTTAAAAGTACAGAACCTGCCCTGATTTCTGTACCCTTTTGTTGCAGGATCTGGGGGTTTCCGAAGGCCTCTTCCACAGGGGCACTCCACTAGTGTTTGAAGCCCCATTCGCTGTGCATAATGAACGCAAACCAAGTCACACATGCGGTCTCCTCATTGTTCTGGGGATAGTCGTGGCATCATGGCCTGCCTCATAGGCACACCAGCCAGGGGGGTGGAGGTGACGCTTCTTAAAACCCCCAAAGGTTTTAAGACACAGAGACAAGTCAGCCGGCAGAGGCACTCGGCACGTGTAGTGGGAGGGGGCGTGGCTAACACCCTTAAAGGGCCAGCAGCAGCCTCTTGGGGGTTCATGGTCAGCACCAGTGCCTCGTCACAGAATCAGATTTGAGCCACAAACGCTATAGCTTGGTATACCCCATGGAGGATTATGACTTAATTGAGAAGCTCGGGACAACAAATCAGGGAGGATAAGAGATCCCCCGAGAGCTCCCCAGATACAAATCTGTAATGATGGGTAGCCTAAGGTGGAGTTCCGGCGGTAGAGGAACTTCTGGAAACCCAGCCCAGCATTCCCCTGGTGGTCTGTATTCTTACTCATAAACAATCAATGGTTTACACTGTTTGCAGGTACGTTGGGCTTCATTACTGCGAAACACATGCAACACAAAGAATTAGATTCTGGCATTTTTGTGCCTCCCAAGCGCCTGTTCTATTTAGGGGTGCGATTATACTAAAACAGTCATTTACTCCTACGGCCCTTGCTCATAATTTAATTGGCACAAATCCCAGGGGACTTTGAGTGAGAGGCCTCCGACAAAATCCTTTAATTTTTAATTAGGTCTCGAGCTGAGGTCAGCGTTGCGGCGTAAAGGTTGAGAAACCAACAGGAGCGATTATTCGTCCGTGAACCTGCCCACGCTGCATTTTTCTGCGGAATTATGCTAGGTTTCTGTCGAGGTCTTATTAATTTATTTGTTATATTTTCTTGAGGCGAAAATGCATCTATCACGGGGGAGGGGCCAAGGCAGCCTGTCGGCGATTGGAAAAAAACTTTCTGGGGAAAAAATAGCTTTTTTTTTTAATGAAAGGGTATAGATCTCAGAAGCAAGGAGTATGAGCTCTGACACCAAACCAATCACCCCTCTGTTCATCTGACAACAGGCAGCTGGTGGGACCAAAGACTGAACTGAGGCTGGAATGAAACAATACAATTGCTTTTTAATCTCTGCAAAAGGTGATTAATTCAGACTACAGCTCAGTTCTGATGTGTTCATTTACCCGTCTGTGACTTCTCGCCGTCCCGTGATGGAATATCTTCAGGGTCACAGCCCCAGAGGGGGCAGCCGGGGTCTCGGGTGCCCCCCCACCCCCCAGGAACTCATCAGAATCCTGTGTGAAGGGGGGTCTCTCTCGCTCACAGCTTGTAAAGAGCGTGCCTGGTTATACGCAGCACACCAATATGCCTGTGAGTCTCTCCAGCTGTGTTTATTTCTCTTTTATTTTATTGTTCTGAATATTCGGAGGTGCTGGAGTTTTATGTGCTAAAGTTCTCTTTATGTTTTGGCTTGAACCGGCGGGATTTATGACGTTCCCCGAGCTACAATTTCCGTTTGCTGGAAAGAATATGGAGAAAAAAAAAGGCTTCCTGATGAAGACGGGAACACTGTCTCTTCAGACGGGGGGGTTGTAAAGGATCAGAGCCTGAGACTTTTAAAACTGTCCCAGACATCACATTACGGGGGAAAATGTTACGGTCGCCGTGGCAGGACGGCGTCCCTGTTAATGTCGACGGCTCTAACGGGGCTGATACACCCAAGAACTTAAGCGCAATCATTTGTCAACATCAGCGCAGCGGGGGCCGTGTTAGACGGAGCGACCCGGAATGGTGCCGCGGCGCGCTGACCTTCTGCGGGGGCTTTGATGTCAGATCGCTGCTATCGATCCCAGCTCACTGGGTGTCCTGCTTTGATTTCATTAGCACCATAAGGTTTCCTGGTAGCCCAGGGCAGCAATGGAATGCGCGTTACAGCCCACATCACCCTGCCCTCTGTATCTATACTGTATTATTAATGTGCTTATTCTGTAGAATCAGAATCCAAATTCACTTTAATGGGCAGGTATGCCTGCATGTATTACGAATGTGTTTTGGCAAGTATCGCAGCCTCCATTCACAGACAGCATAGATTATGAAAAATACCATATAATATATAAGTAGAAATAAAATAAAATAAAAAAAAACCAATTTGGAATTTGACCTTCATTCACCTAACAATGTGTCCACTATGCTGTTCCTGATATTTAAGGCTGTGTACCATCCCACAAGCTCCACGCCCCATGTCCCATCTCGGATACGGCTGGTGTGATCGGGAGGAAAAGGGGACACGAATCGGGCCCAATTTATTGCTTAAATCTGTCAGGGTGTCACCTGTTTGTTCAGCCATGAAGCCCAGCAGCTGGGGCGTTGTTTGACCTGAACGCCATGTGGCAGCGTTTTTAACGCCCATTCTCCTCCCCCCCCCCGCCATCATCTCTCCATTTTGGTGCTTTGCTCATTTCGAGATTCCTCGGGGGGGTCTTGACGAAGGAGAATGGCATCCCAGCATGTTGCCAGGGAAACATGCTGACCCGGTTCCGCTTCGCTCTCAGTTGGAGCGTGACTCTGGTCGGGCTGGTGGCCGTTTCCGCAGTAACCTGCCCCCCCGGGCGCCGTCCTCTGCTCCGGCAGCTCGCGGAGAAGGCTTCAGCGCGGGCCGGACAATCTGCGCCGGCTGGAGACGCCATGCGCACTTCCATTACTGAAGTCGCTGTAGAATTTTCCACTTAAACATATTCCTTTAAACACCCTGAGACATAACAACATAAGACGTGACTTGTGCAAATTTACAAAATGATTTAGAAAATGTGACTAACAAATTCTTAAACAGCACTTGTTGTTTTGTGTTTGTTTTGTGATATTGCTTTTTTCATGGGGGATGTTCTGTCTTCAGTAGATCAAAGACAGATTTGTTGTTTTCTACTCTGCAAATAATATTTATCAATTATGATAACTACATAAGAAATCGAGACCTGAAAAATGGCATCCCACAGATTTGAATAAGCTTTATCCTGCAGCAGATCTGTAAAAGACTTTTCATTTCAGCTGAAGTATATAGTATTTGGGTTGTTCTTCACTGATACTAAATGATGCCTCCACTAGTAGGACGTGTGACCAGAAAGCCCATTACATAAAGCATAGTTATTGCACATATACAGTATCTGCGTTCCATCTACCTTATTCTGTCTATAGTAAGTTTTTTTAAGTGCCCACCTTATGCCCTCTGCATGGCTACCCATCACTTTGTGGTTTTCATGCTGTTCAAATGGAAATCATTATGCTCCAGTTAAGTCGAGGGAGTAGGGCTTTGGAGTCTATTGGGATTTGAACCATTTTGATGTTTCCTCTGTCAGGCCACATCCTCAGCCAGCACGCCCCCTGCTGGTGTTACTGTGCCATGTGGCTTCTGTACATACAGAGGTTTTGCCCTCCCCTGGGACTCTTACTCTTATATGACACACAAGCATGTTGGGAATTAGCCTAGTCTCAGTTTATGATCCCCACCTTGAATCCCCAAGTTTACCTGACTCTCCTTCAGCAAACGGAATGCCAGGAAGCACTGGGGCGAGTCCGGCCCGCTGGCGCCATGGCCGGCTGGCAGATTCTGGGCGCGTGTCTCACGCCCTGACGGCGCCTGGTCCTTCCTGCGAATTAGCATATGCGAATCCGGCCGATTGTCCTTAACACACGTCCGTCACCGTCAGGAAGAGATGCGGAGCGCAATGACCAGTGTAACCTGTAGGAGGTCCGGGGTTCAGGAGGGAACACTGCAGTTGGACCCTAAGGTTGAATGCCTCACTTGCATGAAAAAGCTTTATGGATTAAGTAAGTAAGTGAGTCTTTATTGTCATTTATAACTATAAGCAGTTCAGTGCTCAGTTAGAAACAAAACAGTGTTCTAACGAAACAGTATTTAGTTTCTTATTATTTAATAATAAGAGGTTAAAAAGGTTAAAAAATGCACCATAAAGTATGCCAAGACATATCATCACCAGGCATCATTTTACGATTAATTTGTTTATAAATTCTTTACGCACCAGTCCCTGGGGGGTCCTTGTTTGTCATTTGGCCGGAGAAGCCTGTACATGTGTCTTGACGGACTAGCCCCTAGTAAAGAAGGAGTCCTGCAGGGGCAGCAGTCGGACTCGCCTGTCTCCAGACAGACATTGATCAGTGTGAAGTCTTGGTACCATTAAGCTGAAGGCCTCTCACCGTTTTGAAGGGCATGCCAGCTCATTTCTCTACATGAAGGCTTCTGAGGAGCATGCCTTAATAGATGTAATTAGGGACAGTCCACTTACATCTTCTAGAAAGAAGGAAAATAGGTAAAGACTTGATGAAGAGGCCAATTGAAGCTGCTGTTTCTTTGTTGTTCTTTTTTGATATATCCACCCATCCATCCATCCATTTTCCAAAACCCCCCTATTCAGGGTCGCAGGGGGTCTAGAGCCTATCCCAGAGGCCATCGACGCAAGGCAGGGAACAGCCCAGGACAGGGCACCAACCCATCGCTGGGTCCACCCATCCAACTTCTGACCAAATATCTTGTATAACTTTGAATGTAGATAACAACTAGAGATCCGAGGTCATGAATGACACTGATTCGGCGTCCTATTAGTGGATTACAGCGCCAGGCTCACAGAGTGGATTTATATTGTAAATGTGACACATGGTTGTGACAAGGTATATAATATGGCAACTGGAGGCTGCACAAGGCAGGGGACACCCCAGATGTGAAGGCAGTCCATACAAACAGAATCATTTACATTTCATTGAGTGGATACTTTAATCCAAAGACACATATAATTTAGAAGGCAGGGTCAACCAGTTCCTGGGGCAATGGGGGTTTAAGGGCCTTGCTGAAGGACTTGACAGTGAAAACACCTTGCCAACCCTGGGATGGGAATCAGGGATTAAAGACAAAGCCAATGTCCCGCCAAGTCCCTCCCAAGGTATTCACCCTGGGCGGGGCCTATCTACCTGGTTAAAGACAAAGCCAATGTCCCGCCAAGTCCCTCCCAAGGTATTCATCCTGGGCGGGGCCTATTGGCCTGGCTGTCACCCACAATTCATTAGCTGGTAAACCTGCAGAATCTGACTATACAGGTAGAGCAAACAGCAAATCACACAAAGACATAGTGCAATACAGTAAACATTATTAGTGCATGTGATAAGTAATCACCAAGGCCCCTTAAATTTTCCCCAAATTACCCAATTTTCAGAGCAAAAGCACTGTAAACACAGGATCTGTTCTGCAGACACACATTTATAGCCTGTTATTGCAGGATTAATTGATGTGTTGTCAAAAGGCACATTAAAATGTTTATAATATGAACGGCACTAATGTTCAATGAGGCAGATTAAGAGACGCCATCACAATAAAGAGAGTGGCAGCTTCGAGACCCAGGGCCACCTTCCTTCTCCTGGAACATGGCATGGCCGGCGTCAGGCGTCTAAGGGACGTCCCAAATGATTTGTTAATGTGGGCCTGTCACTCTGGGTGAATGGAGAGCGGAGCACAGACTCTGCCTGCCTATCCGAACCTGTGTATGGAGGGGAAGCCAGTGAACATGAGGGGCAGCAGTCAGGGGCTCCCCCTGGCTCCCAGAGGTGGTCATTACAGCCAACACATCCATGCCCAATTAATCCCCTTATGCTGGCACTATCCTGACACTCTGTCAATTAATAAGGGGTTGTGTTATTAAAGAGGCACATGTCAGGCATCATCTGCCTTCCCTAAGCTGCTCTTAACCTCTGACCGGACCCCACAACCCCCCATCCACCTTAACAGTCATGCTTAGTTAACAAAGAGTCGTCGTAATTAGCAAACAACAATTAAAGGGGCCCCTCACTGTCCACGACTGTGTATCTCATTTGCTATTGTTGCACTCAATTAGCAGGGTGTTCCATTAGCGAGGGCCTGTGGGCAGATGGGGGGATGGGGCCAGCTCAAGCTTCTCACAATAAAAGTGTATGCACCCCCCCCCCGTCCATCAATGTGTGGCTACAGGATGACCATGGGACCACAGGATGGATTAACCAAGCAAGAAGAAACGAGTGAGGATCCAGAATTGCTACCCCCGAGATGGGACCACAAACGAGTAAAGCTGGGGAGTTAAGTCCATCAGTCTGTCCGGACAGCGCTGCCCGGTGGCTGACCTCAGAGATTCAGAACCTCAGCACTGCGGGATGTTCTTTAAAGAAGCGGCCAAACCCCAGTCCACACCCTCAGCCCCTGGGAGTTCTCAGACTGTCTGACTTCCCTGGGAGAGCACCTGCTCGCTCCGGCGACACGTATCTACGGAAGTGTGAGCCACTGCAGGGCACACCGGGGCCTCCTCCCGCACGGGGCCTCCTGTGCATCTCCAGGGGGGCCAATCGCAACACCGACGCACAGCTCAACAAAGGAAAAGCAGCCGATTAAGGGACGCTTAGCTGAGAACTGACTGAAAGAAAAGGAATTAAAAAGCACCATTATACTTTGATAATTATATCAAATATCCTTTAACCAAAAGGCATGTGCTGTTAGCGGTTTACACTGATACGTTTACATCGCAGCACAATATCTGCTGCGATAGCAGGACTGATATCCATAAGGGTGTCAGGCGCTTTCCGAGCATCCGCGTGGGGAGCGATCCAGCTCCCTGCCGGGCTCTGACACAGAACCGGGGCATGGAACAGCGGCTGGCTGGAGACCCGCTCCAGGCCCGGTCCGTTATTTCCCCCGGGCCCGGAAACTTAATTACGCTGCGTAGAAATCAGCGGCCGTGATGCGAGACTGCGCCCAGTGATGTTCGAGCTCGCCAGCCGGCTCCAACCGGGTGGACGGAGCACGAGGATTTGCGGATCCGAAGCCAGAACCGCATCTGAGACGCGCTGTCATGTGGGGGCCTAGGTGCTGAAGTCCACCGCGGCTCGCCTTTCGGTACCAGGGCCCACAGAGGCATCTGCCCCGGGTTTGTGTCTGTACCTCTGGGGTGACGTCGCGGGGGGCAAACCCTGTGCCCCCGGTGGTCAGGATGAGGTTGAGTTCCTTCTCATCACACCAGTCCATCAGTGTCTCCTGGGAAATGGAGAAATGCAAGGGGGGGTGGCAGTAAGCCATGACCCGCAGCCCCCCACCCCCCCAGGTCAGAGAGAGAGGAAGGCAGGCAAAGCAGAGAAGGGAGGGCGCCCTTTTACCTTGATCTCGTCAATCTCATCCGGCACTATTTTGTAGGCAGAGACTGTCCCTCCCAGCCTGAAATGAATGAATAACAGGAGGTGAGAAGCACATCTATCCAGCGGTGAGGAGGTACACTCTGTGGCACAGGCCCTGCTCCTTGAGGAATGAATCGCTTAAGTTAAAGACCGTTACTCCCTCAGCACGCTCTACGTGCTGGACGCCCTACGTCTACACTGGCAGAATGTCCCCATGGCGTGGGGACGATGTCCACATGTCCAAATACATACAAAATATATAGGGCTACAGCTCAGGGCATCTGTCATAATACTGCCACTGCCTGGGTCTACAGGATGCTTCAGTTACAGCCTAACAAACCCACACATACTCAAGATTTCAGCTTCACTTTGATTTCCAGTATCCAGTCAACCATGGCCATTATGTACCGAAATATTTTTGTTTTAATATTATAAAGCACAGATTATGTATAGCAGGGTGTCGCTAGGTCTGCACACTAATTAATTCAAATAGTGTGCATTAATTAAAATCAGACCAACCTAGCAAAGGCCCTTTTCAAGAATACCTAGAGACGGTTGCTATATACACGTCGTCCTCAAGAGAAGCTGATTGATGGACGAGTAAAATTACCATTAAGTGATCGAAGCGCGTGTATTGGCGCCCTCTAGTGGCACGTTTATCTGCGACTAAGAGAAAAGAAACCGACAAAGTCATCATTAAACTCTGATAACCATCATTTCCCTGAACCAAAAAAACCCGCAAGATTCTCTCCACCACATCCGCACTACACCCCCGAAACACCAGCTATTGACACAAAACACAATATCGCTACAAGCTGACAGAACAGACTTGGCGTTTCGCCCTAGAATAAAATCACCTTGTCTGCGGGATGTAATACCGTCTAAATAAAACAAGACAGCTCGAAAAGGGTACATGCTTATATTTCTAGGAAGAAATATTAGCGTTTGCACATTGCAGTGCATGGTTACAACATGAATGAACGTTACATTTATAGCACGGTTCAAGAACTGACTGGGAGCCACTTCAACCACCACCACTGTGTAGCAGCCACCTGGATGATGTGGCAGCAGCCATTCTGCACCAGTACGCTCATCACACAGTAGCTAAGGCGGTGAAGAGGCAGGAGAGAATTCACCAGTTAGATATAGGGGATGATTAGGAGGCCAGATTCTATAGAGCCACAGTGGGCATTTTAAGTCAGGGCATAGGGGCACCACCTCTCCTCTTTCGAAAGGCACTCAGGGATCTCTTATGACCTCAGTTTTACATCATATCCAAATGACGCCACTATTCGTACAGTACAGTGTCCTCATCACTGCGCTGGGATGCACACAGACCACAGGATGGGCTAACCTGCTGGCCACGCCTCTTTCAGCAGCAACCCAGCTTTCCTAGCTGGCCTCCCATCCAAGTTAGCCAGCTTAGCTTTGGTAGGATTACCTAGCCTAAACTGCAAGTGGTATGCATGCTGTCCTGCACTGAGGTACAGGCTAGGAATCAGGAGGATCTCCATCCTGACTACCGCCAACCTCAAAGAGGGCCAGAGCAGTTCCATCGCTCAATGCTATCACTAAATAACTGTTCTGATTCCCTTTAAATGTCCTTGGGTAATTCATAATTAATAATCTGTGGTCCGGATGAGCAAAACGCAGCCTCCAGGTTTACGCAAATATCTGTAACTATTACGAGACAACTCATATGGACGTTATCTTTCTTCTCAGAGCCATCGTTACGCTTACGATGCGGATAACGCCAATATTAAATATTAATAAGTGAAAAAAATGCCGGTTCTGAGCCGATCTGACACGTTTGGGTGTATACATTTCATTCATAATTTATTTAGCAGAAATCCATAGTAAATGGGACATAATTATCCGCTCGGAAACGCAGGGACAACATCTATGCTGCGAGTTTGGAGCCTGCAGCTCCAGCGGGTGGGGCATGGAAGTCAGAGACGGCTGCCGGCATGCATACTGCTTACTGGGAATCAAACGCTGTGACAGCTACATCAGTCCAAAAACCACACACGCCGATACACATATACCGGGCCCTTTGCATTTCAAAGAAACAAAGACTCGGCTTATAACGAGAAAAAAAACTGCAATCTTTCAGGTAAATTCATTTTAATCCCCAACTCACTCTTCTGTTCCTGTGTGTATCTGATTTAGTGATTAAGGCCTGCACCCCCCCCCCCCCGTTCAAGGTCCAGGATACGCTGTTTGAATTTGGGATCGACGCAGGAGAAAATCTGATGCGTAAACAGGACTCGCACGAGAGCCAACAGACGGATTTGTGGGACCGTCTCCCCTTCCAGCGGGAAGAGTTACTGCGCTGAATTATGGAGAGATTCTACTGAAATGAAAGAGAGGGAAGGAAAACACCTTAACTGGGTCGGCCAGATCTGTTACAAAAAAAAACGCTTTGATTACCCTGTGCTTAAAGCTCTCTGTAAACCTGAGATAAGGGGAACAAGTCTGAGTGCGTCTGTCTCTGCATCCATACATGTGTACGCGCGCGTGCGTGTGCACGTGCACTGTGCGTGTTATGAATGGCTGCTTATGGGTTTGCGCATACGTGCATCTGCGCGTGCGACAGCAGCCGTGCGAGAATCCCCCCGGCTCGGCGCCCGCCTCTCCGTGCCACTTGCCCGCCAATGCGGCCCCCGTCCTGGGACGCTTCCCAATAAGAAGCCCCATCCCCTCAGATTACTCAATCCATTATTCACCGCGTTTATGCAGCAATTTTCATCCTTCCTACAGAGCGCCCCGCGGCATGGGGGGGCGGGGTTTGCGGGAGCCAAGTCCCACCAGATGACGTGCGGTGTGTGCCCCCCCCCCCCCGACCCAAACTTGGTCTGCACATATTTCTCCAGCTCAGAGCTGCACCATCCCAGTGCACCCAAGCACGGAAAAGCAAGCGATTCACTAACGAACCAGCCGAACACGTGACCCGACGGAGGAAGAGCCGTCGTACACCTGAGCCGGGAATTTCGCTTTAGTTAAATATCTCACATTATAAACAGTTGTAATATATATATATATATAAACGCACAAACACTGCAGGACTCTTTGGGAAAAGAGGCATCTGCTAAGAAAACAATGACAAAATAAAAACAAAGAAGCAGGGATGCAGCATGCCGGAAAAATGCGTCACTGGTCTGCAATCTGGCCGCGATCTGGCTCTGCTCGCATCTTAACCGTCCTGGTCTGTGTCTCACTGAGCATCAGAAGCTAAACGGGAACCATTCCCTCCGGACTAGCTACAGCCCTGGCATCCCCTTGAGGGGGCTTGGGGGGGCAGACTAGACCATGTGATCATGGTCCGGCTGTCTGATGGCAGTCTCCCCACTCCCTCTGGCTTTCGGCTCTGACAGGCGGCACTGCCCCCCGCACCCCGGACAAACTCCCAGCCAGCTCCCGCCACCTGGTCACATCAGCATCTAAAGCTGGCTGCTTACACCTTCTTGCATCACTTCTTCCACCCCGCTATTAGCCGTCACGTTCGATTAGAGGCGAACTCTCGGCCGACTCCCGCGGGCAGATGAAGGTCGGCCCAGGGAAATAAATTCAGAGGGAGAAATAGGTCCCGGGTGGATTAAGGGCCACGATCGTCAGGGGAAACGCCTCTCAAATGTCCCTGAACAATTAAGCCAGACCCGCCTCCGAACAGAAACCCGTTCCACCTCCTTCCCGTCCCTCTGTGAAGTGCGCGGTTTCTAGGTCAGCATCTAGGTCCGCGCATCGCGGACATCGGCACTTTCCAGCCGGGAGAGAGTCTGCCGCAGACGCATCGATGTTCCACTCGTCCCCCAGGTCCCGGGATATCGCCGCTGTGTTTTTTAGACGCCTGTCTTTTCCTTGCCTGGGGTGGCACATGCCTCATACCCGTGTATTGATCGTGGAACGTCAAGAAATACTCAGTAAGGGGCTGCGTAGCCATGACGCTAATCTGAAGCTGTAAAAATATTTAAATACTCTCTAGCGAATCTCTCAGTGACGCAAAACAGAGAACCGATCAAATCTTACCTCTCATCTTCTGTTTATGGCCACGTTTCAGCTTGAAGAGAGGCTTAATTTCATCCTGTGCTTGCTATAAATTAATTATTTTATTCCATATCTTAAATAAACGAGTTACGATACAATAAATGTATGACATCCCTTACTACTTAAAATGAGATCAAGTAGAAAGCTGAAATAAAAACCAGACAGGATGATTTTGCGGGAAAACAGACCACTGGGCTTAACTGCACGCATTTAGTACCAAACCGGACCTCCCAGGAGGCTGCCTGCTAAGAAAAGCACCTAACCCAATTATTTAAATGAGTAAGATGTAAAAAAGGATGCAGTGGCATTTAAGTATCTGCAGAGAAAGGCATCCAAACAGACGCCAAGAACAGGGCCCAGGCTGATGGGCTGTGACCCAGCATCCACTCAGCCCAAGCCAGCGATTCTGCTAAAGAGACAATTTTAATAATGAAAGAGAACCCATCTGCTCCCGGTGTCAAAAACAAGGTCCTCTACCCCTCGATTAATTATCCCCTCGAACCAGCAGACCCTGACAGCATCCACCTGTGAAACCCGGGTCTAGCTCTGCGAGAAGCACTGGAGCATTCAAATTCTCCTTCTCCGAGTGTCCGTGAGCTTTCACCAGCAAGCACCCCTCCCCCACTGGGCTGTGATCCTCCTCAAGCATGCCCCCCCCCTCCCCCCTGCCTGGTCCCAAGCACGTACACGCCCCACCCCCCATCCAATCAGATAGTCTGTTTCCAATATAAGAGGATGCTGCAGTGGTGAGAATCCAAGGCCTCTGACATCACTGCTGATCATTTCTGACTCCCATCTACATATAACTGGTGTGGCAATCGAGGGCAGCCTTAGGGGTCAAACTTCACCAGCACAGGGATTCTGCAGAGATGCTCAGTAGCAGCGGCGGTGACCTGTGAGAGACATCAGGGTCTGGATGGCACCGCGGAACCCCCCGAAGGCGGCAGGACTCACACAAACCCCCCCAGACTGCAAACACTCATCTGAAAGATATGTGAGCCCAATCATTTTCCAAGCGGACGATCGGCAGATCACCACGCTGTGTTTCAGTGTCACCGTCCTCAAACATTTTGGTAGAATGGCACAAGAATGTGAAAGAAAGATACAAAAAAAAATACACGATAAAAACGCAGGCACCGCTCAAAACGTCATGGTTTTAATAAGCATGCTCCACCCACAACAGAGCCCAGAGGGTGTGTCATCGACATGCCCCGTCCCATCCAGCAATCCTTATACGATGCAGCATTTTCATCAATTCCCAGAGAAGGGGACAGGAGAGACGCGCACAGGACACAGGAGTAAAGATGCCCACCGGCCCCATGCACTGCGGGAACGCGAGTGGCGTGCTGTCTCCATGATATATACGCCACTATTTTCATCACCTGCAATCTGTAAAATTGACTAAGAATGTTATCTCGGGAGAGAAGAGGGAGAGCCTTATAATCCCCTGAGAACATTCACTCACCCTGGAGGGGGTGTTCACGGAAAGAGCCTGTCAGGCCGCTCTGTCCTGTGTTCCCATCATGCTCTCTTCCAACGTCATTTAATGTTGTTCGGTGCAGAGTATTGCTTTGCAATACCAAACATTTTAAACAGTATGATGCTATCATTTTACAAATTTCAACATTAAAGAAGTTACGTCAGATAGCGGTCATACTGTACCGAATCTGGTCTTTGGGGAGAGACACAGTAACCCTCATTTCATGTTTCTCTTGTGCGGAGAAGTTTCATGGACGGAGGAAGGAAATTGCTGTTGCTCACTGCCCGCCTGTAGCTGATGCATAGGGCAAGAAAGATGTAGCATTTTTTGGTTTTAAACAAAACAAATACGATGACCATATAGAGCCGCCGGGCCCTGCTACATGGGGGCAGTACGTCTAGTTTAAAGATGGCCAGGTATGCATGAAAACAAATAGGACACAAGATACTGATGTATTTTAGCGGTTATTTTTCTTGTGTATGTATAAAGTCACGTTTAGCGTACATGCAAGTATATTCGTATCCCTCTCCCCTAGGATGAAAAGTAGGCTAGGCTAATTTACGAACAAAACAAACTCACATATAGGCAAAAGGTAGTGCATTATCAATAAGGTTTTGTCATAGCTGAGGTCAAACTAATATCAGAATCTGTGTACAGTAGTACCCTGGTATACGTCATTTCGGCATACATCAAACTCGACTTTACCTTGCTTGTCGGTCATAATTTAAATGATTTTAAGTAATTACTGAACAGACTGTACTTAAATAAACATGGTCCATTTACGTTGAAATACACAACAGCAGACAACTGGAAGGCTTGATGAAACTTACGTAATTTATTTTGATGAAAAACAGTATGAAAAATTTTATGTAGTCACTTTCATTAAAGTAATTTATATTTTGTTTTTCTGAATACTAGGTGAACATTAACTTTTAAGATTGGAAAGTGAACACTGACTTTTATAATGAATTAATGGTGCATTTACGTCAATGGACATAACTACGTCTATTTATTAGTCCTTCTCAGGCATTTTTAAGGCATTATTTTCAGGTTACGTCAAAAATCGGCTTATGACGGGGCTCTCGGAATGAATTAATGACGTATGGCGGGGTATGACTGTATTGAACGGATTTTAATTAATCTATGCATATTTAAAACTAAATTAAAATTTCATGCTATTCCTGTTGGGTAATGTTATGTATGTACAATTATTTTAATATATGTAAAGGGTAATTTCATGATTTTGTTTATGTGCAGTTCTATTGGTGACAGACTGTATCCAGTTGTATGTAGAATACGGTACAAAAATGTACCACTCTGAAATATGACGGTAATGCAATGTGTCTGGGTAGTAAGAAAAAGAGGTCAAGTCTGTTGTTCTCTTCTGGTGAAAGCTTTTTCAATTAGTACCTATGTTTTGTTATGAAGAACTGAAAAAAATATTTTGTTAATATTCTTGTTAGAGATGACCAATGTTTACTCTCTTCCACTCCTGTCTGGTCATTTATCATAAAATTTTGCAATGGAACAAAACGTCCGGTTTATGTAATTTGTGCTTTTTTGACATTCGTACATATAAAATATTTTATTAAATGTATTTATCACAGTTTATTATCAGCCTCACACTGACTAACTATCTGTGTTTTGCATGTTGTATGTCGAATTACCTGATATCAGTTCTGTATATAACGTGTCTATAGTGACAGCATATGTTTATTTATGACAGCATATCCCGATAAAGAATATCAGTCTATCGAAATGTGCTACCATTGTATTGTATAAAGGTAGGACAATCTGATAAAGTATTTCAGTCTAACGAGTTGTGCTATCCATGCATTTTGTAAAGATAAGATGTTCTGATAATGTGCTTCAGTCTTTCGAGATGTGCTACCCACATATTTAGAAAGACAGGACAATATGATAAGGTATTTTATATTATCAGGATGTACAACTTATATTACATCAGTTAGATTTTGTTTAGTTAATTATTATTAGGACTATCTGCTCAATGGGTAGGGTAGCGCCGATCGATAGATACACCTGTTGAAATGCGATATGGAAGGAAAACTCGAAAGAAAAACTCGAGGTAGAACAAATCATTGGGCCATGATTCTACTACAGTATATACACTCACCGGCCACTTTATTAGGTAAACCTTCCTAGTACCGGGTTGGACCCCCTTTCGCCTTCAGAACTGCCTTAATCCTTCGTGGCATAGATTCAACAAGGTACTGGAAACATTCCTCAGAGATATTGGTCCA
>JAODKL010000002.1:18933474-18949361 GCA_026780765.1 Petrocephalus schoutedeni | reverse complement strand
TCACGACATCTCATGACCCTGTTTTGCTGGCGCCTTAGTCAGTTCTTGTTTCCATTACTTATAGAATTATTCCCACAGACCCCACCTCTCCAACATGCAGACCTTCAATGGAGTGAGAGCTCCATCATTAGCGCCCCCCTGCAGGGACGGTGTAGAAATGCACTGTGCAAGTTGAGTGTCAAGCTCCTGACCACCACAATGCTAGCTGACAAATCCTTCACAGAGATGTTGCTCTCCTATCCATGACTGCAGTTGTCTGCATTATTATTCTTATTAAAGGCCACCGTACATGATGGCGGCACTGATCGCTAAGCTGGTCCAGCAGCACGGGGAAGTCCCAAGAACCAGTCTGTAACCAAACGCGTCAGCCCACTTCATCACGGGCCATCCACCTCCAATGGCAGCAAACAATGTCGCCCACCATGCCTACAGAGATGCCAACCGAAACGCAGACCTAACATGGCGAATGAGCCCAGACAGAATTCATTACTGGCCAGCAGAGAGACCATTCCAAGCCATAAATCTGAGAGGCTGATGGGAGTGGCGGGGGGGGGGGTCCTACCTTTTCCCTGGGGGATGGTTTCTGGGTGACAGGGTGGTGAGGACGAGGCTATGGCAGCCGCCTCCCCAGGCCGCACCTGAACAGAGCTTTAGGGAAACCATGGAAGCCGCCCTCCAATATTCAGGCTTTGAATGGACAAGGTTCAATTAAGCAGAACACAGAGCAATTAGCTAAATGACTGAGCCGCTCAGACAGAGAGAAACCCAGAGCAAATCTTGTATCGACAGTTCTTTCTGGAATCATATGGGACGGGGAAGTCACAGGTGCTGCTATAGGGGTGCGAGGCCAAGAATCAAAATCACTCCTGTTTACACAGACGATGCTAAACAGCACAGCAGAGCAGATGATGGGTCAATTACCTGGCGAGGACGCCCAAGAGTCCCTTCATTCTGTATGCAGCCTGCTCCATTGAAGCAACATTTCAAATGCTTTCCCCTGGCCTTCTGTCACCAGCAAATCCAAAGTCACTCAGGGTTTTTCTGCCACCTTGTAAATATTGAAGGTCTGTTTCTCTGCCAGCCAAAATAATAACCACAATCTGTAAGGTGCTGAGCATCACACAAAGATAATTAATTACCACTGACTGCACACTCTGTCCTTTCTGCTTTAACCTGCAATGCCAAAGAAAATAAGGAAACAAAATAACCTTTAAAAAACACAAGAGAAAACAAAAAAAGGTGAAGTGTCCCAGGATCACTGGATTAAGGGCACTGAAATTGAAAAAAAAAAAAAACAGAATGCGGCCATTTCGCTGTTTAAACGTTCCCGGCACAGGCAGACTAATGGAGCAGGGATAATAGCAATGGTCATAAAACAGGTGGCCATTAAAGGCAGCAGCCATTAACAGCCATGCAAGGAGGGTCTGGATGTGGCCTGCAGTGCCGATATGCACTGCAGCCCCCACCCCAGTCCTCAGACCCAGGTTATCTCGCTGAAGCACTCCAAATTATTTCTCAGTTTAATTAAAGAGGCAATAACCACACAGTCACTGTCAGTCACAGTTTATTTGCATGAGTTACTGCAGCTTCCTGGTGAAAGTCCAGTACGGAGCAGGGCTCTGATACCCTGAGTACCGACTCCCCGAGTAGCAACACAAAGCCTCCCGTTAAGACAGCAGCCACTTTTCTGGAACGTGCCATCTTCAGGCCGAAGCTGACGGTGCATCTCCAGAGATGCTGGCTGGTAAATTAGCCCCATAAATGTGTCCCCAGTGAACTCGCTGGACGGGAACCTATTCAGCAGGAAAATAGGAGCATCTACTCCCAGATCTTAAATAATACTCACCAGTCGCCAGGAAACAGGCTGGCTGCCTCTGGGGGGCAGATTTATGGGGTTACAGGACTGTTTTCTTCCATATATTAAACTAACCCCAACCCCTATTCCAGCCCTGGATCATTAGGAATGGGAAATAACAGGAGGCTCAGGGCAACCCATTGGCCAGGTACCCTCTGATGAGCCAATCAGAGGTGAAAACTGAGGGGCAGGTAAAATGATGGACAGCCACCCGAGGATCAAACCCTGGTAAGTAGGTGTATCTTTTGGCCGGCACACACGCAGCCCCCTTCCAAATAAATATATTACATGCTTCCCACGCATCTGTAAGTCGATCCTTCACAGAAACCAGAAATATAACAGGATCATCAATCTCAGCAGTTCCGCCAGATCTTCCGGGCTTCCAGATTGCCGACAGCACTTTGCACTGCTACAGCGTTTCCCTGTCATACGTCAGCTGCTCGATTGTTTTGATTGGGCTCAGCCAACAAGTGGCCCTACCTGTCCTACTAAGTGCAAATCAAATGCGAATTTACATCAAATAGCACTTGTGTGTCTCAGCTTTCAAAAGCGCCACCTATAGGAGTTACCAGTAACATGAGTACCTGCCAATCAATAATCGGAAAACAGGAGATAGGGTTAATTTCTAGTGGGTCGGAAATCACAATACACACACACACATATATATATATATATATATATACAAATCACAATAGGATATATAGAGCAGAACCACTATTATCTTATTTCCCCATTAAATGTCCATAAACTTCGTGATGGCAAAAAAACTGACCATAATAAACAAAGCAGTGAACCCCCAGAAATGTCGCACATATGAAATACACACTTAGGAAAAAGCATGAAACCAGTTAAAGGTTAAAAAACATGTATGGAGGATTCCTCATGCCCGCCTGTCCGGCTTAACCTTATGGGCATTTCGGCACGCCCACGTCCTCGGGGGCATCAGGCCAATCAGCCCTTCATAGCCCTCCCCATCCCAGTCACAGGTTAATGCGAATTAGTATCTTATATATTGTTTTCTGTTAATAAGGTACTGAAAAAGCCCATGTAACGTATTCGCTATCTTAGAATCATTTTTGGATTCCGTGAGCCGCCAAACCGCTCCTCCTCTTTCCGACCTGACGTCATGCGTGCTCCTAGGGGCGCTTAATGTTCTTAAATCTGGTCCTGCATGTCTGCTTAAGGCCATGAGACTAATGTAAGAGGAAGGATCACATTGTGGCTATGAGCAAACCCCCTCCGTTACCCGATAAATCCCGCTCCATATCGTAGATCTGTACAGCGGGGTTTTTTTGACATTGCACAGCTGTGGGAACTTAACGCCTCAGTCTAATTAGCGTCTTTAGTATGTTTTGGTGAACTCCGTACATGAACATATTGGGCACTTGTCTTGGGGTTGGATAGACGGAAAAAAACAAAAATACAAAAGCAAGGCGGTCAGTGAAGGCGATGGGGGGGTTTGCAGCGGGCAGGGACGGTGGGAGAGCGCGTTTAATAAGCCGGCTTCTTTACTGTTGATTACATTTTCCCGGAAGAGGCAGACTTGTTTCTTTCCCTGGCTCACTCCCTCTCCCACACAAACAGCCTGCTTGTCGCAGGATTCACCGTGCGTCTGCCAAGCCGAGCACCCCAGCGCTCCGACACCGAGCCGCACTTTAAAGCCACCGTCGAACCGAACCACCGTCAGCGCCCCAAGCCGTATTGGTTTTAACAAAGATCAAAAGCACGCTTCGTACCAGAGCCAGGTTAATTATTATTCTGCAGACTGTGGAAACCGTGCGTGTTTTTTGTACCGTTCTCAATATTCAAGATTGAAGTTCCATGAATCTTTATTGTCGTCTTATATTTAAGGATATATGTACAAAAACATTTATGCACCATGCCCCACATGGCTACCGTGAAGTGTGGTTTCCCCGGGGCCACCGAGCAGTTTAGAATGAAATAAAGATCAAATAAAATATAAAACTAGAGAGGGCATCCACTCATCATTCACACCACTGTCAATCAATCATACGTCCAACATACAAAGAATAAAATATTTAGAATAAATGAACAATATATGCCCCTGCATACATACGTGCAGACCGCAGCCATACAGATTATATATAGGTCATATACATATATACTCAGACACATACGTGTAGACATATTGCACAAGACTAGAACATCAACTGCTCTTGTTAACTTGCTAACAAAGTTCAGTCATTGAATGATCAAATCTTCATGCATGCATTGTTTATAATTTTGGAGATCGCTTATTCGGGCACCCGATGAGGAAAAAGCATATATGAAATATCTGATTATGCGCAAGTGGTCATCCTCGTCCAAGGCACACCCCAGCATGTGAATGTAACACTTTTTGCCACCAGACAGAAGACTGCATCTCCGAAATGAAATATCTTTAACTAAGGATGTCAATATTCACCTGACTGCAAATCCTTATGAACCCTTCATCACAAAAACTAACCGTTTCCTCTTTTGCTCCACAGCAAAACCTCCCACCAGCAACGTAATTCCTTCCGCACACTTTCTGACCAGAAAAATATATAAAAATAAACAAATACTCGGGCGCTTAATGGGGCAGACACCTCCGAACACCTCCACTTCACATATGGACATATCCATTTTACATCGATCCCGGAGCTTCAGTTTTCCCAGGCAAGCTGAGCCTGCATAAGACCTCGTGTTGCTTTAATTCATCGACCAGCGATGTTTTTTTACATATCATTAACCGAACTAAACCATATTTATTCCAAAGCCACGCTAAATGCACATTATATGACGACGAAATCACTCGATTTAAGCAAAGCAAAAGTATAGTAAGTGCATCATACCTTGCTCCTGTACCGTCTGGTACCTCCGGTATCGTAAGGACCCTCAGAGTGCAAGGGAACAGACCTGGCTTGTCTGATAGAAACGTTCCAGTCTCAGATAGACGGGTGAATAGAAAGTAGGGAGAGAGTGTATCGGGAAGCGGGTCGGAAAGAGAGGGAGATCGGATGAAGCGAGATCTCCGGGGTCCTGATGCTGACATCAGAGGGGGCTGCTTAAGGTGGATCGCAGAGCAGCGGTCGCCGAATCTCCTTCCGTTTGCTTAATTTACATCCACCTGTTTTTATATATGGCCATTAATTATGTAATCGAACGCCGACAATATTCTGTACGGATGAGTCAGCATCGTCAAATATTCAAGAATGTGTAAAAACAAATCCAAAGATATTTTCAGAATCTTCTAATCTTTTGAAAATATCAGCAGTGTTATTTGTTGTCATTTATATGTTCTCCATAAGTTTGTGGTTTATTCGTTCTGCAGATTGCCGGATGCGATCTCCGAGCCAACCGTAATTATTTTCGTCCTTATTCACACAGTGTGGCGCGATTGTGAGAAATTTAGCCAAAACGAGAGAGATGAACAAGTGATCCCTAAGACATCAGTCTTTTGCGGAACAGAACTATTTTGAATGCCATACTATATTGAGCAAAAGCAAGTGATTTGTCGGCACTGATTGTGACTGTTGGCAAAACTTGAGGCAACAATGTTTCAGTTTTGAATTTCATACATATATTTAGGTTGCCGAGGATGTCGTTAAAATATTCTGGAAAATCATGCCCAGTAAAATTAGGTTTTTAAAATTGTAGAGGGGAGTGAACCATGCCGTGAATTACTGACTTGTCTTTGATGGGTTTTATGAGATAAATCCATATATAGTAAATTTTCAACTCCTTTTCTTGTTAAAGCCGGATAAGGATTGGAAGATTGTGTTGCTAAAAATAATCTCCATTCACCGTAACTGCCCAAGGATGAGGCTATTAAGCGTTGTTGTATGCTAATGCCTCAGTTTAATTTGTTTCAAATAAATTTATTCACGTCTTCAGTTTTCATTTTGAAACGAGTAATTTCAATTTGCATGGAAAGAAATAAATAGTTTGATCCACGCTGCATACACGCTTCTTTGTGTGTGATGGGGTTAAATTGTTACTCGAATGACTGGGGAAATAAAACTAATTCTGCCCTTAACGTCCATCCCTCCTAACTGTGCCAGTTATTTACCTACAGTATTCACCAGGATTACCTAAAATGCAAAAAGAAAAAAAAAAAAAAAAAAACGAACCGGTACGCAGATTTCCTTGTCAAATGTGAGCTTTTAAATAAACGGGAGTGTTAACTCCTGTTAGAAGGTAATTGGGACCTGAAAGGTTAAAGTTTCCATCTCCATATTTTAATAAACCTAAAATTTCAGTACTTATCTATACACACCAGGATCAAGGAACTAAACTTATCAGATATAGATTAGTAGTATTTCAGTTCGATTTGTCACATAGGCATGTGAAATTGCTTCAGCACAGATGACAACTACTCCCAAGTCTGAACTCCCTCAAATGCACCATCACTTCTGGGCTTTCACCTCTCCAAACTATAAATCTTCAGTTTATTTTTGGTGGACACCAACACGAATTAAGGTAGCAGTGGAGGGACGTTTCTTAAACTGCTCCAAGGTGGTTTTCAATTACAGGGAAATGTGGGTTTCCAGATGGCTGAACCAACGACCCCCAACAGACACTAATGATTTAATAGTAATCAATGCCGCCGCCGCCGCCCTACACACACACACACACACACATTGAAGCACACACTGTGGTACATTATAAAACTCACCAAAATGAATAGATAGAAAGGCTGATTTATTGCTGCTGCAGCCAAGGTTTACATAGCATTAGACACATCGTTCATGGTGGGTGACCTTAAATACTGGGTACCGTATCTAAGTACAGTTTATTTGCCAGATTCAAAGATGATACACTGTACAAGCAGGAGAAACTACAGTACCAGCCAAAAGTTTGGACACCTTCTCATTCAATGTGTTTTATTTATTTTCATGACCATTGGTAGATTCTCACTGAAGGCATCAAAACTATGAATAAACACATGTGGAGTTATGTACTTAACAAAAAAGGTGAAATAACTGAAAACATGTTTTATATTCTCGTTCTTCAAAATAGGCACCCTTTGCTCTGATTACTGCTTTGCACACTCTTGGCATTCTCTCCATGAGCTTCAGGAAGTAGTCACCTGAAATGGTTTAGACTACCTCTTGAAGCTCATCGAGAGAATGCCAAGAGTGTGCAAAGCAGTAATCGGAGCAAAGAAACTAGAATATAAAACATGTTTTCAGTTATTTCACCTTTTTTTGTTAAGTACATAACTCCACATGTGTTCATTCATAGTTTTGATGCCTTCAGTGAGAATCTACCAATGTAGTAAATGGTCATGAAAATAAAGAAAACGCATTGAATGAGAAGGTGTGTCCAAACTTTTGGCCGGCACTGTATATGCAAGTAAAACGCTATACAGAAAAATTACAAAAATGTACATAGTAAAATAGGTATATTTACAGAGGAGGCAGTGATGCATACAGGATCTTTTTTACAGCAGGGCGAGTTTGACTTCCCCTCTACCCACAATCCTCTGGTGCAATCATTAGCAAGCAACTGCTTCCTCCCGGCTGTTGTTAGAGTTCTGCTCGGACCCCTGGGCAGACATCTTGCGACTCAGGCTGCTCTGCACAAACTCCTTCAGGCCATGGAGGTCTTGGCAGAAGAGGAACTCAACAAACCAGTCCCAGCGTTTACCCTGGTAGAGTGAAAGGTCCTGCTCAGTGGCCATTTGAGCGCACACCAGGCCCTCTGATGCTTCAGATGCTTCAACCACATTTCATTGCAATGTTGTCCCTGTGCTAACTTGCATATGACAAAGAAAGCTGAAACTGAACAGATGACACATTCCAAATTGCAGGGAAGCATCTCTCTGAATACCTGTGGCTTACAGCACATTTTCGTTCGGGTGTATATTGGGTTTCATACCTTTATTGAACCAAGGTCCACTGCCATCCTCTCTGGCCAGCACTGGAGATTTAAAAAAATAAACAAATAAATAAGAACAAAATGATAAGCGAGCCTCCACCATTCGCTATAGGATAAGGCTAGTAGTTGGATTAGGGCCCAATACACTTGTTACATTAAACCCTTTGAAAAAAGGCATCTCAATATTCTGCACCACAAATGAAATCTGAAGCTGCAGAAAGTCAATAAAGTTCAATGAAACAAATTAACATCACCATCCCAAGTACCTTCAGCTCAACAAAGGACAATTTACAACACCTGGCTCATATCACTACCTGGCTCTGGGGGTATTAGCGGGCATGCCCGGGACAGCACCCAGCCCCGAGGCCATCAGCGGGCCTGCCCGCAGCACAGCTTTGTCTAATTTGGCCATGGTGAGTATTTTCTGGACAACACATGTACCCTTCTTTTCTGCTTGTTGGACGACCCAATGACTAAATGGCTTCAGCAGAAGCCCAGTGCCAGCATGCACAGACTTTCCAAAGGGAACAGAGTCCCTGCGGGTTGCCACCAATCTTTCTGTGGCCATACCTGTGAGAGAGAACTACCCTAAACTACTATAAAATCAACCAAATCAAAGATGTAACATCAGGTTCACGTGGAATGCAAGACGGAAAACCCAGGCAGAGCCACGCACTCACATTCTGGTGAAAGTCGACAGCATAGGCCAGGAAGGCTGGGTGGTGGATCAGGCTGAAGCGGGCCCAGGGCTCGGGCACCCGGCTGCAGGACAGGATGCCAGCGCCCATCTCCAGGCCCGAGCCGGCCTGAAAGGCTCTGGAGCTCCACAGGCAGTTCACCATGGACACCACGTAGTGGTTGAACTGGCAGTACGTCTTCCTGCTGATCTCGATGGGCTTCTGCACAGGGATGTGGAAAAGGAAGCCTGTGACTTCCCTTCCATTTCAGCATGTCATTCCACTGACCGCCATGTAAATTGCCCCATTTTTTCAGGGCTTATAGTTTAAACCATAATACAAAATTCAGCACAACATGCTAAATACAATGTGCCTCCCATTCTGGCTGGGTTGAGCTCCTCCACTGGACGCAAGGCTGACCTTTTCCATACACTTGTTTTTTTATTTTTAAACTGTGGTTCCCGTTCAGGGTGCAAGCTTGCGGGCAGCTTTATGCCCAAACCCCCTGCTGCTGTTCCCCTTTGAGGAGCGAGCTGGGGGGGCACAGCAGTCATCCCAATATGCGCATGCACAATAATCACGTCAAGCAAGGCCAATTAAATGAAACATCATGCTATGCTACAACTTTTTTGCTGCTTGAAACGACAGGAAAACTTCTCATTTCCCAAAAATAATCTACAAGTCCATCTTGTACGATTTACTCAGATTTAAGGGTCTATACTAGTGGAGCAGCACAATGTTCAATATTGACATCACATTTTATACACATGCAAGCATGATAACTGGCGTGATAACATTTTTACTCTGCCACAGGGAACAAAACATAGCAAGCCCGGCGGTTTGAATGAGCTTTTTTTTCATGATTACGAACTTGTGTTAAAAAAAAGTTTAAAGCTTTACAGCCGCTCCCTTTGCCCGAGCTCTTTTTGTCCTTGCTGTCAGACTCGCCTAACAGACCGTCTGGTGCAAGTGATTTGTCGGTACTGCTTTGTCTGTACTGCTTTGTGTGATTTGTCGGTACTGCTTTGTGTGCGACACCTTGTAGCAACACCACCAACTTATATGACACACTATTGGCAGAAATATATCAGGCAAATTTCACCTCCTTGTTTGTTTTATAAATATTAATCACAGAAATTTTAAATATTGTGATGTGATTTGTTTTCAGTATCATGCGGCAATAGTTGGCAGCATTACACCCCAATCCCAGCATGGCCATTCCCCATCAGGGTACGAGTCCCTTCACCACCATTCCCCTTTGGGGGGGGGAGTTTGCAGGCAGTGTTAACCCGACCCCTTAGCCGTCATTAAAATAGCACTGTCTGACATTTCAGTGCCTTACCGTGATCTGTTTGACATCTACTGTGATCCATTAGGAGTGGCCATCGACAGGGACCCCAGAGAGGGCCAGGCGCCATGGCCAAGTGGCGCGTCAGCTGACTCTAGCAGTCATGCCTCACTAAGCCCGTCTCCAACACAGCCAAATGGGCGGCGGTAAAAAGTGACATTTCACGCGACATGGCAGACGCACTGTACCTTTGCGTCCTGCTCTTGATTCTTGGCAGATATCAGATTTGTTCTGTACCTAAATACAAGCAACAAACAAAAGGTTGGCAGAAACAAAACTTAGAATAAAAGGCAGGTATTAAATCAAGACTTACCAGATTTATTCTCTTCAAATACCAAATGAACCATGGAATCCACCTCTCTGCAAACATTTCATCATGCTTTATCATAACTGCAAACATTTCATTAGTCTGGATCATGGCCGGGGGGGGGATGGGGGAAGGGATTGCATCAAGTGCATGCGTTACAGAGGTATCGCAAGAATCACTACACAGCACTACACTTACTTGGCAGACACTTCCACACTTGACGTGACGTACCGTACCAGTGAGCCAAATCGCACATCACAAAGTGCTTGCAAGGAAGCGGCCTAGGCCGACCTTCCACTGGATCCCCAGGTAACAAGTAGGGTTGGGCGATATTCAGTTTTCAAACACGCCAAAATGTCTTTTAATAATGTAGTGTTAGACAATATCATTGTTTACATTACTTTAAAAAAGCGTCACTCATTAACAAAAATAGCAGGATATGGCCACAAGGGGGCATTTAGCTGATGTCACTCTTATGCCTCTTTCAGACATGCACTGCCACCTGGTACTTTTCTAGACATTACCCAGAGGGGCTGTATATGTGGACAGAAATGTCCAAAACAGTTGTACCGGACATTTAACAAGACTTTACCCTGCTAGATCCCTAATGCAAGGTGTGAATGGAGCAGAACGTGTGTTGGAGAATCCCGCTCGAGTGAGTGGGCGTGTTAATGACGTTTCTATCATGCCGCTGGGGCAAAAACTGAAGAATATGTAGAAGAATGTGTAGCTGCTTCGTGCCTGATTTCCATTGTTTCAATGATATTGCAGGTATGTCCAAATAAATGTAGAATTGATATCAAAGCAAAAACAGTAGTCATTGTGGAAGCATATATGATGTGTCATCCTGCCTGCTGCATGATCCACCCCAACACCCCCCGTGTACCAGCAGGAATATCACTAGTTCTTATCGCTACTCTTGAATAATTCTCTGGAAAATTTGCAAATTTTATGTATGAATATGACTAACTACAAGCAGCAAGGGCTGTGAACAAGTATTTTTCTTCATAACCAGGTCAGCCATGTTTTCTTCGGTGCGGGTGTAACACGTGTTTGACGGTTATCGTTTCAAAGCAAAAGTTGATATCGTTATTTAAGGCTGCCAACATCTCCACGATATCACTGACATTTCGCCCAAGCCTAGGCACAAGTGCACTGCTAAAGACTTATACATTAATTATAACGACAGAACAAACTGGCAAGTGCCTATAATACAATGCCTGTGGGTTCAGTGACTACAGTACCACAGCAAAAATGGACCAAAGCAATTTCAGCATGCAAAACATCTCAGCGCTGTCCATCACACGCAGTTCTGTCTCAATCTCAACTTCATTTCAAACAGGCAGCAAACACAAACAAATTTATGTATGTACTTGCTGCAAACTGAGTTCATAAGTGCACAATTACGTACGTGATAAATGTTCAACTGTACTCAATTTTACAATACAAAATTTAGTATTACACAAAATATAGTATTAAAAAAGTAAAGCACTTTTGCTATAATGAGTTTCTTTATACAGTATTTTACATACCATATTCACATACCTTTATAATTAAAGTTTACCATGATGATACTACAGTTTTATTGTAAGGATAGACTGGCTGGTTAATGTTGAAAAGGAACCATCATTAAAATTGCAAGGCTTGTTAAGTTTGGTTTCCTATGACCTGAGTATATTTGTTCTGGTACAACCTATTGATTGTTTGAACCCAGCAGACTGTTGCCGTCTTGCGATGTGACGGTTGCATGTGCATGAAATGCCATGTCGCACGTGTGATTGAGAGTGCACCAGTTGCACGGTATATTGTAAATGATTAGTCCCTGATTAATCATCAGTTTAATCGATAGGTTACTCTGTTATTGATATTACTGATTGTGACAACCAATCAAACTGGAATATACGTGGCCATGTTAATTAACCATTTAAGAAGGCCTAAATGGCACACATCTTTGGCTAACCTCACATTATTGGGTGAGTGCAACAAATCGAAATGTATCTGCATTGCAGTCATGCTGTGGTTCCGCTTGGCAATAGTGACAGACACAAACAGCATTTGCACTGTTTTAATGTGAACTGCTACCACAGAAACGATGCTTCAGTCCTTTATCTGGACCCTCATCATCAGTCTTCCCTCTGCCATATTGCCTAGTAATCGATTACGAAAGTTTAAAAATGGTTTTTAACACATCAAGCAAATCGTGACAGCTCTATTAAAGAAAAAAAAAAAAGACCTATATCACAGATCGTGATCCAAAATGTGATATGACATTTCAGCCAAAACACCCACCCCAACCAGAGGGTGCAGTCAGCTCACCTGTACATGATGTGACAGAGTTTATCCACACTCACGGGCTCAGTAGCATGGAGAGCCGGGTAAAACACCCCCGCCGGCGGCAGGACCACCAGGGGCAGCCCATACTTCAGGTACATGTCACTGACCTTAAAGAGGAGCCAGGAATGCAAACACATGCATGGGAAAGTCCTTCATGTGTGTGTCTACACTGGTTAGTGCATAACCAGAACACATGCAATACTCCACATATTCTAAGGCATTAAAGGAGAAGTTTTAAAAAACTGTTCTTAAAAGGTACCGTCTCATAAAATTGCAGGGTGAAGTTGAGTAGCAGGGGGTGGTACTGCTCCAGCTGCAGCCCAATAGTGGAAATGCGGCCAACGAACTGGACCAGAGCCATAACAGAGTCCATCAAGCCGGACAGGGTCATGTTCCTGAAGGGGGCAACAGCGAGTGTAAGAGATATGCACAGAACACGTTTACATGCACGGCTGTAAACAGACGCATGCCACTGCCGCAGACGCATGCCCATGATACAATAGCAGGCAGGTCCATGTCACACAGTAATCCAAACCCAAACAGAGTGTCAGACAGCACAATGCCATTTCCAGCAAATCTTTTGCACAAAAAGATGCATCTGAAATTCTTCCCGCTCCCCTTCATCCTTTCCAGATTTCAGCACTCGACTGCCGAACCTCAATCATAGTTTGAGGCAAAAAAATTCAGATAAGACTTCAGGCCTCATGACGAGAGCTATGAATGAGACACATCCAGCAGCCCTACTTCACCTCCTCCTGAAGGAGACCAAGGTGGGCACTAACGTGGTTAAGGAACCAAGACTGGTTCTCTTATGCCAGAGGCAACCAGCAGCTGGGGGCAGATGCTTATTATTGCTACAAAAACCTCTAGCTGTACATCTAGAAAGAAAGTGCAGACAATGAGGAGTCACTGACTGTGGGGTCTGGCTGGTCACGCTGATGTCCAGCTCGTCCTCGAAGGCGTACACAGAATGCCAGGTAAGCCACTTTTGCAGCATGCTGTCCAAGCACTCCACAACACTGCACTGTGGGGGGAGACATTTAAAAATCAATTACAGAAATGCAGTGAGTAGGGCTGCAAAAAATATTTTGATAAGTCGATTATGTGATCAACTAATCCATTGGTTGGGCCAGAACAGTGGTTAAAGAAAAGGGCAAAAGCTTTATTTAAAAATCAAGACGTATTTAAGTCACAGTTGCAATAAAAACTTTACAGTGTAGAGAATCTCTATTTAAAGTGACAAAGTGACAGAAAAATATCAGCTGACTGCACCATGTTCAGCTTCCTAATAAGCATCATCACTGCGATGTACACGTGCAAAAATCACATCACATTCGTCGGCGCTGCCTTGTCTGTGTTGGCACAACTCGTGGCAACACCACCAACCATAGGTACTCTGGGGCGAATCTGACCCCCTTTTTGTTTTTTAAAAATATTGCCGTATTAGTTGCGGAAATTTTACAATCGCAATGTGATCTTGTGCAGCTCTACTTTATAATGCAATATGCATTTTCAAAAACACTAACCCAGCATTTTGAAAATGAAGGGATAAAATTCACCAAGCATTGTATTATCTTAATACCTTACCTTACCTTAATACCACCTAGTAATAACTTTAAAACCATGCATAACAGTTTACCCATTTCACTACACTGCTAGTATTTCTGTTTTTGTAATATATATGCCCTCTGCTGGCCTGGTGAAATATCACTGCTCTATGCATGCACCGACCACAACCATCTGCGTCCACATACAAATGTAGCCTATACACACAGAGATGAACAGTCCATAACAGCTATGAACTAGGTGGCAATGTCACTATAAGCAATTTACACAGCAAACTGCAAAAATGCGACCAAATCGATGGCAAAAAATGGCACCCTAACAGTCTGACAACATGCTTTCTAACACCACCTTCAGAAGCGTGAGCAATTCAGAATGTATAGCACTGGAGGAGTTTTCAAAAGTAAACCTGGAATAAAAATGATGCATCACAAATACCTTGAAAAATAAAGAGGACGTGAAGAAAAGCTGCATCAGAGGTTCAAAAAGAAGGGGCTTGATACCTGGGGGAAGGGAAAAATGTCTGAACAAAGAGACTGGTGCTGATGATAGAGCTGTGATGGGAGCAAAGGGGGTGGGACTCACGAGAGCACGGGACGACTGGGATGTCACTCAACAGGCCCAGCACCTGGGGCCGGAGCAGCGAGCCATCCCAAACTCTCAGGAACTTGTACGCAAAGAGCTCTGTGGCTGCGAAGCCCTCCTAGAAGGGGGGGAACAGTGCAGCACATTGGCAGTTTGATGTTTGACTGAATAAGAGAGATCAGGGGGAACTTCCAGCTCTGCTTCAGACCCCTGGGCGGTGCTGAGAAGCAGCAGAATGCCACCCACCTGAAGGAAGTGCTGTGTGCTGACGAGGGTGTCCAGGAACTGGGCGGCCTCAGGCGTATCCTGCACCACTGTGTCCTTGTGGAAGAGCAGCTCTGTTGACATGAAAAGTGAGTAATAAATAGATTTTTACAAGGCGTGACCTGAGAGCATTGGGAGAAAAGATCAGCTTTCAGAAAGGCCCATCCTGACAGAGGGCCCATTTTTCATACTTATGACACATTTATTTGTTCAAAGAAGGTGAGGGTCAGACAGTCCCTGTAGCAAGTCCCTGGCATAAGAGCCTCACTCAAGTGCCCAATAATGACATCACTGTACTGATCCCGGGATCTGAAATGGTAACCTTCTGAACAGAGTCCTCACCCGCAGTCACACGCAGCACCCGCAGCCACACGCAGCACCCGCAGTCACACGCAGCACCCGCAGCCACACGCAGCACCCGCAGCCACACGCAGCACCCGCAGCCACACCAAAATATCTGGTGTCACAAATCACAAATGCAATAATTGTTTGCATTTACCTTTAGTTCTTATTTATCCCAAAGTTTACTTTACCCCAAACGTTATTAACAGAATAAAATAGTCAGATTTGTCACAAATGAATGCTTAGCCTGAAGTTTATCCTGCAGTAGTCAAAAATCAACTTCAGAATATCATCAAATTTTTAAATAAATGTAGGTCTTCAGACCACGGACAGTCACTCCCAAAGACCTAGAAAAACAGAACATTTCCATTCATCTTTGTTAACACACTGCTTGTCAAGAATAACTGGAGGCACCAGTGTCACTTATGCAATGGAGTAAAACAGAATAAAAAAAATGCAGACTTTATGTCTGCGACACGACTGGACGGCGCGACCCGACTTAATCTTGCAGCAGCAGCAGCGGTCAACTGGACTGCACGCGTGACCCGACTCGATAGAGCCGTTGTGCATTTGGACTGCGCGCGTGACCCGACTCGATAGAGCCGTTGTGCATTTGGACAGCGCGCGTGACCCGACTGGACAGTGAAGGGCTTGGCCAGGCTTTTGAACGGTTGGGCTACAGCCCAAACTCACCTCCGTGAAGCACGCTGCCCAGCCAGTAATTGAGCCTCAGAAAAGCACAGCTGTCCC
>JAODKL010000002.1:18892146-18906750 GCA_026780765.1 Petrocephalus schoutedeni | reverse complement strand
GAGGCAGACAGGGACGCAGGGGGCAGGAGGGAGGTAGACAGGGACACAGTGGGCAGGAGGGAGGCAGACAGGGACACAGGGCAGGAGGAAGGGAGGCTTTCCCAAGCGGAATAGCATTTGAACCTGCAGAAGGCGGATGGATTAACATGCAAAGGGTAACTGCCTCAGAATACGTGCTGGGGCAGCACAGAGAAGCACAGGCTGGCACAGCTGAGCCAGACGCTCACCCAGTCCACGATGAGGATCTTACTGACGCTGAGCTTCTGCTGGAGCTGCCTGGCAGCGATGGCCACAGAGTTGAAGTAGCAGAACCCCCTGCGGAAATGAAGGGGGGGGGGGGCAATGGGGTGGAGTTAACGAAGTGGAAATGTGCGCGCGCACTCCCTCTTGTGGAGGCCAAACGGAAATGCAAGATGAGTACCGAGTAGGGATTCTTCAAAGAGGCTGAATGATTGGTTTTTGTCGTTGTAGTCGTGAACCTGCAATGGGCCTTAGGCTGTTGCACGGTCTGAAAACAGTGACATGGGTTAGGGTTAGTGTTAATTAGAACTACATCAACTGATCATTTAACCAAATAGTTCAATTTAATGCTGGTCAAAACTAAAGAATATACTAGGCTACACCAACAACAGATATTTAATTTGCAGCTATAAAGCACTATACATAATTACATTTGATCATTTTACTGCAGTGGCACTACGTCTCTCTGGAAAGGTCTGTGGCAGAAGGTTCCAAACAGCTTCTCCTGCTCCACAGGGTGATGGAAACATCTGCTTCAGGCTGGTGCAAATGTAAAGGGGTCATCCACTGTGACTCTTTATATGCTGCGTTTTCCCAAACTCTTCACTCCTTTGCTGAAACCATTAAATCTATTTCTTACGGAAGCCATTAGTCCCTCTAAGTGTTAAAATCCATGCTGTGGTATATGAGCAGGAGTGAGCTGCCCTGGGCTCCGTTCCGCTCTGATTCGCCTTGCCAGTGACGGAGCTTCTCCATCTCATGCTGACCAGGTGTGTTGACGCCCTGGTGATCTACTGCCAGGCGGGCAGGGAAGAGGAACCCTACGTCACCATCACCAGGAAGGTCCTCCTGAAGAACGGCCAGGGCACGCTGACGGAGTGGGAGACTGGACACTCGGAGCGCAAGCTGGCCGTCCACCGCAACGCCTTCAAGCGCACCGTGCTTATCCAGGCCTTCCTGGGCTCCACCCCACAGCTGACGCTGCAGCTCTACGTCACCATACTGGAGAAAGACATGCTTCTGTGCCGAGGTAGAGGCCGCCACCCATTGCTGCTCTGGCCCATTCTGTCTGTTCTTTGTCTAGTTTGTTTCCATGGGGGGGAACTCCTCGCTGAGCCTGCCTTTTTTTGTGTCCCTGTAACAGTTGTCCTGATGGTCATCACTCTCATCTCCATCACCTACGGCGCCCTGGTCTGCAGCGTCCTGGCCATCCAGATCAAATACGACGACTACAAAGTGCGCGTGCGGCCGGCGGCCTACCTCTGCATGGCGCTGTGGCGGGGGCTGGAGATCACCGTCCGGGTGACGGCCCTCGTCCTCTTCAGCACGGCGCTCATCCACTGGGTGGCGCTGGTGGCGCTGGGCAACCTGTTCTTCTTCCTCTTCCTGCCCTGGGTCGATTTCTGGGTGAGGAGGGCCTCCCTGCCCGAGAACGTGGAGAAGAACTTCAGCAAGGTGGGCACCACGGTGGTGCTGTGCATGGTGACTCTGCTCTACGCCTGCATCAATGTCTTCTGCTGGTCGGCCTTCCAGCTGGACCTGACCGACAGGGACCTTATCGACAAGCGGCCGCGCTGGGGCTGCCTGGCCACGTACTACTGCGTGCGCTTGGCGGAGAACACGGGCCTCATCGTCCTGTGGTACTTCTTTAAGACGGACTTCTACGACTACGTGTGCGCGCCGCTGCTGGTGGCCCAGCTGCTGGTCTGCTACGGCTTGGCCGTTCTCTTCATGCTGCTCTTTTACCAGTACTGCCACCCCTGCCGTAGCCTCTTCCAGCACAACGTGGGCGACTGCCTGGCCTGCGTCTGCTGCCGGCGGGACCGGCGGCTGCAGCCCGGGCCGGTGAGCCTGCAGACGCGCTGGCGGCCCGACCTCAGCGGCCAGCTAGGCGAGCGCGAGACGGCCATAACGGACGACATCATGGAAGCCGCCTGAGGCGGGGGCCTCCCGGTAAACGTGCCTTCGCCGTCGCCTAGGAGACCGATCGGGGACCTGCCCTGGACCGTCTCCCGCGAGCATTGGGAAGTGGGGCCCCGTGACTGAGCCGCCAGTTCACGCACCCTCCCCAAAACGTAGCCTTGGAACGATAACTAACCCCTCAGGGCTCTGCTGGGGGGGCGTTACTCGGCCCCGCTTTGCACTGTCCGTTTTACGTTTAAGTACGAGAGATGATGCTGTGAAGGTGTGTCCAAACTCTAATATATATCAGGTCTATTTGTTGTGCGAAATGTTCTTTAGGGATCCAGTTTTAGTTGGTAGTGTTAAAATATCCATAAGAATGTGTTCACACAATTATCATGGTAAAAATAGGTGTATTGTGACTCACCTGGCCAGGTGTGCTGGGTGTGCACCAGGTGTATTCAAGTCGGAAGCAGCCAGGTAGGGCTGCCTGCATACTACTCTCCTGGCGTATAGATATTTATATGTGATCAAGCTGATACTCAGGGCCAAGCTCAGACTTTCTGTGGAACTCCTTTGCCGTTTAACCTGCACTTTACAGCCCCCCCCCCACCCGTTCAAATAGAGGGTCTCCATAGATACTAAGTAGGCATATCGGCACTTTCACCCCGCAGCCTGCGGGTGCTTGTATGCAATGAAAGTCTCTTGCTTTGTTATTAAGTGCAAATTGAATCCACAGGAACAAGTGACCGCTGTTTACATACGTCTGTGATTCGCGATGCCCCTGCCTTAATTCACGGCGTTGAAATTACGGGGATGGCCTGCAACTCAACTGAAACTGCAATACTGGTGCATTCGGGAGATCAACGAACCTTGAAGTGCCTCCGGCCGTGGGTCACTCGCCCCGGGTGTGTTTCTGTGTGTGTTTTATTTTATTTTATTTTTTTTGGTGGTGGTGTTTTGGTTTACCAAGAAGTGCCTGTTTGCCTTTTATGTTTTAAATATGTGCCTGTTAAAATAAACCAATCTCTTTGCGAACTATTGTCTGTTTTTCATGAGTCTGATACCTGAATTACCTGAAACCCTATTTGCTGTGTGTCTGTTTGAGCACGAAGCAGCCAAAAATAATCAACACCAACCATGAAGATTCTTTCAGAATTCCCGAAGATAACATACTGGGTGGTCAGCCATGTTTATCTGAAAATTGGAATACAACCAAATTAATTCTTAAAAGAATGGGGCGATCAAATTGTTTTACATTAATTTATATGGGAAAATATGAATTTGTACCCATGTTTGATTCTTCATACTGCTTGACTCGGGTACTGTGGATGAGCATCAGTATATTCCAGTTTGTCTACTTAAAATTTTATGATGGTAGACCGCATGGCATATTCTGGGGCTCGGTATTAGATTACTGGTCGGTTTCCGTGAACCTGACCTAAAAACAGACAGACTGTGCGCATTAAACAGAAAAACAATTAGGGAGAGAAAACACAATGCGTATGCTCAGAAAAACCTCCAGATTCACCATAAAATAAATGTTTGCATGGGCTGTGATTAGTGGAACATGAATTATGTTACTTGGTTAAGTCATGTAACTGAAAGTATAAAGTATAGAGTCCTACAGTCTAAAAACATGGTGAACTCTACATTTCTTGTAGTGATTGTGTCCTGTGATGAACAGGCAGGTCTTTCAGGGTAATTCCCCTGCCTTGTGCCCTGAGATTGTTTAGATTAGGTGTCAGATAAGTATGTCGTTGCAAAATGGATGCATGGTTTTATTAATTTGCAGGGTACAAATTTATACAACCTGCTAGCACAAAGGAGCCAAACAATAATAATAAACAGAATGGTGTTCCGTGTGGCTGTTGTGATATTTAAATCATGTGTGTCGCTTTTACAAGAAACTTCTAAACATACATTGTTGTGGTCAAAGAATAAGCTTGAAATTTGGCAGGGTCTGTTAACGGATGGATGTCCCTAGTGGGAGAAATGCAGAGCACCATAAAATGGCATGTGCCTAGGAGATTATTCCCTCCCATAGAACTGGCATGGATGCTCCGTCTGAGACAGCCAACAAGGGTGTGTTTGACTATGAAGTCCGCATGCTGATTGGCTGTGGGACCGACGTGACTCCCTTTGCTTCTAATCAGAAGCCTATCTGGTACAAATCCCTTGCTGCATACTAGACAGGTATGAGATGGGCCAGCTAAAATTTCACTTATATGGAGTATTATTGAAGTTTGATCCATGTCCTAAATTAGTGTTTCTCCACATTGTTCTGCACCTTGCTCGGCAGTATCTCCAACCATCATAAAGTAAACACGACGGTAAAATCATGGTCGGTAATGGTGCGACAATGCAGAAAGCGCATTGCCTTGTCTTCCTGTACATATCAGCCTTTGCGAATTGCTGCAGGTGTAAACCTGGAATTCGATCTGTCTGAAAAGTTGGAGACTTTGGTGTCCGGTCTTCTCCTCTCATACTCAGGGCTACTTCCTGTCTGGCCCTCTGGCACCGGCCAAGATGCCGAAAAAAATGTGCATGCAAATCTCAGGGGACCAGAGCCTCAGGGGACCAAGTCCTACTTCAACGAGTGCATCTTCTGAAAGGTCTCAGGCCTGTAGGGTCTCAACGGTTTGCTCCACCTCCTGCTGAAGTCCCAGTCTGCCTTAAAGGCTTTGACTGAGACTGAAGAACACCTGTGTGCTATGCCATTACCCTATGAGATCCACCTGGGTTCTGTGCTTAGTCACGTTGGTCATTTCACTGCAGTCACATGATGCCTGAGATGATGCACACGATCCTACAAGCGTAGGTGCCAAGAACAGGGAATGAAACAGATGTGTGTGGACGGACGCACTCCCCACCCCACGCACACACTAACATTTGCCAAGTCCTTACATCAGCAACTTTGGAACTTCATAGCTGCCATTTTTCAAAGTAGTATGTAACATTTTGTAATCACTTATCAATTCACCCTGTGTGACCACTGTAGCTGCAGAATCAGTACCACCATATGTAAATCATTTGATCTCCTTGATAAGTCAATTTTAACACAGTACTATCTTGGCTCAGGAACAATCAAAAAACACCATCTCTATAAATATCCTGCATAGATAAGCAAATCAGAGGAGTGTCTGATAATCGCTGGGGTTCAGAACCTAGTTAGTATTGTACATATATTCAGGTGGCGGAGGGGAATAAAATGACCTCAGTGCTTATGCAGCGTGCTGCTGAGAGGGAGAGCAGACCAGACATCTGCCTTGTGAAGTCCTCACTCCAGGCTGTTCCTGTCCCCAGTTACAGTGGGTATGAAATTCAGGTGTGAAATGAAACTCATAAGCATCTTATTTCCATCAATAAACATGCGCAGTGGGCCTGTTCCACCCCTGCAGATAAATGTGAAATAGTAAACTGTATAAATACATTCAATCCAGACAGAACATCTTTTATTTATCACCCTGAACCCACCAAATAAGGGAGGAATACAGTGAATAGGCTAACAGCTTCCACCTTTAAGGAAAATAAAAAGTAAAGGCTTTACAAATGCCTACCGATCAGTATACTGGTGCTCAGAGGGAGACATTTCAGATCCAGAAAGCTAAAAATCCAGACCAAGATTGTGTCAACCAACCGGTTGAGTACTCTGTGACTCTTTATATTCAACTGGTTGGTTGAAACAAATTCATGGCATGGATTCTTTCTTGGACCTGAAGTGTCCACCTTTGCTGGTGCTGAAAGTCAGTCTAATTGGGCACAAGGATTCAAGGCTTCAGCCACCAATCGAGAGGGACCTTCAAATCCCCATGCCTCACATCGGCACTTCCACTTTAACACCATTGAAATACAAAAACAATCACTGTACACAACCGCTGCACGTCGGTGTGACGATACTGCGCCCTCTCGCGCCGACAGTGAGTGACCGGGTGCCAGTGAAGAGCGGGCAAAACCAAGTCCCTCTGCAGGGGGGCAAACCAGGTCTCAACTAAATCTCAGAGCACATCTTTCACTTTCCTATAAAATAAAGAATACGAAAGCCTGCCACAGGCTAAATATACAACGAGACATTTTATTTATTAAAAGGATGCTCATTTTCCTGGACACCAGAGAAGACCCTAGCTGCCTCCCCCCGCCCCGTAGTATTAGGGCGCTCCAGCCGTCTTCTGGATCTGCTCCTTCAGGATGAGGATACTCTGCCTTTGCTCCGGAGGCAGCATGGCGATCTGTTCTGGGGTCAGCTGCAGCACCTGCATAATCAGTGCAGCCTGGATGGGAGGGAGGGGGGTCCAGTGCTGAGTATGAATGTGCAGACACCACTGCAGATACCCATAGCAGCCGAGGGCAGAGGGAGTGTTTGGCTGCTCACACGGGTCACAGACCAGTAATAATGCAAACGGAACACTGAAGCGCACCTTCTCGTGGTCCTGGGATGTGACCTGGCTCTGACCTGGGCTGAAGCCTCCGCCCCCCTGGGGGACCCCCGTGTGGCCGGGCGCCTGTTCACACGGAGGGAGAGAGAGAGACTGCTGATAAATGATTGTCAAGGATAGGAGGGGTGATGTGGGGCAGGGGGGGGACAGGGGGGAGTCTTACCGGTCTGGTGGGTGGAGGCGCACCGGCTCCCATGCCGTGTGGCACCGGGCCCTGCATCCCGGTTGCCATAGGAACCCTCTGGGCTGACACAGGACCCCTGCCGTCTAAGCCACGGGCCTCCACAGCCCTGGGGTCGCGACCTCCGGGGATAGGGGCTGCGGGGCAGAGAGCCATCAGCGTCATCTCACTCACACACGGTCCATATATTCCTACCATTATGGGGACACTCCATTCATTCCTATGGGCATAACCCTGATCCCAAATACGACACCCTTAACCCCTACCCACACTGTAATAATTACAAAGCTACACACACACGCTGGCTCTGAGAAGTGGAGCTGCAGGCAGCATTTAACACCCCCCCCCCCCCCCCGTTATGGAATGTCAATATTCCTCATATGTGGCCCAGCCCCCTTGTGGACGCCCCGCCACAGCCCCCAGGCACCGTGCACCCACCTCTGGCTTCCATGGGCGGCCCCCTCTGCTCCATCATCGGCCCCCCCCTCATGTCGTGGGGGCCTCGCATCTCGGGTGGGCCCATGTGCATGGGCGGGCCCTGGTGAGGAGGGGCCCCCATGAAGCCGCGACTGAAGCGGAGAGAGGAAGAGAGGCACAAACTCAGCGTCCGCACACACGGGAGAGCCACTGCTGCTTCACTGCACACACTGGCAGGGAGGGGGGGGGGGGGGTTACGCTCACATGGAGGCAAGCTCTCAAGGACCAAGCTGGATGCAAGCTGCAAGCATTTATCTTGGGGCTGAAATGACTTCAAGTTGCTAATCAGGACCTTCATCCCAGATTAATCTTACAGGTCGGGTGTTCCGTCTGCCCCCCCCACCCCCGACACGGACACACGCGGAAACAGGAAGTACATGGCGCACCTGGGCTCCACCACCTCGCCCGTCACCGACAGCAAGGTGCCGCCGCGCGGGTCGTTGGGGCCGTCGCCGAGGAGGCCGCGGGGGGGCACGACGGCAGGGCCCGGGGGCACTCCCCCCCGCATGGGGGCACGCGGGTCCGCCATGGGAACTGCGGAGAAAGGGGGCGGCGTGAGCCAGCGGTATGAGAGTCCTAGGAAGGGGTGGGGGGGGGGGGGGGCCACAGCACAGAAATCCCCGCAAATAAGGGCTAACTCCACCCCCCCACCCCAGCCCACCCACACACACAGACACACACTGCAGCTGGTCTGCAGCCCTGACAGCAGAAAATGCTCCTCAAGGGTGCAGGATAAACCAAAACGAGTTCAGCCACACCCTGAACCTAAGGCAGTGCTTCGCAGTCCTGCTCCTGGCGCCCCACCTGCCAGAGAGTCCCCGGTCAAAGCCGCCCCGCTTACAACCCGCCACCTTCGTTATCAGGCCATTAAGAGACACCTGATGCTAATTAGGGTCAGGCTGGAGAGAAAAAACTCTCTAGCAGGCGTGGCTCCAGGAGCAGGATTCAAGGTCCTATTCTCCCCCCAAGGATCGAAAAAGAAAACGATGATGAGAGATCCCGTCCAGCAGCGGAAGAGTGGCCGGGCGGTGCGGGCTCTGGGCGCGGCTCAGCGCGGCACGCTAGCGGTACCTTGTGGCCGCTCGATAGCGGCCTGCGCTGACGATCCCACGGGAGAGTGCTGAAGGCTCCCTGGGCCAGCAGGAAATAAAGAGAACAGCAGACAGAACTCAGGCATAGCGCGACCCCAAGTGGCACAGCCTGCCGTCGCCAAGCAGGGCTTCACACTTGGTCACGCGCGCCACAGATACCAGGCAGAGGCCCGGCTCATGACACCCCCCGGTGGTGATACAGCGTAATGCCACAAAACAAAGTGAGGAAAACACGGAAGGAAGGAAGGAGAGAAAGAAAAAAAAAGAAAAAAAGAAGGGAGGAAGGAAAGAAGGAAGTGCATTTCTTAAGTGAAATCCAAGTGTAAAGCCACACTGGCACACAGACACAAAGTCACACAAAGTCAGGCAAATTGGCATTTGGAAAAGGCCGGAGCAGGGACTTACCTCCAACCCAGCCACACAACGATACTCAGAAAGGGTTCAAACAGAACTGCCAACAAGTTAGTTTTCCACTTAATCGGCCGCAGATGCCAAAAAGGCACAAAGGGCGACCTACCCCCCCCCCCCCGACATCCCCCCGGTGACAACATGACTTCCTACAGAGATGCCAAGGAGCGACGAAGTGGCACACGTACCTTGGCCCCTGTCCATGGGCACGGGGCCACCCTGCGATAGGCCCATCTGGGGCTGCATGCCAACTGCAAAAGGAGCACAGAGGGAGGCACGTCACGGGGGTGGCGGGGCTGAGCAGGGCGGTACCGGGCCGGGGGCAAGGGCTCCACTCACCCGCTGGACCCATGGGTCCCTGTCCTGGCATGGGTCCCGGAACACCCCCAACCATCTGGGAGGGCTGCATCATCTGCGGAGCTCCATTCACATGCATGGCCACCTAGAAAGGAGCGGGATGGCGGGGAGGAGGTGTGGCGGCAGGGAGGGAAGGTGGGGAAGCAAAGGCAGGAAAGGCGGGGCAAGGAGGCATGGAAGGCGGGGCAAGGAGGCAGGGAAGGCGGGGCAAGGAGGCAGGGAAGGCGGGGCAAGGAGATGGAGTGACAGGGAGGGGTGGAGGGGAGGAGGTGAAGTGACCGGGACGAAAGGTGGGGCAGTGGGGGAGAGAAGGCAGGGCATAGAGGTGGGAAGGCGGGGCATAGAGGCGGGAAGGCGGGGCCACAGCACGAGAAACAAGAGATCCCATTAGGAAAAGGCGAGAAAGGTCCAACTGCTGCTACGAAGGCCAGATCCCAGCCCGAATACAGCAGGGAGCGTCGGTCAGCACCGGGGACGGCCCACACTCACCATGGGCTGTGGCTGCGGCACGTTGGGCTGGGGGAGGGGCTGTCCGGGGCCGGCGCCGGCTTGGCTGCTGGGAACCAGTGGCTGCACAGGAGTCTGGCGGTGAAGCATTTTCTGCAAGGCGGCGGACACGAGACACAGCACCTGCTATCACACGGGGAATGGACTATTCCTGGCGGCAGAGCGCAGAAGGCGGCGGACATGTGACACAGCGTTACCACCGCACCTCCATTCAGGCCCACTAGGTGTCGCAGTGGCAGTGCAGTAACTGGCAGTTCATTATTCTAATAATCCGCACTGGAACAACAGACGGCTGAGAAGCAGCATCGTGGCTCCTCGCTCACTTTGTAACTCACCTGGAGTTGCTCACCCTGTACTTCTCAGCTAATTTGTTTTTCCCTCTCATTTCCCCTAGCTAAAATTTAAATAAACACGTTAATTTAGTCCCTGGTTTTCATTAATACGTAACAAACAAAATATGTAAACAAACTAGCTTCACAGCTTTTGTAGCCCGCCACGTTACGAGCTGGGCTGTAACACACGACGATGAGGTTTGGGGAACCCCTCGCGTCTGAACGCACCCTGCACACACACAGACGGACACGGGCGCAGAGGGGGGTGAGCAGAGCAGGCCTCACCAGGGCGATCTCGGGGTCGACGATCCTCATGACCACCTGGGCCTGGAGCAGGGCGTAGGCCAGCTGTGGGTTCTGCAGCAGCATGTTCCTGGCCTCCTGGGGACTGTTCTGCACACAGAGCTGAGAAGAGCCACACATTCATCCACTGCGGTGGGGAAAGCCCTTTGTACGGGCGCCACGCCTCCTTCTCCTCCCAGCATCCCGCCAGTCAGGGAGCTCCGGACGCCGACGGGCTTCACTCACCTTCATCTGCTTCATGAGCTCGAACATCTGCTCCGGGGGCAGACTGGCCACAGCACGACTGATGGACTCCGGCGCCTCCTCTGGCTGGCAGGTGTCACCGTACGGGGACTCGATGATGGGCGCACCCGTGCCCAAGCCTGCCATGAAAGACGACAGTCACACGACGGAGCTGCTTCTCGCCATCGCCGGGGGTTACACGGGGAGCGGAGGACTTCTGCAAGACCACCGGCTGCTAATGCCGATATCCCAGCATAGACCTTCCCTGCACTTACACTTATCCACAGTGGCATACCTTTGAGAATGCAGTCCCTGGATCCCAAACTGCACCGAGCATGAAAACATTCGGCGGACTACAAAATTTAAACCAGCAGCTGGGATTTCAGCCTGGTATTTAAAATTAAATTACTTAAGACAAGAGTGACCAGAATTTTATTGGCTTGCAAACTACCTTCATAGTGACCAGCTCATCGTGATCTACCAACCTATAAGTCCTATTGCCCCTCCACCCTTCCTTTACTCGGAATAGCGATGCTCATTTGGCAGACAAGACAGACATTTAGAATCAGGCAAAGTGGATAAAAAATGGTCTTCCTCCCTCTCTGCATGGAAGTGGTAAGTTTCCAGCATCTAACTTTGTCCCCACATTCATTTTATATATATATATTTTAATTGTTATTTTAATGTATTTGTTTGGGGCATGAACAGCAGGGTCAGCCAGCATCCGGCTCCCTGGAGCAACTGGGGGTTAAAGGCGTTGCTCAAGGACCCAACGGTGGCATCACCCTGGCAGACACGGGATTCAAACTGGCGACCTTACGCTCATAGACACAGTCCCCTAACCAGCAGCGCCACCCAGCATCCCTTATGCCAGGGGCGGGGAACCTGATCCACGGAGGGCCGCTGTGGGTGTGGGTCTTTGGGATGACCTTTCAATCGGCCAATAAGAGCGGGTCCCCTAGGACTGGAGCTGAGAACCGATGCTTTATTACGATTGAGAGGTCATCCCAAAGACCCGCACCCACAGCGGCGTCAGCGCCGGCTCGGCACGCACTCTTAAGCTCCTCCTTGTTCTTCTCGCTGGCCGCGTTGTCCACGCGCAGGGCTCTGCCGCTAAACTCCCTGCCGTTCAGGTTCCGCATGGCGCTGAGCGCCGTCTCCTGGTCCTGGTACTCGCAGAAGCCATAGCCCTTCGGTTTGCCCGTCTCGCGATCGTACACCAGCCTGCAGGGGACAAAGTGTGTGTGTGTGTGTGTGTGTGTGTGTGTATGGGGTTAATCCAATGCACAGTGAGGGCCTCCCTATACATGGGTCATGCCGTGTCTGTTAAGGGCCGGACCATCCTCTGCAGAGACCAGGCATCCACTGGCATGAGTTCTTTTTAAAAACTCATGATCTAAAATCGGCCAGATCTCCATACCTGAAGCTGACGACGAGTCCGACCTCAGAGAAGATGTCCTTCAGTTGCTCCTCTGTGGCTTCGTATGGGATGTTTCCCACTAAAAAGACACACAGACGAGCAACACATCAGGAAGCAGAATTTTTGGGTGTATAACAGACACTCAAACATACCTGCAGACACATCAATAAACACCCAACACAGCAAAGCACGGCCAAAGCCCCAGCACCTGGGACGGGCACTCTATTTTTAATGGCGTGACGTTCACGGGGAACGAGCTGATTACAGGAACTATGCACTGATGTTCACCTCCCTGCACAAATTCGTTCTTCCGTTTGTCCTCAGAAATGTGACTTGACCATTGCTCATCGACCACAGCCAGTGAGGCATGTGAAGCGTGCTGCAAGCCAGCATACGATTGGCTGGAAACTGACCCTCGTACTGAACACACACGCCTTCCGTGAACGACTGATAATTGTGAACTGGCGGCTCTCTCGATGACTTTAGTGAGTAGGTGGGTGAACAAGACACTCAGGTAGGCATGACTGAACGAAAGAGCTGCATCTCGGTCGTGACTGAAATACACCACATACTGGCACAGTACATCGCCTACATTTGTTGTGACTTCCCCTATACTGCAACTGGATTATAGCGACGCAACATTTTCACGATTTTGTTAACGTTTGGACTCTAGCTATGTGATGAGCTCTTAGATTTACGTTTTTAACAAACCTGAGTAGCTGAGGTACAATGCTGCCAAGACTTACACTCACACTGGTACGTAACTTTTCCTATCTAGCACTACTTAGCCTAAATAATGGGCTTTTCTGACATATCGTAACAAGTGTTTCAGATCCATTTTGTGCAAACAGAAATTGCCACTGAACGAGACATAACAAATCTTATGCATGAACTGAACCAAACAAAGTGTGTGCCCCTCAAAACAGAGAGGTCCATTTCGCGCATCCTTACTGTTTTTAGCGGCCATTGTACCGGAGGGCTTGCTGGCTAGCCGCAAAACGGTCCCTCTCCGAGTTTATTCTTATTCATCTAATAAAAGAAACCCGAAAATGTGAATCGGAAGCATTCAACAGTCTAACCGACATCCAGCCATACCGAAAACGGAGCGCAGTGACCGATCGACCGCAGGGTCTCTGCCTGCAGCAGCGACGACGGAAGCCGCCGAATTCGCCATGTTCGCCTCTTCACGCCGCGCGAGTGCTTCCCTTCGCCGTTAAGAATGCCACCGGGGCGCGCGAGGTGCTCATGGGAGTTGTAGTAAAATACTGATACTCTCCATCCATCTTCCTATGGCTTATACTCGGTGATGATGATATCAATAATAATAGAAATTCATCCATTTATTTCCTATATTTTCTTTTCCAGTATAGGGTCACAGAGCACAGGGCTATAAGCAAAGGTTTACACGCTCACATGCAGCATCGCACCCTATGGGCAATTTGGAGACACAAACTCACCTGCCTGCATGTTCTTTGTGCAAAAATGTGAAAAACGTGTAAACTAAATACACACACAAAGCCAAGGGTGGAATTCAATCGCATAGCCCTGGAGGTGTGAGGCCATATTTCTGGCCAGTGAGCCACAACACCACTACTGCGGCTGTTTGTAAGACTGATACATGTCAAAGTGCATCACATTTTTCATTCCAAAGCCCAATCCCACTGCAAAGGAAACACAGACACTGTACATTGAAAAGCCAAAACATTCTGAAGACCCACTCACTATGCGAATCATGTGGAATCTCATAAAAACAGTGCATATCAAGTTTTGGGATATATTAGACAGTAAGCCATCATTTGGCAGTCCACAAGCCTAGTTGCTTTGCAGGTGCTCTGACCCTGTTGCTTGGCCATAAATGATTTTTTCCCTTGTCAAAAGCACTCAGATCTTTTCCACTGCCCATTTCATCTGCATTCAATATGTCGACTAAGAGTACTGAATGATGAATTTTTAAGTCTATGCCCCTAGTCTAGTCTATGCACCATATGACTTGAAATCTATATACCATGTGACCTAGAGCAGACATCAGATGATATGGGAATAAATCGGCCTATTAATATGTTAATGTTCAATGTAAGGAAAAGAGCATCAGATTTTACAAAAATTCTTCAAGGGTTCTGGTGGACACAGGAGTCGTGTTACACATCCAGGATCATCCCGGCACATCTTTAGGAGAGAATGACGATTTCGACAGGATGGTGGAAGGCAGCTTGTGCAGATGCTGGGGGGCTGGAGAAGAGAAAGCTCAGAGTGAAGGGAAAGAGTGTAAGACAAAGAAGGTAAGCAGATACACGCCCAGAAGAGATGGCTTTGTTGCAGGAAGAGGTTGTGAATAGGAGACGTGGTATTTGGAAGTGAAACCAATTTCCATGATTCTGTAGCAATATGTTTAGTCAGACAAAAAAGAGGAACATCTGCCTTTGGGGCATGTTAACATCTAGAAGCAACAGTCCGGATAATGGCTCAGAGTAACATTGAGTAACTGAGACTGGAAACCAGCGTATTTGATATGCAAACAGGATTAGTTGTATAGCTCTTGATTTTATACATATTGTTTCATATATTACATGTCTTGTCTTTTGTTTCGGATGGCACTGTTCAGGGAGTTGCTAACACACTCTAGCTGTGCTGTCTTGAACGATGGTGGCGCAGGAAGATGGTGGCGCAGGAGGTAGTGCTATCATTCGGCAACCGGAGGGTTGCAGGTTTGAGCCCAGGTTCCTCCTGA
>JAODKL010000002.1:18862074-18892051 GCA_026780765.1 Petrocephalus schoutedeni | reverse complement strand
TTCCGGGATAGGCTCCGGACCCCCCGCGACCCTGAACAGGATAAGCGGGTTGGAAAATGGATGGATGGATGGAATAATAATAATAATAATAATAATTATTATTATTATTGTTGTCATAACCTTTTCTTTCACTATATTATTTTATTGATCTGTTCAGTACAGAACAGATACCAAGATAAATATGTTTTCTCAATTAATAGCATAGACGATTTGATATTTGAACAGATCTATTTTCATCTCATGTTTTGTTGGACTTTCCCCCCCAATTTGTCATGTACTTCAAGCAGAATTATCACAAGAGGATTCTGACATTGTGAAAAGACCATTCTCACTGTAATGTGTCACGGTGATAATCCATATATAATGTATTTACGTCCTAGTGGTTCAGTGTTTTTATTTAAAACGGTTTACTTCGAATTTTTATTGAATTTTGATTTAATTAACTTTGATTATAATGAACTTCAAATTACGTCGAACTTACGTACAACTTCGCTTTTTAAAAATCCACCCACATATGTACGTCACTTTGAGTCTGGTCAGATGGGTGATGGTTCCTGCAACTTGCATACCTAAGAGCGCTGAACAAGGACACTGCCTGTGACGTGGACGATAAGGGCGACATCACGGGAATCATTAAAACTACATTGTGTCATGAAAATCGACTAAGTATGTTTTGACTAATTTATTTAGATAGTAGTAATAATAATCATAATAATAATGATGACGATGATGATGATGATGATGCGCGATATGCGTTTGTTAAATGTAATTTATTGAAGCAAACGCAGTTCTTATAAGCCTCTTTCAGTTGCTCGAAAGCTGGAACGCTGGGGGGCGCAAGAAAACGTAATTTTACATTCGGAAGACGATTCCTGCATAATATAGTATGCAATACTGGTATTATTGAAAGTTCTGTTAATATAATAATATGGTAGTGGGAAATAGGGTTTGCAATTTGGCTACGTCAGAATAAAACGCCAAGCCTAGACATTTTAAACAAACATTTGCATGAACAATCTAAAGGGCAACGCATGTTTCGTACGAATGCTGTGCGCGTTTTGTGTAAGCGCCTTATGTTTGTGCATCACGAAAAGGTCATATACTTTCTGTACCTTCATTTGCACAAGAAACCCGCTTATACGAAAGCAACTATACATATAACAATAAGTTCCTTTAATTAACAAAATAAGCTGGTTCCACTGGGGCTCGAACCCAGGACCTTCTGCGTGTAAAGCAGACGTGATAACCACTACACTATGGAACCATGGTGTACTTGTCGTTGTATAATGAATAAGTTTTTCACAGGGTTTTGGTACACCATTCATTGTGTCTGTTGGAGGTTGATATTGCTTGTTGTGAGTGGTGTAGATTCAGATTTGATCAAATGAATGAATTCTGAATTATCTGGACACACGTGCCGTCTGTGCTGCAGCTGAATGATGTTTATGTTGAGTTTTACTTAGCTTGTCAATTTCTAATTCACACCAAGATACAGAACCGTACATAGGCTGTTAATAAGCAAATTTCTCGCGAAGTGTATAATGACAGCTCTGTTTAGCTAACCAGTTTTGCCAAGTACCTCGTGCTGGTAAGTGAGTCGGACGCCTGATTATTGTGATCGCACCTGCACTTGTTTATTATTGTGCTGGGAACAAAGAAATCGAACTTAAGGTAAGTTTGTTGTATCGCCAGCTGTTACCCAACAATCTATACACAATGCAAATGTAATTTGGAATTAATTATTAGCTATATAGACTTAATATCTCTGCTTGGAGGAGGGAATGCCGTGCGTTGAATAATACCTTAGCCCATGAACTAAACATAAAAATCCACCGTCTCTCTGAAAACTCCAGCAAACCTGGGGGTTGCGCAGGTATGTCAATCAGCCCCTGCATGACAATTAATTTTACCTTTCGTGTACAACCCATTGCTAGTTAATCACGTAAACTGAATACAGCGCGAGACTGACAGAGTTACGTGTGTTACTACCTTAACTAATTTCACCACACCATATGTTAGTGAAACTAGCTGGCCCGTTATACCCGGCAAAAAGACATTCATCGAAACCAATCTGACATAAAGGGCATATCAATTAGGCTATGTTAATTTCCAGCGGATGTACTCATTGTTCTATGTTTACATAATCGAACAATCCATTTCCCCCAGCTTCATGATATCCAATTACTTTAAATAAAGTATGCGCACTGCAAATTTGACTGCCGAAATGACGAAATGAACGATGTGGTGCACCATTCTTTTTATAACAGCAGGAACTTAATATTCAAACTGTTTTGTTTCACATTCCTTTTCCGTAAAGATTTATAGACCGCGTTATTATTTTATAGTTATAGCCTTCGTTTACTGTTGTCAACCGTGTCACATTTCTGGGGCATAATAAATCCCCAGACTTCCGCGAAAATATACAGTAGGCGAGATCGCTCGCGCAAGTCGCAATGCACTTGTATAAAAAAGTTAGTAATGGATCATTCGCCGGATATCACCCTGCAGCTCCCATCGCGAAAAATAAACCTAGGCATGGTGCAGGGAAAGACTCTGCCCGCTGCTTGAGAGGGTACATTGAAAGACAAGAGAAAGTCTTGACATGGCACACCCTCCGGCTACAAAGCTGACACTACTGGGAAATGTTCGGCTTTCAATGCGCTGGAAAACTGCTGTGGTCCCGTAGAGGTATTCCTCAAAGCATTTTTCCCATGACACAGTGCACGCCGGTTACAAACGGGTCGGGAGCACAACAGACCCCATAACAAAGAAAGAAGCAGCGAGAATTTCGAGCATAAACCCAGGCAATGCCGTATTATGACAGCGAAAAGCCGGGCACACGACAGGCATTGACTCGGGTGCCACTACAGTGGGTTTCGGGGGAGAGCTGTTTGTGCCTCGCTCTCCCGGAAATAAGTCGGAACACAATAGGGGCTACTTAAAGGCTGCAGAGCCGGGGGTCCATGTTAGTGGAGGAGGGCCATTCGTGTTTATGGCCCTCTATATTAGACGACCACAGGATGCAGCCGCAAATTAATATTACTTACAGTCCAGTTAGTGATTAAGCCGGCATTAAAAGGGATAGTGAAGTGCATCCTTAGAGACTGGGTTAATTTCACAACGGAATACCTATGAACATTCTTTTTCATCTGTTGTTCATTATCCTTAGTTACCCAAGAGAATTTAGCTTATCCAGCTGTCCGTTCATGGTGGGCTTTGCCGTGATGTTCCCCATAGAATGAATGAGCTCTACTCATCCCCATTATATAAGCCTACGCATTAGGTTACAGGGTAGAGGTGCCCATTTGGCTAAAAATTTAAACGTTGTTGGTAATTCAGTCCTAAACAAGTAATATGTGGACTGATGGCATCCAAATGAATGTCGCTAGCATGAAAAAATACTCATTCATGCCTAGCCCCAGACAAACAACAACCTGCAGTGTCAATTTAACAGGCCTAGCCTATTGAGAATGTCTATATAATCCTGCAGCATTTCATAAACACTTATGATGTTAAATGAACACTACAGTGTCATATTAAGACTAGGCCTACTACGTTTTCCATGTACAATGAACACCCCAAATATACTGGTCTGATGACAGAGCAGTGGATTAGGGGTTTAAACAGCAATTGTTCTCTAAAGCACTACTACTACAGCAAAGAAAAAAAATGCTAAGACTGGTCTGGAAGTGACAACAAATTGGAAACTCATAAATGGGAGTGGAGGTGTTTAAGAAAACAGGGTCAAACTGACCACAGAAGCCACTCTGGATTAAGCGACCCGGAGCAACACAAGCTATCCACATGGCCGTGCTAGATAATGAATCTAAATACATTTTCCCCAAAATCTGATAATGAATAAGTATAAAAATCTACACGAGGACACCTCAAGGGTCTTATCCCGTTATAAACCGTTCTACTTAGACGGTACAAAGTTGGATAAAAAGCATTAAGGTGCTGCGGAACAGGTTCCTTTGTATTACTTAAAAGATGACGGATGTTTGTCTTATTTTAAGTTTACCCATGACTAGATGTCGTTATACAGTCCAATCCAAGACTGGGAATTTATAAGACAATGTCCGTACCATAGGCTTGAGTGTTAGACAGAAAGGCGGCGGTCTGACATTCGGCTAAGTCGCTTGCTTGTTTCTTTTCATTTTAAATTCCGTGCAATTATATTGAACAAAACAAACGTAGATAACTAAGAGCAGATTCGAGAGGGGTCAAATAACATAGAAGCGAGGAAATCATCTTTTATACATGAGTCTTCTAAGCAAATGTATAGCTAAAGCAAATCAGGCCGTCCAGTCCCCCTGTTTTTAAAGTGTTTGGAACGTGTTGGTAAAACACGAATTTTATGTAATGTAGACAAACAATGTAGTAACATTCATTACAACATGTGATTTGCGTTTTTAAAGAAAAAGGCCTATTTATTTTTCTCTCGTAAACAATATGCACCCCAGTTTTCGCACCCGAAACACGACGCCAACCTGTATTTATTCACCTGTGGGAAAAAAGCTCGCATTAGGACCCAGCGTGCGCGATTTTCTCTCCAGCTGCTGCGGTCTGAAACTGGCAATGAGGGAAGATCGCGAGGAGAAGCCCAAAATTTTACCCCGGGCTTTTATTCCACTTTAAAATCAACGAGACCCAAAACTAAAATCACCCCAAGTCACGCAGCCGTGCTCCCCGGTTCGGGAATCCCCCGCGTTTTAAACGGCACAGAGCAGTTTGGGGCTTAAGGTAAGGCGCCGCGATACCATGCCATTACTAATAACAAAGGAGCTACTGGCGAGCGAGGGGGCATTATGGGGGGGTGCATTGCACAACGCAATGGAGGGCGACACTTAGACTCTTTAAACTTTGCGGTAATAACTGTAGTACAGTAAAGTTAACCGGCCTGTTCGAAGGCAGCGCAGTCACGTCAAGTCGTGCGTAAGGTAAATAAATCGATTTCTTGAAGTGTCAACATAAGTACGTCACTCAATTTCGAGTGTAATTGAATTTTAGCCGGAATGTGTCACCGCACACCCAGCACATGTAAATCCAGTGCCGCCTTTCTGATGCTTGACAGCAGCCAGCAGAGATCATTTGCTTTAGTGCTGTTCTCTGTTCTTGGCTTAAGTTTGGATGTACGTTGACTTTCATTCTATGCACCTACAACGGCATAGACGTTTCCTTTTAATTTTGTTTTTATGTACAAGTGCGTTGCCCTTATATTATAAGAGCTGCTTTACTTTGCTATTTAGCCTACACATTAGGGATTCCGTCCGGAAACACACTAATTGAGTTAAATGGGCATTGGTTCTTTCTAGGAACAGCACCGAACTTACAGCATTTTATTTTGCTTTTGTTATTGTTATTCTGCGCTTGTTGTTTGCAGAACTTGTCTGATAGGCCCGATTAATTATATAACATCTTACTTGAAGCAAGACGCAGGGCACGGGACATTCCTTTTTAGCGGGGCTGCCTCAGTTTGACAGGCCTAATAAGTTAGACGGCAACGAGCTGGCTAAGTCAAATCAGGTGGCCGGAATCACCCGAGAAAGATTCCCAAATGCACAGGAGATCCGGTAAATTGTTCGGTACCGCCAGCTAAATGCACGCCATCATTTCGTTTTATCGGCCTGCACAATACTTTTTTTCCCCCTGGTAAGCGGGAGAGTGTCGGCGAAGCAGCCGGTATGTGCCCCGTTAGGAGACTCCGAAATGGGGCTGCTTGGGCTAGCCGAATGTCATCCCGGGCACACGGTCGCGTTCTGATCCGCGCAGAACACGGAAAGCCGCCCGCTTCGCCGTGTGCAGGAAACGGCGTCCGGCCGCGTCCCGTCATCCCGGATTGCCGGCGGAGCTCGGGAGCCGCCGGTCCCCGCTGCGATTCGCTTTGCCGAGCTCAGTCTGTCGCCCGGCGATCCCCCGGACAACACGGCGGCTCGCTCTCCTAAGACCGCACAGTGTGTACATCGCAGACCGGCATCTGCTGTTCAACAGTTAAATGTTGCAAAACTGTTTTGGTTTTATTGTTAAACATTGTATCCCGTATCATCCTATTTGCCGCCTCGGGAGCGTTTGCCGATTAATTACAGATCCGACGGCACGTAATCTGTGAGCTATGTGCATGTGTTTATTGTTTTAAAGCAGCCGCCTGGCGCTCTAACAATTGTTATTCGAGCACGCTTTGCCTCCTAAAACAGCCGATACGGACATGTCCTCAGCGCACGATTTCCAGACGAAAGCGGATTTGCCGCTATATCCCAGCGTCGCTTCGCCGTGCTGCATTCGGGGGGCTGATGAAGAAATAGGTCATCGTCTCGTAGTTTTGTTTATTTCCATAAACGCGTTTCCATTTCAAGATTGCCACGCAGAGACCATTTAAGGCATTTTATTTTGCGTTGACCACTGATAGTTCGCGCGATGAGGATGTTTTAACAAATTGTACCTTTTAACCTAGCTACACGTTACATGAGCTCATTACCTGGAGACTAATTAATTCAAAATATAATTTGATCCTCGTCTATTTAAACCCCTCATATATAATCCTGGTGAAAAGGCGGAAACTGGTGGCTAGGATAGTCTAATTTTATTAATATGTTGTATAGAAGGTGTGAGAACCTAACAAGGTTAAAAAAGCTATGGTGTTTACTATGGGGAGGCAAATCTATAGGCTTGGTAATGCGCCGTAGAGCTGCCGCCGTTACCTGCTGTGACCTTGCTATAGGAGCCGGGCTCCCGGCGCCTTAGCCGGCGTATCTGTGTGCACTGGATGCTTCTCGCAGCGGAGGCTGCAATCTCCCAGGCATGGCTCACAGACATCTGCAAAAGTGTCGTTTGGTGTAGTTTCGCTGTTCTGTATGACCGTCGCCGGGGGAGTTCCCTGGCGATAATTAGGCAGCATAACGAATGAAAAAAAAGCGCATCGATACTAATGATCATATTCCTTACATTGTGGGTCGAAGATGCATTAATCATGCGATCGTTTACTGCACTAGATATGTACAAGTCTTACGAGGTATTCGACACGTTATTATTATTATTATTATTATTACCTCCATACGTCTTTCCCCCTATTTTACAAATGCGATTAGGGTTAAATACCTTATCAAGTGTATTAGAGGGGGCCTTCCGGGGCCCCTCCGGCGAGATGACCGGTCAACCTTCAGTTTACGGTTTTGTGAACGTAACCACTACTCGGAATTACGTATGTAACCTAGAACTACAGAAAGCTTAACAGACGTGGCGGCTCGATGTAATATTTTAAGCAAACACGGCATGAGCGTTGCTTTCCCCAGCGTGCACTGGCGGTCACTCGCCAGTTACCCGCATCACTAACGCTATTCAGCCCACTTTACACAGACTCTTCTCAGACAAACTAACGAGTGTGCTGGCAGTTGAGTTGTTAACGTTTCTTCTATATAGCAGTTTCGCTGCCCAGCGGGTTGAGCGGTCTGGTTAGGGAACGAGAGGCGGAGTCTGGTCTTCCTGGTTATAGAGTGCTCGGTCCCCAGTCATGCACAACACGTACCAGTCCCGCTAATCGTGGGTTGTGGTTGATTTAGGAGAGGCCAGGTCAAAAACTTGCATCTGAAACCAAAATGATGACTGAATTGAGATTTTAAATCTGTTATGTTCTCCGCGATTAATGACTTCCGTTGTATGTCAGCCTCTCCAACCACACGCACAGTAACGACCTACATCAACAGAGATGGCCAGCATCACTTAAAACGCAGCGCTGTTAGAAGCTCCCAGTTAGTCTCGTCAATTTAATTATACTTACATTTTATGTTTAGAAAATGGTTGGTTTTCTATAACTATAAGACTCCCAATATATGTGTTTTTTTCTGATTTTGAATTTGTATTCAGAGATGGCTCTTTGGTGGGTAAATATGTCAGAACGTGCTGCATCTTCTACAATGAGAGACACTCTATAATATGTTTTAGGACAGACCAAAATGCTGTGTTTTATTATTACAGCTAAGGCCAATGTACACCCGGCTTAATGTTTCAGCGGAAGAGCTGAGGTCCAGCTGGTCAGTGAAATTGGTAAAGGCACAAGTAAGCTTAGAGACATACTAGCGAAACCAAATGCCTCTCAAATGATGACAGTTTCGGAAGATGAGGTGGCTATATAGAAGGTTAATAGATGGTTTCTTGGACTTTGGGGAAAAAAATGGCTCACTAGGTACCAGTTGTTGTCTTACAACTCCAGGGGTCGCAGGTTTGAATCCAGTTACTATTTCTGTCTGTGAGTAGCATGTGCTGTGCTGTCACGGGTGTTTTCATAGTACATTGGCTTGCTCCCATAATCCTCCCATAATCAAAAGACCTGATATTCAGGTGATGAAGCCAAAGTAGCTGTGTACTGTGTATGACCCCAATCACTATGGTATGTCCATCAGCAGAAAATGTATGGACAGATATTCAAGCAGGCTGTAATATACAGAATGACTTGTATATAGCTCCGCAATTCACTTAATAATCATGTCTATTTTATTGAGTGGATTCAGCTTTGGCTCCCTGTTCAAGGGTGAACTACAGGAACCCTTCTGAACTGTCACCCCTTTGTTAAAAAATGCAGTTTTTATCAAAGTGGCAGCAGGATAATCTGTTCATAGGCCACAAGCTCAGCAATGATAATTTCAGGAGTGCCTCTGTTGATTGCTCGGGATCCGGCATTGCATTCGTTGCCTTTCCGGGTATGAAAATGTGACGAAGTTAGTTGTTGGTAGACACAAAGCAATGTTAAGTCAGGAAATGTCCTGTCCAGTAGTAATCCACAGCCTAGACATGAGGACATGCTCTGTTTCAGTTTCCACAAATCCCACCGAGTCCACAGTAATATTGTCATGTGTGAGGAGGGCTGGGAAACAGTGTGAGGGCCTTCTGTCAAGGCTTTTGCCATGAAAAGCAGCATAAACACCCTCGCATTAAAAGTCAACCTATTTCAGGTGGATATCGTATTCTTGCTTGAACAAAGCATTGAACCGCTTTGAGAAGTTGGGTGAGATGCAAAATTAGTATTCACTGATGTCAGACTGAATATTTTGAAAGCCTCAACATCAAAGCACAGGGAAAATCAGTCACTGCGGGAAACCTGTGGCTAGATGTTGGTCCATTTGGGACCATTTTCTGATTTAGGCATGGGCTCTAACTCTGAGAGTGGTCGGTTCTGAAAGAGATGAGTTTTTTTATGGACAGCCAATGGAGTGTTTTTTTTTTGGGGGGGGGGGGGGGGGGGGGGGGTTGAAACCACAAAGCTGTTGATTCAAATCCCAGGATCCTGACTGATGCTGATGATGTACCCTTTGAGGAACGTACTCGATCTGAGTAGATTCTCGAAGATGGTGTCCAGCCTCATGAAATAGCTTGATATGTCACCTTATACACAAAGAAATCACTGGACAGTAATTGTGATGAGAGCACAAGGAATTTAACATGTGTTTCTATGGAGGAGGTGGAGTCTCTTTTTGAAGTGGAAATCACTAGTCGGGGGTCAGGAGTCATAGGATGAGAACATCTTGGATGAGGGAGCAAGAATCAGAGAAGATGGATCAGAGAGGAAGTCAGGGGTTTAAATGGTTTCCTGTTCTTCAGCTCTGAGGAGAAATGGTCAAGAATCCAAAGGAAGATTGATAAAAATTAAAAAGTCAGGGGTCTTGGCATCAGGGGTCAGTGATTTATAGGGATAATGTGGATTTTGGTGTGATTATGTGAAGAGGGCTGATATGATGCACCTGAAATGAACTGGGTGTTAGGTTGTCTTCAGCCTCTTTATGGTGGAACCTGAATTTAGCTAAACTGATTCAGGACTGGAGGGAAAAGGTGCTGATTCGGAAGGAGGGCCTCAATTTAAATGAATTATGCATTACAGAGATTCGACAATTGGCAGAGAGGGAAAAAAGTAGGCATGCAGAGTGCAAAGGTTATGGAGGATGGTTATGGTATAGGTTGGGTGCTGTGGGCAGTAAGGAAACCAAAGCCAGCCTGTAACAGGAGTATTTGATTTAATGTTCACAATTAGCTACACAGCTGGTTTAATTTCTTGGTTTGACTGGAAAGAGTTTGCTGTTTGTTTTTGACAGAACTATGCTGGATGTAGCATGTGTGTTTCTACCATCTATCTTCAGTATATTGCACCACTAATTCTTTCAAGATCTTGTTTGTGTATGTTTCTTATAAATCTGTAGTGAATGGTCAAACGGTTTAGCGGGTGTCCACCCGAAAGCAACTGATAACTTCCCTCTTGAACGGTAAGCTTTCAGTCTTTTCAGAAAATCTACACTGGTAAACACTTCCTTCCTATCCGTATATCCAGTGGTAATTCCCGTCTCTAACCTTAGACAGGAATAGGGGATCTCGTTTATTTACGCCGTCGTTTTCTTAGGACGGGAAAGTCTCCGCATTTGACTGGACAGTAGCTAGATCAGGGTAGTGTAGATATTTGGTCAAAAAAAAATAGTCAGTCGCACCCATCTACCTGAAATATAACCTTATTAAATTTTATGGAGTTTACAAAATAAATATGGTTTTAACCATTTGGGTGTAGTCAATGATAAACTTTCCTCCTGATATCGTCAGTCCAGCTAATCAATGTCACGGCTGCCCCTGTAATACGAGGCAGTTATCTCTTGAATGGGAGCGGTGAAATTAACTAGTGTATTTTGATTGGCATGATAAGCGTTGTATTAAAATGCATTGTGTTTCTTTTCAAGTCAATGCACGATACTTCGGCTCATGTACAATAGTTCAGTAGGATATCCACACTTCGAAGGGTCTCGTGTCCTCGTGTTAATGCCGCGGCAACGTCGGAGCAAACGCTATCTTTTCAAGCTCCTTTTTGTTGGTCGCTTTGGACTGAGTTTTATACTTCTTGCACAGTTTAAGGAAGCAGAAGGCAACGTTTCTGTGCACATTTCTTTTCGTTGCCTTTGAATGTCGCAGACCACTGTGCCTTTATTACCGTAATCTGTATTTTCACTTTGCCACTTAGGCTTTTTCAGTTTAGCGCACCGTTGCGATCCCCTTTCCCCTTGAGCGGCTATAATTTCGCGGTGCATGCTGGTATTTGTAGTCCTTACTCCTCCCTTGTTTGGCCTTAAACTTTGAGGGCGTGGTAGCGAGACACTACAAGTCCCACATTTTCAATTCTCCACTGCCCCTCTCTCTCCCATCGGAGACTGAGATACGGTACAGACAGTCTTGACGAACCCCCCCCAGACTTTCAGAACCGAAAACGGACGAGATTAGTGAACTGCTACGGACTATAACGAAAGACACGGAATTCACATGTCCTTTGATGTATTTCTCTCATTTACCAACTAAACAAACGGGTTTGTGACTGTTTATATAATTTGACATAGCTACCTTGCAGGCTGATTATTTTTAACGAATTATTCAGTACCGGAGTGGAAAAGGAATCGGTTCGAGTCTGAAGATCCTATTTATAAAGCTAGGAAGGTTCGGCCAGGGCCGAGGGAAGACGGTCTTGCAGATACTCTGTCGGTACAGTCGGATACAGATAGCTGCCTTAAACATTGCCAAGCGCTGTGTAGCCTAATGTAGACGAATGGGCGCTCCGGGTTAGACTTCGCTGCGCAAGGATCTCGAACCGCCTGTTATTTTCAACACATCCTGAGAGTAACGTTGCCGATTGTATCACGTACAGTAACTCGTCGGCGGGCGATAAGTTACACGCAGCCTTGTTACATTTTTTGCACCTCCGATACTTTATGTCGGAATGTCCAAACACTGGGCAAAAAAAAGTGCAAATGGTCCTCCCGTGTGCGAGGCTCTAGCCGTGAATATTGCCTTATGACGAACATAAGGTTGGGATATTGTCTTATCGCCTGCAATCGCATTATGCAGACTCTACCCCTTTGGCTTTGGATATTCCTGGGTAGAATGAATCCGTGCCTTGAAGTTTGGAGTGTTGGCTTGTTTTTTTAGAATTCCGGCTGGGGTCATCGATTATTGTTAGCTAACGTGTCAGGGACGTTTCGGAGGCAGTTTGGTCACATTGTGGCCGCCTGTGCATGCAGGGGGGGCAGAGATTGCAGGACGTGTTCGACTGGAAATTGTCCTCGAAATGCAGTTGTGACAGTTTTGTAGTTGAAGGCTTATGCGTTCGCCGTCACGGAGCCGTTTTGCTTAATTCGGTTTAGACTGAATGGCATTTTGGGGAGTCGCATTGTTCTTCCAGCCTCAACATTTCGGATCACCTGAGAAGCACTCGGCGGTCCCTTCGTTTTCCGAGATCCCCGTTCCGGAGCGGGCGGCTCCTTTCGGGGCAGACCTGCGAACTGGAGGAAAACCCCCGACGAGTGCGGTGCACTTCAGCATCGACGGCGATACGGCAGCCCGATCCCGCACCAGGCTCGGATGCACCGAAGTGTCTTGACTACATTACCAGCATCCCCGTAGGCTTGCCTGTGTGTGTGTGTGTCTGTGTGTGCGTCGGATCGGCGCTGCGCAGACGGCGGACGAGGAAGCGAGTCGGTGTACGCAGTCAGCGAAGGTGGTTTATTTTCGTCGCGTTGCCTCATTGTGAATAACATCATCAGCGGACTTGGAGTTAGACGGCGGACCCGCGGTCCTCGTAATCCGTCCTGGCACACGGGGCTCCGGGGCGAGCGATCGCACGGAGAGATCGGTCTCCTAAAGAGAGGCGGCGGTACGCCGCGCAGCATCGGAGCGAACGCCGCTCGGAATAACGCCGGAGTAATGCTGTCACGGGTCATTGTCCGGAGTGCTGCGCGATCGCCGGGCACAGGGCTGGGCCGTGTCCCTCTAGGGCTTCGGGGGACTTGCTTATTGTTTGGGGAAAGTGTAAACATTCGCGTTTGGGTCGTGGACGTGCTGTTTACAGGGCTGGTGCCCCCGGTTAAACCGTCTGCTTTTATGTTACATCGAACTGCCGTGGCATCCTGTCCGTTTTAATGACCAAACCGTACTGGAGGGGTAACGATTGTCGGCAAATATTTAAATGCTTTAGTGAACTATTAATATTTACGTGTCCGGATATAGGTAACACTTTTCTGTACAGTTGGAGTGTATATGCCAATTAAAAGCACGCATCGTAATGGAAAGATACATGACAATTGTTTAGGGCTTCACACTTTTCGAAAGCAGGTATTTTTAATGTATAAAGTGCGTACCTGTCCGACGTATTTTCCTTGGTCTATTTGATGTCCTAATGCCAAAGATAATGCTTAAGATTGGTTTATAGGGGCACTTGAATTACGGAGAAAAGTACGAGTTGAAAAAGTTGATCACTTTTATGAATAGGCTTAATTGTAAATTAGTGGGAAATATTTTATCCTGAGTGCACACTGGATGAAGTTGATTGGCCCTTCTTCAGTGTGGATTTGGCTCAGTGCTAATGTCGGTGCTCTTGTTGGTGTTTTGGGGTCCTGTACTACTTCCTAAAGCTACAGGAAGCTTTACCGAAATACTCTGCCATTGGCTTGGACAGAGAGCCCCCAAGCCTATTCCAGTGCTCCCCCCTTCACCCCACTAGCGAGTTGAATCGACCTCTTCACTCTGCAACAGCGTACCTGGCTGGGCCATCAGTGACTGTGCCCCCCCCCCACCTTCTCCTAACAGCCTTAACAAGGAACAGTGAGGCATGTCACGGAGGGGTGGGGGTGGGGGTTGTTGGTAGGCAGAGTATTGCCAGGCTGGGAAGTATTCTGAAAAACGGAATACTGTATTCTGGAGAATCAGTATGCTTTACAGTTCCCTAGCCTCATTCCTGTACTTAGAAACCACTGAGAGATCCATGGATGCCATATTTGGGTTTGTGTCTCTTCCTACCTGCATCAGACCCTCGTGTGTTTGGCATGACATGCGACCAGCTTACGGCGGTTCCCTTGGTTGTGCGACACCAGCTGATGGAGATGGAGCTCACAGAGATTGTTCCCAGCCTGCTAGCATCTCCACTGGGTTTTTTTCAGGTGGTGGTCACCAGAGGAGATGGATTTTTTGCATGTTTTTTAAATGTGTGGTTTGACACCCTATTGGCTGCCACTCAAAGGAAAAATCAGCTGACGTCTTTCAAATACATCCCTCATTAATGAACAACGATCTCGGGTGACTGAACAGCATTTGATCAGTCTTTTCATTCAGGATAATTCCTGCAGATTCATTTTTCTTTTTTAAACTTAAGCTGCAATGCTTATTATGTGAAGCTTTGCTGTATCTTCCCAGTGTTCCCAGCTCTGACATGGAGCCTGACTGACATTTTCTTCAGAAGTTGGGTTTTCCTGGAAATGGTTCTGGGTCCCCCACATCCTGGGCCCTTCGGCACTCAAAATGGCCCGCTTGCGATTAAGCGAATGTGCAGCCTGACTCAGACTCTTAACACCGAAATACTTACAATGAAGTGACGGGGGGGGAAACCTGCAGGTAGCCCAAGCTCCCTGGTGGTGCTCTGGTCAGAGCAGCTCCCCTCCTTCCTGTAAATGGGGGTCTGGGTTGAATCGCCTTGCTCTCTTGTTGACCGTCCCTGGCATAGAGACCCTAAGGTCTTTGCCCGAGCGGATTGGTGGGCCGGGACTCGGCTCCGGGCTACGCAGTGCCGCCCGCGCTCCGCCGGGGGTGAAATTGAGCGGGTCGCGCTCTCCCCTGCGCGAGTCGTCGCTCGGCGAGGCCGGCTGGTGGCACGCACGTTGGCGGATGAGTGTCCTGCCCTTCATCTCTCCCGAAGCCGACGCTGCCGGCATTTAGGAGGGGGGCCAGCAGTAAATCGGGTCTCCGTATTTGCCTCTTACCTTTCTTTTTAAATCTGTTGACAGAAAATGTTATTGTGAAACATGCCGGTTGTGAGGAAATGTAGCCATTGCCACATAGCAGCTTGTCAAGGATGGTTGCTACAGAGGCATCCGACGGAGTGCGAGGTGTCTGGCTTTGACATCGGATAGGGATTGCTTGCACTGGCTGATGCAGAAGGCGGAGTATTCCTGGCTATTTTGGAGTCTTAAATTTCCAAGAGTGATGCATCCCATAACAAGGAGAAAAAAAAAAAGACTTCAAGACGGATCGAGTGTTAATCTCCGTCCCCGTTTTTTAGCCATGGAGGGCGATTGCCGATGGCTGCATTCAAACAGACACTCGTGTCTCGTTATTAAAATGGATGTTTGAATATTCAGAATTTGGTCCTTGCGCAAACTTTGCTCAGGTCCACTGGACCGGCGACTGTGCCGTGTGACGGAAGACTAGATCCGACTATATGTGTGTCTCTTGTTCTTTTGGACTCCGTATTGGAGATTTCTCAGCCCCACCGCCTGAAATATCCCCTGCTAACTGCCTTGTAACTTTTTGACGTTACTGACAGGTGTATTACTTTAATTTCGCGGAAACGCTGCGCTTGTTGCACCGTTTTCTGTTTGTACACATGGGAAATTGGTTCAGCTGCAGACAGATGACAGTCACATTTTATTACTGGGATTGTGTGCAAATGGCAATTGACACTTGACGAGGCTAGGAATTAAATAGATCTTTAATTATTATAATTTAGTATTTGGAATGTTATATGGACCTGTGCTTCAGTGTGTGAAAGATATCGTAATTATGAGTTAATGTAAAATAATGGGGCAGCGTAATTTTCCATTGTACATCGAAAAGCTTTGCTAAAGGGGGAGGAATCTGCTCGGGGAGCTTAGCGGTAGATAAGAAACGGATAATGGCTGCATTAGATGTATCAATTTCTGTATTTTCCGAGAGTCGCACACGAAGCTCTCGCGCTCGCCCTGATCAACCCCCCTGTTTCCAGCAGAGCGTCACGGACGGAGGATTCGGCGGCCGCTGACCCGGCTGGGCTCGCACTACGGAATGCCGCGCTAACAGCCGTCATATGCAGGTAATGTGCCGCGAAAGGCCGGCTCACTCGTTAATACCGTCACTAACGATCACTCAGAGGCTAATCTATAACAAAGCAGCCAAAGTTGATTTTAAGGTTTAGTTAAATTAAAGCCTCTCCTGATTATTCTCGGATTAAAGTGTCAGCGCCACCGGGCTGTATGGTCTCACGCTGTCTCGCGGCGCAGGTGGATCCCACTCCAGCGAGCGCGGCTGATGGCGACACAGTGAGCTTCGCCAGTGGCCCTCCGTGCGCGGCGCCCAAGAGCATGGTGGGCAACCCGCCGCAGACGCTGTCCCCGGACCTCCGCGGAGACCTGCCTTCTGGCCAGCAGGAGCGGCCGGCGGCGGCGGCAGACGGCAAGGCCTCGAAAGGGGGCCCCGCCAACCCTTGCCCGGGGGTCGCCCCCGAACCGCAGGGCGGCAGCGAGACTCTGAATGCGGAGCTGCACAAGAGAGCCGACGTCGGCAAGACCGGGACGGCCGAGGCTGCCGGGCCGTTTCCCGCCCAGCAGCGGCCTTGCGGTAAGAAGGCCTGTAAGGATGTGCCACTGAGTGCCGAGCACAGCAAGGCCAACCCAAGCAGAGGGCCGAAGAGCCAGGCCCACCCCGCCATAAGTCTTCCCCCCGGGTTTCATTGCTCGTCCCTTTTCAAACCTGGCCAGCCTGTGGCTTTTCTTCCCACGTCAAACTTGGGCTCGTCCTTGTGCAAGATCACGCTGCCGCCCGGGCTGGGCCCGATCGCCGCCCTGAGGGACGCCACAGCCAGCCAGTTCCCGCTTGAGGCCCAGCCGCAGAGCACCAGCTCCAACGTGGCGGCCCAGCTTCACACCTACGGCAACCACTTCTCTTTGGGCCTGGCCCCCGCCCCTGCTCCTGAGAGTAAGCCCCCCCCGGTGGCCGTGAAGCTGAAGAGCAGTTCCACGTCGGGCAGGAGCTCCAAAGTTGGGGCGGACCGCGGCTCCTCGCTCGGCCTTGCGGCGTCGCCCACCGTAGGCCTGCCGTTGAAGCAGCCGGCGTTGAGTTGGGCTCCGCTGGTCCCTCCCGTCTGCAGCAGCCCCACCCTGGCCAGTGTCACCCTGCACAGCAGGCTGCCAGACCACACCGAGAAAAGCCAGCAGAGGACTGCCGAGGCTGCGGCGGTGGCCTACGCCAGGCTGGAGCCGCAGTGCTGTGTCGCCGAGCCCAAGGCCGTATGTCCCGCTGAGCTCAGGGATGTGCCCCTCGACCTGTCCTCCAAGTCGAAGCGACAGAGCGTGGATAGAGAGCCACCGAGGCCCCAGAGGGGCTCCGAGTGCCACCACGAGGGAGCAGGCCTCACTGAGCCCATCTCCCAGAAGAAGGCTCCGGCGGCCATCTTCGGGTCTGCCCCAGCCTATGCCATATACCCAGACGCCCTCCGGAACGGCGTCCCCACCAAGCAGTCCGCCAAGCTGTTGAACCACCAGGTTTTGGAGCCGTCGGCATCCTGGGCCAAGCTCGCCCCACAGGGTCCAATGGCCAGCATTGCAGGGACCTACGTCGGCGTGGCCAGCCCCATACTAGCCTCCACCCTGCGCAGCAAAGACGGCAAGTGTGCCGCTTTCGTGGAAGACATCCAGAGCATTGCCAAGCAGGAGTCAATCTCCATAATTGACCAGGGGGAACAGCTGGCCTCCAGGGGGAAGAAAGGGACATCTGTGAGCAAGGAAATGCAGCACTCGAGTGGTTCAAAGCACTCAAACAGTATATGTTCTCCTGGAACTCAGGTCTGCGTGTCCAAGGATCCATTCTCTGCAGCCTTGTCTGGATCCACCAGCTCACACAACTCCGGGAAGCTTGCTGGCGGCAAAGCGGTTCTCCCAAAGGCTTCCGCCGTCGACGTCAGCTTGCGGCCCCAGCCAGGCCTGCTTCCCCACCAAAGAGCCTCGAAGCAGCAGAAGATCCTTCAAGGTAGTACCAAGGTACAGCTGGTGACCAGCTGCCACGGTGCTCTGATCCATGGCCCCCGACCGAGCCCATCCAGGGCAGAAGAGAAGAAGTGGGAGCCAGCTAAGTGTCCACTGTCAAACCTGGAGTCGATTGTGAAGCAGAAAGCGCTGGAGACCACAGGGTTGGCCCCGGATGGGGCTTGCAGTCTGGACACATTAGGCCTAAGAAAGCCTGAGGTGGAAAAGCTGCACTCGGCCCACCAAGACGCCCTCTTTCGACAGGGCAGCGCCGGGGGGTTCCCGCCTTTCAGGTCTGTGAAGTGGAGGGATGGGGCAATGGAGAGGGATTCCTCGCCGAGGGATCCCAGTGCTGCCCGCAGGTGCGATGAAGGAAGTGGCGCAGAGCAAAGGGGCGGAGTCTCGGACAGACAAGGCGGGCAAGAAGGGACCTCAGAGGGCAATGGGTTCCTGGACGCCGGCAGACCGCCGACTCGTGCTGCCGGTACCCTGGCCCACGGCCAAAAGAGGGGACACGGCCCGGCCCAGGAGGCTGAGGGAGTAGCGGGATCGGGGGCGAAGCAGTCGAGCGAGAGCCTCTCCCCTTGCGTGAAGCTGGAGGGCATCGCACTCTCCATCCTGAAGGGGCAGCGCGGCGTGATGACCGAGCTGGGCAGGAAAGCGCCGGCATCCAAGGGAAAAGCACGAGCCATCAAAGAGAAGAGGCTGAGCAAGAACAACGCGGCAGAGCCAGAAGCGGCCAGGCAGGCGGAGAAGGGGAGCCCGTCAGGGAGGCACGGGCGCCAGCCTAAGAGGGTAAGCGTGTCCGTTTGTTCAGAAGCTGGAGGATATTTGAGAAATATGGCGAACGATTCTCCCATCTAGACGGTTTGTTCGTCAGGCAGAATGCCGCGGTTCTCAGGTTTTGTTGCACAGCATCGATTCTATACAAACAAGGTTTTAAGAGAATCTGTTGAGTATGTGGCGCGACTTGCGAAGCTTTGGGAGCTGTTGACTTTCTTGCCGCCGACGAGCGGCACCCAGCCCGTAGACGGAGTGACCCATTTAGCGGGCTGTGCTCGGTCTCCCCCCGTGTCGCAGCCGAGGAAGTCGTGGGCACCTGGACTGGAGCCGCGCCAGGCCCAGCCGCCGCCGTGCCAGCAGGAGGAGCTGCGCAGGGGGAGGGCCGGCCTCCCCCGCACCGAGGAGGGTAAGGCCAACCCTCAGGATCCCCGACGGCTGACAGCCCCAGTTTTAGCGAGGATGTCCTAGAAATGTTACCCATCATGCTCCCCGTAACTGTGAGAAGTGTGGGATGCGTGAGGTTTGGGGGGGGGGGGCGGCGGGCTTCCCAGGTCATAGCCCATCTTTGGTCCATCCAGGTAACCCAAGTGGCCAGAGTGTAGAAGTGCCCCGTTCTGGCAGTCCTGCCGGGGATGCGGGGGACAGCGCCTCCCCCAGGCTGCGGAGAGGACGGCGGCGGGGTGACCAAGCCCGACAGGCCGGCTGGAGGCCTCCCGGCCCGACCCCTCCTCTCGCCCCGCTGGCTGTGCGCCGGCCTAGGGGGAGGCCCCGCTCCAACCCCCTGCCGAGCCAGTCCGACCTGGGGGGCGCGAGCCCGCCCCCCGGCGCCGAGAGCGACACCCCTGCCACCAAGAAGAGGAGGCGTCGCCGGAATCGGAAGTACCAGAATGGGGAGTACGTCATGGAGAAAGAGCAGGCCGGGGAAGCGGGGGCCCAGGAGAAGTGTGCCAACCCTCAGAAGGGCTCCAGGACCGGGGCAGGTATGGCAGAGATCACGCCAACATAGCTGGGGCTCCCCCGCATGCTATAGTACCTCTGGAGGGGGGGGTCACATCACCTCATAGTGCTTCTGGGGGGGGTGCATTATGAGGAACCAGTTTCATTATTAGTGTGAAAATGCACCTTCAAGTTCGGTGTAATGTTTTTAAGCAGCAAATGTGTGGATATGTCTGCTGTTGCCATTCAGTACAGTTTTGGACGATCCCACGCCATTCGTAAGCTCTGCAGTGTCTGCATACAAGTCTGCCTTGTCTTATGACCCGTCAGCGTAGACAGGTGTTTGTAACCGCAGCAGCTTTTTCTTGCTCCTTTGGGGATGTCAGTGGCCCCCATTGGCCTTTTGTCTGGGTCCCTTACGCCCGTCTGGGAATCCCGTGTCTGTGCAGACCTGAGGCCTGCCTGTTACGCGCGGTTGGGCGCCGCCACCGCCGCGTCCTGCTGCGGTCCCAGCCCAGATCCCGGCCCCCAGCGGGCCCTGCTCACTCGCTCCGGGTTGGTGCGCCACGGTGAAGGCTGCGTGGCCCCTGAGTCCGCGGACAAGCCGTCGGGGAAGAGGAAGTTCAAGAGCAAACATTTGTGTGATGCAGAAGAAGATGATAAGAAGGTAGAGGCGTGGTTTTAAGAAAATATTGTTAATCGACTTAATTTTAAATGACTTATTTAAAAGGTTTTACGAGGACTTGCCCTGAGTTGACTTGATCTGAGGTTCCCTGTATGAGTCTTATCAGCAGCCTTACATCGCCCTCTGGTGGCAGTAATAGTTATTGAAAAGGGCTGTTTTTTTTTTTTCATTCCCCAGGGCCGCTCGCAACGGCGGATCTGTAGGCGCTGCTCCAAACCGCTGTCTGTGCTGTGACCTTTGCTGCTAACCCCAATTCCACTTTCTCTGCCCTGTCACCAACCTTCCAGCCTAAGAGCAAACGCAGCGCCTTGGGAAAGCGTCCCCCCGCCGGCCCCGAGATCGACCGCCCCCCGGCAAAGAGAGCGGCGGGCCCCTGTGCCACCCCCAAGGGCCCGTCCTCACCCACGGCCGGCAGGAAAGGCGTCTCCCGGAGGGTCGCCGGTACCCCGGAGCCCGCGGGTGCCCGGCCCGTACCCCCCGAAGTCCGACGGCTGATCGTCAACAAGAATGCAGGGGAGACCTTACTGCAGCGTGCAGCCCGACTCGGCTATCAAGTACGTGGCTCCCGCCACCGTGATCCCGCCACACCGATGGCGTGTGCTTGGGTGGGTGGGGGTTGGTGGTGCCAGGCTCCGCAAGAATGGGTGCGGCCTTTAGTTCTAACCCAATCCCCTGGATTGATTGGTCCAGTGTGAATAATCTGCATTGTTTTCACACATTCAGCATGTCATTATTGGCCCGCATATGGACGTGCAGGTGTTGAGTTGGGCCCCTCCCCTTGCAGGAGGTGGTCCTGTACTGCCTGGAGAAAGATGTGCGGGAGGTGAATCGCCGTGACAACGCCGGGTACACTGCCCTCCACGAGGCCTGTGCGCACGGCTGGGCCGACATCGTGCAGCTCCTGCTGGAGCACGGCGCCGACGTCAACTGCAGCGCCCAGGATGGCACACGGTGAGTACCGAATGGAGTGGGCTGGGGGGGGGCCACCTTTACCCCGCGTTGCCGGGAAGGGATCCTGCCGGATGCTGAGCGATCTGATTGGGTGACGGCCGTCTCGCGGCTCCGCAGGCCGATCCACGACGCGGTTGCCAGCGACAACCTGCTGGTGGTGTGGATGCTGCTCAACCACGGCGCGGACCCCACCCTGGCCACCTACTCCGGACAGACGGCTGTGAAGCTGGCCCAGAGTCCCAACATGCGGGCATTCCTTGAAGGTACCCGTCTGCTGGGATGCTGAGTGAAAATAGCGCCCCACATGGTATACTGTATCACACCTTTTTATTTACATTCCTAAATATGTTTTACCCATCAGGATCTCTACAATCAAATGCAAAATCAGGTGTCAGGATAATGCAGAATTAAACTCTGGTTTAATTAAAGTCTGGTACGCAGCTTCCTAAGATGTGGAGGGGAACTGTCAGACTGAGCAGCTAATAGTTAGTGTTGGGTTCTTAGAGGCAGGCTTAGTAATGTAGTGCAGAGGCCTGACAGACAAGTACCAGGACTAAAGTTGCCGTCCAGGGCACTTTGCGTGACCAGCTAGAGGGTCTGGGGAGGGGGAGAGGTGACCCCCAACCCCCCCCCGCGTGAGTGATTTGAGAGTGGTGAGGAGTACCATTTTCGGCACGGCCCGGTCCACATCAGTGCGGCGGTGAGGGGGACGAGGCCAGTCGCTGACTCTGGACCCCTTCTGTTCAGAGTACTTCACAGACCTGGAGGCCCGGAATGAGGAGAACAGCAGCCTGCCCTGGGACTTCTACAGCAGCACCGTGTTCGGTAGGGGCCCCGGCTGCACCCAGCGCCGCCGCCGCCAGACCCAATGTCCTCTGCTGTTTATTCCCGTTTGCTGCCCATTTTGTGCCGAGCTGTTAATCCCATCCCAGGTCTCCCCTGGACAGGCGTTCTGACTGGCGCGTGCTGTCAGCCGCCCGGGCCTTTCTGCTCCGCCGAGCGTCTCTAACGCACTCGGAGGACAGCCCTAGCCAGGCCACGCCCAGCCCCGCGGCTCCTGCTCTGTGAGGCGCGTCAGATGGCGAACGCCACTCGAACCCGGGGCCCTGCCGGATCCCGCCCCCATACCACCCCCCCCACCCCGCGTGACACCAAGAAGGCCACGCCCTGTTCTGTTTGCCGAGCGATGGTGGACGGGGCCTCCGCGCGAGATGTGCGCGGTCGATCTAAGTCCCGGGAAGCCCGGGGCCGCGCCATGCCCAGGGTGACACCGGGGGTGTCCTGACCTTGAGCGAGACGCCCACTCTGCATCTTCACCTGCAGAGACCGACCAGGGAGCATGCTGGGAGTTCCTGCTGTCCCTGCCCGAGGAAGCGAAGGAGGAGGGAACGGAAATGGCCGCCGAGAAGGACCACTTCCTGTTCGAGTTCTCGGCAGAGCCCCTCCTGCCCTGTTACCATGTGCAGGTGTCCCTGTCGCAGGGGTGAGTTAGCTGGGAGCCCGCGCGGCGCCGAGCACGGGGGCTGGGGGTGCAGGGTCGGGGGGTCGCCTAAAAAGCTGGAACTGGCTGGCACAGAGCGCCTTCCCAACTCAGCCCCAAAACTGAATCTCTTCTGTTAATATGTAGACATTTTAAAAAAGCTTTTGTTAAACAACCATGACAGCATTAGTAATTTTTTAAAATATATTTTAACAAATAAACATAATAAAAGTACACATTGACGCTGCACAAATAAAAACAATTAATACTTGTTCATATATTGTTAATAGTATAGTGCGGCCTAGTCTGAAATTTTGAATTAGCATTTTCCCCCTTTTCTCTGTATGGAAAGCAGTTCAAACTGTTTCAGATAAAATTCATACGCATGTATAGATTTATCAGATTTATGATGCTGAGATGGAAGGGAGCGTTCGGTCATAGCGAGGAGCTTCTGGGATTCCTGGACAGATGGGCTATTGTGTGCGAGCGAGTCTGATGTAGGGAACAAAATGACGGCGTTTGTAACTCGCTGGGCGCGGGGGAGGGAGTGGGGCAGTGTGAAGGTCAGCCACTATCTCTCTGCATCGTCTTTCATTGCAGATTCTGCAACTGGTTCCTCCTGTCCGACGTTCTGAAGCGGCTGAAGATGTCGGCGCGCATTTTCCGCGCCCGCTACCCGCAGTTTGAGGTGGCAAGCGTCCCACACGCAGAGCTGCGCCGCCAGGTGGCCGTCAGCCAGGTGACGCCAGTCCCCCGGGAACTCTTGAGAGATGAGGACGAGGAGGAGGACACGGAGGGGCCAGTGGAGCTGGTGCGGTGCGTCCCGGACCTGCAGGGACTGCTGGGCTCTACGGTCCAGATTCTGGAGGAGGAGAGGTCGGAGACGCCCGGAGCCTGTGGACGGTAGCCTATGCCACCCTCACGCTCCCCTAATCCTGACATTCTCACAGCCCATGTTCTCAGACCTTTCAAAGACAGGCAGAAGATGGAGATCCAGGAGTTGTCGTTTTGAGGATATTTCGCGGTTGGACGAAATGGGGATTGGGGCTCCTGCTATGGGGGAGGCAGACCAGAAGCAGGTCTGATCGAAAACCAGCTCTAAACAGAACCAGCGTTACCTGAAGGGGGCAGTGTGATGCAAAATGTGGCGATGCCGCACCTTTGAAGAATGAGCAGAACAGATACGCCGGGGACACACCTCGCAATGCCTGTCTGTTCCGCACTGAGTGCATTCATCGGTGCCCAACTGTCAAGGCAGCGCCCCCTAGCTGACGGGAGGGGTCAAACACAACTCGAGGGTAGAAACTTTCAGGTTTCAATCCAAAAGTTTTTTTTCAGTATTCAATAAATGTTTAAAGACCTTTTATATGCATATGTACATATATTGTTATATGTACCGCTTGCCATCAGGGTGAACACATTTTCAGTTGAATGTGTTATTCGTGTGGGGAGAGGGATGTTTCTCTTTTTGCCCCGTTATTTTTGTGTTCATCTCTGGGAGCAGCGCTGGTAATCCTTGGCTTTCATCTTGGTGGACTCTCGGATGCAGCTAAGAGGCTTAAGCGCTGTTAGCCATAGCGGGAGGCCCACTGGAACATATGGTCCCTCGGACCTGTCAGCTACCCACTCTGGGAGGAGCCAGCAGACCCAGTGCACGCCGCACCATAGCCGCTGCTCCCCCGTTCAGCGTCTCTACACCAAAGTCATGCTCCCCCGTCCCTCCATCTTCCTCGTTTTCCAGCTGTGTTTGCAACAACCCCCGAGATGTCCGCTCTCCTCCTTACACTACACGTGTTCATAACATCCTACTGAAATTCAGCAAATGAACTTTTTTTTTTTTTTACCCAGAATGTCCTCTGTCTATCAGTTGTATGTGGTCAGAGACCCTTACATTTAATCCTGTGGCAATTTTTTTTCATTCTGGGAAAACAGCCTGACTAATTAAAAAAAAAATAAAAAGTCTCCCCAGCACATGCCATGACTGCAACCCTGCCTTGCTACAGAGGGCTCGTGGGAAAGATCAGTGACCTCTCACTGATTGGCTCGTGATGTTGTAAAGGACTCCACCCTGGTGGGAGGAGCATGTTTTATTTCCACTGTTTTTGATTGGTGTACTTGCTTAATTTAATAGACTTTGTTATTAATATATTTGACCTCTTTGTGTATCTGGGAAAAATGATTTAAAGAGATGCTTTATATGGTTGTTTGGTGCTTTATTTGAGATGTACAACTCGTCCCTTATTCAGAGCCCTTTTGTCACCCCTTGCGTACAATATCTTCGACAAGCAAAAGTACAGTTTTATTGTACTGGTGCTAAGCTAGATTTTGTGTTGACAATCAATGAAGTTTTTTTTTTTTTTGTTGGACATTTTAGATGAAGTTTTGTTGGACGTTTAGACAAATAACTTATATTTATAAGAGACCTAGAAATGTAAATGGCAGTTAACTCATCCTCTCTACCTGTGGTGTAGTTCTGATGGGAAGGATGGCGACTCAACTTGAAACTTGGGTTTTCATGAAGATGCGGACGTTATGGCTTGAATAAGCTGTGTTGTAATAGGAGATGACCGTTAAATGATTTTTTAAAGAAATCAACCAGAATAAAGCATGAATGGTGCTTGTTCTGTGTACTTTGTGTGCCTAAAATGGGGGGGGGGGGGACACACATATCTCTGGCTGATCAGCCAGCATGGACACCACATCTAGGACTGATGTCCCCTGGCAGTGAGGACATCGTATGCGGTGACTTCTTTTGTAGCTGCTCCTTCTCAGCAGCTGATTCAGACTACCGGCCATTTTATTAGATAGACCTACACCTAACCAGCCCTGGACACAACACACCTTTTACTCTGGGAATGCATAAATGGTAGATGGGGTTTGTGTCCAGAGAAGCCTTTCTGTACACCACTCTTGATATCTTAGCACATTCCTGTTAGCTTTAATGAGGCCAGCCATTCTCCTCAGACCTCGCTGATTAACAAGGTGTTTTCAGCCACACAGATGAGCTGGCTGCTGAGTATACACCAGCTGATCTCCTGATTATGGACCCTGGGTCTTACCAGGAACTTTCGAAGAGTGAGGAATTGGTCACCTCACCGGTACCCCAAAGTCCACTTTCCTGGAGCAGCAAGATATTAAAGTAGTAACAGAAACGAATGTCTGGGACTTTAGCAGCGTGAGGGGCACCTACACAACTGAGAAAATAAAATGTGTTTTATGACTACACTGAAAAAGCACTTACTGCTATTACAGACGAGTGAATGAATACTGTCCCATTATTGCAAGGCGGCCGGTCGTAGCCCCCGTGCTGCTGTAGACGATTGTTCATTATTGTAACATACTTATGTAATGATATTAAGAAATAATTACTACTACTAATAATAATAATAACAATAATAAACTAATAATAAAAACTAATCTATGAAGCTTTGAAGTTCTGTGTCGGCGCTGCAGAGGGCGCGAGTGCCTCTAGGGGCGCCAGCCAGCCAATTTCACTTTGTCTCGGACGTTACGCGCCGCTCCGAGTGAGATCAGCTGATTGCGCCCCTCCTAGGCGGATTAATGAGGGCTGAAATTGTATTCTCTGTGTTGTTTGGCCTTATTCTGCGCCATTTTGGGTTCACAGTAAACGATTTGTCCGCGTTTTAGATTGGGATTTTATTTATTTGTAATAATAAATAAAATCTGACTTTTCAGTTATCATATAAGCATATTAAAGTATTGTCGTGAAATATCCTTTTTAATGTAAAATCACTCGGCTCCAGGACCAGGAAGAAGGCAGTCTCTTCACGGCAGGAGGCGTTTGGTGCTTGATCAAACATCACACAGCTGTGCAGACCCCCGGTACCTCAGATAGTCGACATGGGACGCGTTTGCATCCTTTTCTGACGCCCTCTTGCTTCACGTGCACGCCGCAGATCCTCTAGATGGAGCCAGCAATCCAGATACAAAAACCTGTCGGGGATTGTGGGGCTGGGATGGCTTAGATCGCTGCGAAAAGTAACCTTTTATTATATAATCCTTATATTAAAAATGATGAAGTCGAGGGCTTTTTGTCCCCAAGACCCGGTTCCTTGGGCTATGTGCGCATCACGCCGGCACCGCATGCTGGCCTCGTGTACGGCGCACTGTCTGCACTGTTGATTAAGTGTTCATTTTCCATTTAAGTGCGTTTAGGTAACCCAATTCAGTCCTACCATGAAAAATGAGAGTGATAGGCATGTTCCTATTTATAGAAAGCTTCTATTTTAAAGACCACTCTGTGCATAAACAAAAAATCAAAACGTACGCGTTCGTGTTTTGTTGGTTTTATATTACCTGTTGCGCAGACTGCTTCGAGGTTACTTATTAATTCAGGTTATTTTTATGGACGATTGGAACGCTGATAATTTAGGACGTATTGCACTGCTCAGAATAGATGTCGCTCAACTAGATCAATACAGCACAAGCTCACAGTGCTGTTAAAATCTACTACTCCGTAAAATAGCCTTAGGTTATAAAGTTGTAGGGGCAGCGCATTCATTTTACCTTGAGATTAATATGGCTAAACAAGTCGATTTGCAAGGGGGGCGTGTGAATTTGTAATACTGAGTATAACAAAAGGACATCGTAAAATGATGTCTGTAGGCCAATTTTATTCCCCCAAATCAGTTCTTTCCCAGAATTCTCGCTCCTAGGTGTGGGATGGGGTGTGTCAGATTCACATTAGCGCCGTAATAGGTTATGTGTTTTCATATTTTGCCATGGGCAGGTGTCCCCCATTAATGCACATGGAGTTTTCATAATCCCTAGGGCGCTCAGTTACTGAAGGCTTGGGGGGGGGGGGGGATTGTTTGCTCATGATCAGCAGTCCAGCCCTCCACCCCCGTTGTACATGAGTCGACGACGTGACAGTACCCACCCCCCCACGTTACGTGACTAAGGGGCAGTTTCACCACTAGTGGGGATGGGAGGCGGTGGAGCGCGGCAGGCGTAGAGCACGCTGTCTGTGAGTGTCCTGGGGGGACCTTCACACTTCTATTTTTGGCTCTAGTGTAATGACAGGACAGCACTTCTGGACTGAAAAAGCGGTTCTGTCTGGCCTGTGTTGGTGTTTGCCCCCTTCCTGGTGCACGCTGACCAGGGCGGAGATTTCTGCACTTTGCCTCTTGCATGCTTTTTTACATTATCTTGTTCATGATATACTCCAAGGCTGACGGTGCCATGCACTGGCTTCTGTACGCAGAATCACTTCAATCGCAATATGTTTTGAGAGTCTACAGTATTAGTGTATGGTGTGTGTGGACTGCTTGTTATAAAATATATTTGATGAGTCTCAATTTGATCGTGTTGAGCCTTTTGAGGCTTTGAACTTTGATACTCCTATAAGTACAGTGCTCAGTCTTGGGATGCTTTTATAATTCTGTAGAAAGGTTGCAAATTTATTTGTTTTATTACAAAAATCCATTAACAAGCAATGATTAGCATATCTGCACTGACATTTTCTTTTTAGCTATTGTCAAAAAGGTTTTGACTGACTCATTCAGTTCTGTTGTTGCCATTTTGTTATTAATTGCAATCATAGATATGTGAACAAATATTAGGCATTTTACGTTTTATGGCTAATTAAAAAGCACCCAGTAAGACTGCTTATCAGGTAACTCTTTAACTCAGAAAAGTACTTTTAGAACTATAATTTGGGTTTCAATGTATTACTACTTGAAATGAATGTTTTACGTAAAACTACTGGTTGTTCCTAATGTGATATATACCTTTTGTAAACAAATGAATAAAGTATTTTTTTTGTTCAAAATCAATAAATCTGCAATATTTTCACTTAATTAAAGAAGTGCACCAAGACTTTCTGTGAGCGTGTAAGTAGAGACAGATAGGCTGGGCGTAGCTGCTGCTCGGGACTGGCGAATGTCTTCCCTGTCTACATGATGAAATCCCCCTGAACCGTCCTTGCTGGTTACCTGTTTAGTTGCCTGGATGCAGGAGAGGCGGGTCAGTGCGCAGTGCAGCCAGCCTGAAATCCTGCCAGTGGGTACAGTGGGGGACTGTTGAAGCATAAAGATGGACATCCTTAGGTCTGACTTAGGTCTATGCTCTAATTTATCCCAAAGGTATTCTTTCAGGTTGAGGTCAGGGCTCTGTGCAGGCCAGTCAAGTTCCTCCACACCAAACTCGCTTGATAGACCTTGTTTTGTGCACTGGTGTGCAGTCATGTTGGAACAGAAAGGCGCCATCCCCAAACTGTTCCCACAAAGTTGGAAGAATGAAATTGTCCAAAATGGCTTTGTATGCTGAAGCATTAAGAGTTCCTTTCACTGGAATTAAGGGGCCCAACCCCTGAAAAACAGCCCCTTACCATAACCCCCCCCCACCAAAATTTACACTTGGCACAATGCAGTCGGGCAAGTAGCAAAACCCATTCCATGAAGCTCTCTACGCACTGTGCTTGAGCTAATCTGAAGGCCACACAAAATTTGGAGGTCTGTGGCTATTGACTCTGCAGAAAGTTGGTGACTTCTGCACACTGTGCACCTCAGCATGCACTGTCCCCACTCTGTGATTTTACATGGCCTCCCACTTTGTGGCTGAGCAGCTGTTGTTCCCAATAGCTTCCACTTTGTTATAATACCACTAACAGCTGACCGTGGAATATTTAGTAGTGAGGAAATTTCACAAATGGACTTATTGCACAGGTGGCATCCTATCACAATTCCGCGCTTGAATTTACTGAGAGCGACCCGTTCTTTCACAAATGTTTGTAGAAGCAGTCTGCATGCCTAGGTGCTTGATTTTATTCACCTGTGGAATGTGGGTTGTGCTGAGGCTTGAACCGGCGGCCTTCCGATTGCAGGCACAGAGCTTAACCCACTGAGTCACACTCTGCTGCCCATTGCTGTATATTATGAATAACCCATTACTGTAATTGACAGCCTAGAAGGACCAGTGACATCTAGCGAGGACCCAAGGTTTCCCAACAGAACATTGCCTAGAGCATCACACAGCTTTTGTTGGCTTGTCTTCTTCCCATAGTGCCTCCTGGTGCCATCTCTTCCCTGGGTAAACAACACACACGCACCTGGCCGTCCAAATTATGTACAGTAACACAATCATCTGACCAGACCACCTTCTTCCATTGCTGTATGGTCCAGTTATCTCATTCCAGACTAGAGCTGAAGTTTTTGGAGCAAATCATCATAATTAGATGTTTGGCTCTGCAACCCCCAGGATATGGTGGCTTCTATCCTCCTTTTAATTTGGCTGCAGCCTCTAGTAAGAGATGCTGGTTGTTGAGAATTTGGCAGCTAAGTGGTCAGAAAAGCCTGTCAGGCTCTAGATGCCCACACAAACTCTGCTTGCACACCCCCCCCC
>JAODKL010000002.1:18847340-18861974 GCA_026780765.1 Petrocephalus schoutedeni | reverse complement strand
TGCCCCCCCCCCCCCCCCCCCCCCCACGGCTGAAGTCCGAGCTCTGCCTACACTTCCCATATCACTGGTCCCAGATTGCATTGTGTCGTACTCATGAGCTTGTTTGCTGATAAATTTCAAGATGCAAACGTACCATGTGACCCCCCACTTTACTCAGACCTTGATGGTCCTGTTGATGGATTTCTTCCCTTGTGTAAGTAAAATCGCGGGAATGTCCTGGTTTACAGTTTCCCAAATAGACCATCACAGGGAAGTGGCCACAGTTCTGGTGAGGAGGTGGTGAATTAGTCAGTGCTGCATGTCATAAGCTGGCTCTGTTGTGGTTATATAGTATGACTAAGATATTATTTCTCATCCTGTTGGGCTTCCCGCATATTACTCAACTAGTACTGTGCTGACGTGGTGCTCATGGTGCAATCAGTGAAGTCTCTGACAGGGACCACACTGCCAGCAACGGCATCACAGAAACATTCCCATGGCAACGACCAGAATGTCTAAATCATCACTCAGGTAACAGAAGACCTTTGGTTGTTCTGAAAAAAGAGATTTAGACATTTAGGCATTTAAAGAATGCTCTATTGGTAGGGGCATCTTGTGGCTTTGGGGTCCTCCTCTGAAGGACTGTCTGTAGCAGCTAACGCTAGTAAGTCCGGGAGCTGGATAAACGTGTAAGAGCGGATAAACTCCAAGGGCCTGCAGAACAGGGGCCTGTATCAAGAAGCTGCCACCAGCAGTCAGTTTTAGAAGATACATTTTAGGTTTAATAAGATAAGGCTTGATTAAACCAAAGAAATGCAATCTGAGATAAACAGTTGCTGACTATCATGCTGGCAAGGGATCGCTGACAGCAAAAATGCATATGTACAGTTTGAGTGTCCGTAAGAAAACGCCAGTAACCGTCTTAAATTCCAAACACGTGCTTCGTGGCTTACATAATCATGCCTAGTTTTTTTATTTTTATTCAGTATTAAATAAACGTGTCCCCCTTCAAAACCTATTTAATATTCCTCTATCCGTCACACGCACAGTGTGGGTATGTGGCCGGGGAAGACAACAAAGGTTTTCACATATTTTAGGTGAGCGGTATTCATGTTCATTCAAGCCAATCTCAGCGTGCAAAGGCCAGAATGAATAGAGTAACAGCTATAAAATGCAGAGATGTTCAGCAAAGTGCGATTTAAGTAACGCGCTCTGCCGGACAATACACACCAGCTTATTTTCATATTATTTATACATTTTCATTAATAAATTCACTGTGTCCATTCAGAACCAGCAACTGAACATGAAGTGCATGTGCAAATATTTGAACAATAATTAAATTTTGACCATGAAGTAATCTGGAAAACCAAGTGTTGTGCAAAGTCACTATCAACTCAAAATGCTGAACCATTATCTTGTTACAGCAGAGATTGCCTCTTTTCTTAAATATCAGCATGATTTAGCACACATGGCAAAAAGATTCAAAATGCCAAAATGATCATTGTGCATCTCTGCCCATGGACAACAACGGTCTGTGACTAATAACTGTCTGGCTTGCTTGTTCAAAGGTATTACAGCCAGAAGACTGAATATTGAATACAGCTAACTTTACTGTAGACACAGGATTCTAATGGAGAAGTCATTTCAGGAGTCTAGGAAAGCCCATTTATTTCTGATTGGCCCAAGCACTTTTTCAGATTCCCTAGCCTGACATATAACCTGTTCCATCTAAGATCATTGATATTTGTACCTCGATCACATCACCTTCAGTCACAAGCATCTCTGAGACCAGGTGTAATGCAACAATAAGTAAATTTGAAGCGATAGGCATAGATTGACTAAACAATGTTGTCTCACAGTTAAAATCATCAATATGCTCCTTTGACCCAATCCTTACTGCTGTATTCAAGCAAACATTCTCACTGTGTGCTGATTGGATTCTCAACGTTGTGAATACATCACTCACATCGGGTATTTTTCCAGATCCTTTGAAATGTGTGGATGTTCTTCCAATTCTTAAACTCTTAAATATATCTAAGCCTACCTTATTCTTAATTGTAGGCCAATTTCCAATTTGCCTTTTACTAGTGAAATTTTACAGAAAATCATTTACTCCCAAATTATTGAATTCTATTAATATAATGACTTTTTTGAAAAATTCCAGTAAGGATGTAGAACCCTCCATAGTACAGAGACAGCATTATAACAGTCAATGATCTTGGACAATGAAGGCTATACATCGACGCAAACAGGACATCAATTCCAGTCCTGTTAGATCTAAGTGCTGCCTTTGACACTGCTGAACTTCTGAAATTTTACTGCAGTGTTTAGAAGAACTCAGCTTCTCTGATTTAAGGCTTTAAACTGGTTTAAAGCACGTATAACAGATAGAAGCATCCAGGTTAAATTAGGCAGCTACATATCGTCCCCAGTCAGGACTGATCACAGGGTCCCGCAGGGCAGTATTCTTGGCTCACTGCTCTTCTCCCTGTATATGCATCCTTTGGGTAAATTCATGAGACATTTTTCTATAGATTATCATTTTTATCCTGATGACATCCAACTTTATATATCAGTTGATCCAAGTTTGGTGGATGTTACAGACAAGTTGCAACAATGCCTAACTGCAGTAAATGAATAGATGTCCAATAAGTTTCTAAAGCTAAAAAAACACATCAGTAATTGTTTTGGGCCCATAATCAATTAGGGAGTCAGTTAGGGAGAAGTTGAAACTAAAGCTAATGATCTGAGGTCAGAAATTTTGCTATGGTTATAAATTGCGAACTGAGTTTTAAAAGCCAAATTGAGTATATGATTAAGGCTGCCTACAGTCACCTTAGAGACATAGCAAAGATCAGATTTTATCATCTAAAGATGCAGAAATTTTGATTCATCAACAGTCGCCTGGATTATTGCAACTCCCTTTATACTGGCCTGCAAAAAACTAGCATTAATAATAGTAACATAGTAGCTTACAGATGATTCAAAATGCTGCTGCCAGACTTGTCAAGAAAAAAATAAATCAGATCACATTACACCAATTCTCTGTCAACTGCATGCGCTGCCTGTATCTTACAGAGTTGATTTTAGTTTTTTTTAAGTTCTTTTACATACCAACAAAGCACTTCATTGATTAGCACCATCATGCATTTCTGAACTATTTACGTTTTATACACCTTATGGACCTTTGAGATCTTGCAGCGTCAGAGTCCTATAGAAAGTTAAAAATAAGTACAGTGGCGAGGCAGCTTTTTAGATATCATGCCCCGAAACTCCCCATGCCCCACCAAAAACAGTGAAGCTTAACTTGTGCTTTTAAAAAGGTTTTTTGAAGCACATCTTTTTACTCCAGATTCTAAATACATTTTATTGGTTCATAAGTTCCTGTATGTTGCTTCTCTGCTTATCTGCTTTGAGTTGTTATACATTAATTGTACTGGACTGCTTATCTTGTTACACATTTATTGTTAACTTGTTACACATTTATTTACCAGATCCTACTGTTCATCTGCTTTTGTTTTTGTCTTGCGAGATCTTATTATCTTTTATGTCTGTTTTATTTTGTATTGTTTTATTTCTATTTTATTCTCTCTGATAATTATTTTCTTTTTGTTGCAGGCATTTTTCTTATTTCATTTTGTTTCTTTTATCTCTTTTATCTTAATAAAGAGAAACTAACACCTTTCGCTTTAGTTTCAATATCTTATCATTTAAATGTAAAGCACTTTGGGCTACATGTATGCATGAAAGGTGCTGTAAAAATAAAAGTCATTATTATTATTATTATTATTATTATTATTATTATTATTATTATTATCCTGTGGCACGAGTTACCATGGTGAGAAAAGCTATCTGGCTAAACAGGAAATCTGAATGTGTGAGAGTGTTTTTTTTAACGATTTAATGTACCTATGAAATAGCAGGTTGATGGTCCAAAGCATCGATACTGTCTTACTCAATCACCTCAGATAAATCGAACCTCTGCTAGTCCAATCAAACGAGCCTCAACCTGACTGTTTAATGCCGCTTATCTCTGACACTTTCTTTGAGTACATCACAAAGCCCTGCTACCTGTTTGCTATGATCTCCAGCCCACTTTCGATGAGCTTCTTCCTGTCTATGTAGATGAATACTCTGCATGTTGGGCAATGACGATGTGTGCAATGACAAAGGCTATGACGATGTGTACGTGAGCATTTGGGGGGGGGGGGGTGCTGGCGGCCTCAGCGGGGGCCGACCAGCTGCGCGGAAAATGAAGAACACTTAATTCCCACAGCTGTGCCGAAATCAGTGTCCCAACAGCCACAAGCTGGCAATCGTGGGTAGATGAGGGCAAATGTGCGGAGCTGGCACTTTTTAGCGTAAACTTCAGAACACGGGTTCTGCTTATGAAGGACAAAACTTAAATGTGGGCCATTCGCTGTACATGTGCTGTAGCTGGATGCAATAACCCTATAAAACACTTTTTCTTCACAGGAAGGCCTGTCTTTCCTGCTCCTTACTTTACAGACTAAGGCCCGGGACACACTGGACATGTGCCATGGGCACCATAGATCTTCATTCTGGCGCCCATGTTAACAGATGAGAGTGGCCACACTGCCTGCAGGGAGACGGGCGCCTCGCGGCAGCAGCACCTCACTTGGAGAGATGGCATGGCGCCTATTTTCACACGCAGGCGGTAAGCGGTTCTCAGTAAAAATAGTTCAAAGATCTGACGATAGTCATACTGACATCATAACAGCAACATTACAAACCTGACACCTTTCACTATAGTTTCAACTTCTAGGCTATACTGTATATAATACACATGAAAAATATCAATATTAACTATTTTAACCATTTCAGCAATTGCATCTTATTAAAGGAGAAAGTGGAGGCTCTGTGTGTACTATATAGTCAGAGCAGAAACTCCAATGTAGGTGGTAATTATATTAAGTCAAAAGGTTATCATTAAGAACATTAGGTGAATCTCTCGCCCTGAACGAGGGTAACCAAAATTAATGTGATTGCTTGCTGGTTGAAACTGGTCAACTTTACAGTGTTTTCTAACTTTTCCAAATCAAACTTTCTGATGGCCATTCTCATAGGTAAGACCCTATATGTAGAAAGACAGTGCTTACAGCAGCAGAGACACAGCAGCTACATAGGCACTGCAGACAAACGCGTGGATCTACACTGCAGCCGTCCAGCGATGCACACAAGGGCTAAGTCAATGTTACCCAATCTGATCTCCAAGGACTCCTAGACAGTCCACATTTTTGCTCCCTCCCAGCTCCTGGTAGTGAGCTAATACATGGACTATCTGGCAGGGAACCAGGACAGAGCAGAAATGTGGATGGGCAGATGGCCCCTGAAGACCAGCTTGGGACACACTGGACTAAGGAACTGAGACTGCAGATGTAAAGGCACACTGTTCCACCCCACAGCGGAGTGCTTCATCTGCATAGCGTCATTAAATATAGGCCAGCAGGGGGAGTAGCAGTTAGTGACTTCCTAACCCTTATATTTTCAAGAATGAGGGCCTTGCTTTTGTACCCTGGAGAAAACATCTTAGATTACTCCACTGAGACATACAGCTGTACAGAAATATCAGAAAATATGCCCATGACAAAAAAAACCCTGATAGATATCACAGTGATGTTCATATGAAACAAATACAATTTCTGACTATCTGTTTTTTCTTAAAACAACAGTTATATTTCTTTGGGTAGAGTTCGTAATCCTGTAGCCTGTACTGCCTGGGAGAGGATCCCAGTGCCCTGAGTAGAGTGAGAAGTGGATGAATGGACAAAAATATGTAGACATCTAAAGTCCGTACATCTGAAAAGGGAGCATTTGAAGGTAAAGCAAGGACAGGAGACAGAGTCTGTGTGGGTCTCAGAAAAATACTGCAACCCACAGCAAAACTGCAATGCACTGCACAACTGTGAGGCCTGCTGCAAAATCAGGCTCTAGGTTGTTTGAGTCTAAAAAAGGATTTGAGCACATATAGGGAAAGGCTCTCCTTTCCAGACGAGGCACCCCCCTCCCTCACCCCCGCCAGCTGTAACCTCTGCCTGTGTGCACATTCATTCCTGCAATCTTGCACGTCCCGCCAAAGTGTGATTACGGCAGCATGGTTCTCTCAGAGGATGCTAGACGGGACTGAGGCACCAAAGGGTCAGAAAGGCGTGGGGGGTGGGGGGGGCAAACAGCCAGTTCAGATAAGGTGACTGGGCAGAGACGTGTACATTGCCAAGTCTGGGGGGTGGGTTGGCATGCAGGGTATGCCTATGTGGGCACTCTTGCGTGCCCTCCCATGGAAGGACGCCCCAAGCCCTTGGCCGCCCTCCACCCACCTTCTATCCATTTCTGCTCAGATGGTTTAATACCCAGTTACACAATGCACTCATGATCGAGATGACAAAATCACTTTGGTTACATCTGTATGTCCCTTTGTGTCACCTTTCATAAGACCCTGAACAGAGACACATCAGCAGTTCATGTTCTCAGTAATAATGACAAACAGAGTTGGCACACAAGCCCCCCCCCCCTCCCAAAGGCCAAATTAGACATGAGCCTTCGAGGGGATGGTGAGTCACCTGGGGAAATCGTTCAGCTCAAGGTTCTGCTTAGAAGGAAATAACTTCCTAACTGCCTTTCAGAGATTCACTTAAGGTCATATGACACCCCATATTGACTTAAAATTCGGTGACACCTAAAATGTCAGCTTAAGAGCAGTGGCCCCTGCTTTCACGTGTAAACCCCTAACAATAAGGCTTTCACAGGCTAACCCCCAACAAAAAGCCTTTTACAGTAAACATCCAAAAAGGCTTTTAATTACAAATAAACCCAACTGTTGGAAACTTATTCTGTTTTTTTTTCATATTATGCACATACTATTTCTATTTCTGTTACAGGCATAAAAAGCATTCGAGACCTTTTTGTGCACTATCCCGTGATCTGAATTGATAGTAATGTTCTCATAATGTCTGTGGTAATCCATATCCCCATACTACTGTCATTGTTCTGGTTTTAAGATTGCTTTCTCAGAGTTACACTTCACATAATGACGATAACTCACATCACTTCTCTGGAAAAGGGGAAGCACAACAGGCCTCTGACGACCTTCGATATCCAGCAGTTCATTCGGTTTTTACCCGCAGAAAACAGCTGTTTTGAAATCAGTCTTCACCATAGCAATGAAAGACTGCACCATACATTACACAAATAAGTTTAAATGCTGTCTGATTTGTTTTGAATTGAAGACAGGAAGAAGTTCTGAATGAACACATGAACAGTGCCGCCCGGCATCCCTCCCCTGAAGAACCTGAAGCCGCCATTGGTTAAGAGACCTGCAAATCAAATCAACCCAAGGAGCCAATGAGGCAATCACAGCCTAGACTGACACCTAGGGTGGGATAAGGTTGCACAGGGGTGCCGTGTGTGAGGTTAGCTGACCTCTGGCACTAATGATGCTTTCATGGGTTTCATGAATATCTTTCTCACAATATTCGATTAAGCCAGGCTATGTTAAAACAGTGCATCCTTAAGTTACATACTACGTACTTTATTACATGCCCTGAGCGATACAGTTCTCTTCATAAACACTTCCAGACATTGGATTTCACACCTGACAACAGGTGATAAACTCTCTGGCATTATGGTGCAAAGAAACATTTCAACGCATCTGTTCCAAATCCTTGTGCCCCCGCTGGTCAAGCCAGCAGCCCCATTAGCTCCAGTTCAATTCAATTAAATTCAGTTTTATTTGCATTGCACATTTTCACAGCATTACATTGCCTCAAAACACGTATTATTATCTCTGCCCAAAGCCCCCAGTGAGCAAGCCAGAGTGACTGTGGTGAGGAAAAACTCCCTAGAAAGAAGAAACCTTGGGAGGAACCAGAGCCAAAGGGGGAGCCCATCCTCCAGGGGCCAGCAGAGGAAGCCCTAACCCTAAGCAGAGCCAAAGAGGGAGCCCATCCTCCAGGGGCCCACAAAGGAAGCCCTAACCCTAACCAGACCCAAAGGGGGAGCCCATCCTCCAGGGGCCGGCAGAGGAGTCAAATGGACAAAATGACAAAATGACAAAAACTTATGCAGTACAAAGGTTAAGGTTTCAGTCTCTATGCAGGGGGCAGGCAGGTGATGGTTCGCAGGAGCTTGTGCTGTGGATAGGATTGCAAACCCCCCACCCCATGTGACTGTGATAGTTAACCAGTTACAAAACTGATGAACGGATAGATAAATTGCCTATAGCATGCAAGAGTGTATATGTATGCACCCTGCAATGAACCAGCACGCTGACATGTGCCCTAGCTTTGAGCCCTGTGCTGCCCTGTACCATACCAGAGCTGAGGCTTCTCTCCCACGACCAGTCTGCTTGTTGACCAGTAGAAGCACAAGGCAGAAGAGACAGACAGTTCCAATTCTCCATGCTAAGAAAGAGCCAGCCAAACAATGCCACAGGTTCGGTCTGACATAACGCCTCCTTGATGCTCTCCCTCCGTGAGCACCTGCACAAACATTGCTGTTTCTCCTCTTGTTCCTCCGTGCACACCAGCATTTTCAGCCCTCTAATTGCTGTTCTGCTTTTGGAAAAGGAGAAAGAAATTCACTCTGGAATCCTATTGGCTGCTCTCCTGCCGCTGTTGCTAAGGGGAATGAAGCATCATCTGACACGAGGAATAATGTCAGAGCACTTTACAGAGGACAGGAAAATATCACTGGAGGGAAATATTAGTGGCCTTCACTCTCCCATGTTCTGGGAAGTAACTATTTATACATTACATCAGCAGGAACTATTCGGCAAATTTTATTCCAGAGATGTGATATGCCTGACCTCAACACTGCTTTATGGTTTGCAGTTGTATTGGATTGGACAGAGTAACTTGGACATTACAGGGACAACTCGCAGATTGTAATTCACATCTTTGCTTTGTTGCTATCGCTCAGGAGTATGTGCAGCAGACCTGCCCTCTGGTCCAGCATTCTTCCCCTATCTATTGCTCTGGAGAATATAACTCTGCCATTAACCCGGGGGGCAAAAGTCATTTTACACAAAAAAACACCCCAGCAAATCAACAAGCAAAGAGATTTTGAGCAAATTGCATTTTTAGCGGAAGATTTTGACCAAGGCAATGTACAAGTGAGTCAAATACATTACAAGTACACAGCTGTCAAGGAGGTGACTAGGCATAAGTGCAGCTAGGCTGACCTCCCAGTGAATGCCCAGGTACAAATGTTAGCAGCATTGGGTAGGATTATGCAGGATCATGAGTTCCATAAAAGTGTTTGGTAGCAATGCAAAACAGAAAGAGGGGCTTCTGTCTGCTTTGATTGTATCTGGGGAAGAAACTGGAGGAACACAAGTGGGGAAATGGGGTTCGAGGATTGGCTGGATCATCACAGGGGGCGGGGCTACAGTCTCCCTCAGTTAAGTCAACAGAATCACTGCAAAAAGGCAGTGAAAAGATATAAAATTAGGGAAGTATTGCTTAAAATAAACACTTTTTTTGGTCAACAAACAGGAAAATTTAACTTGCCAAAACCTTTAAAACAAGAAAATATATATAGCCTCAAAAAAAAAAACCCACAGACAATTTAAAACTAGTGAATTCAGACTAAACACAAGTAAATTTGTCTAATACCGAGCGAACAAATAATTGTTTTCACAAATTGTAAAAAATAAATAAAATTGCAAATGTTGGCCATCATTCTGAAATATTTCTATAAATTAGTGTGGCCAGACTAAAAGCAAGTTTGTTTGGATACAAAGAAATGGTTTAAGAATTTTTGTTCTAAATATGGGGGAAAATAAAATAAGACACTATTCCCTGGATTTTACAAAGAAAAATAAATGTTGGATTTTTAGCAAGATAAACATAACAATGCTTTAAGCTTCATACTAAACAAACAACTAACGGACTATTAATTAAAGTTCCTTGAAATCAAACTCAGTGTTTGTGTTTTCTATATCTTGCATTATAGGGAACAGCTATAGGGTCAACTGACACAGTTCTTTTATTAGGTAAAGTAATGATTTTGTGCAACCCTAGTTAGTAATAAACTTTTTCCACTCAGTCATATCCTTTTTATATGAAGAAGTCGTGTCACAATCGTGGATGGCGTCTGGGAGGACTTCAGTCTGCAGTAGAAAGAGGGGTGTTGCAATGTGCGTGGATATGTGAGGTGAAAGGCGTAATAACATGCCATGTGACAGATTACAGTTTCATGCATGTCCTCCTTTGGGAAGGTCGAAAAAGGCTTGGCTTGTTTCCAATGGCCAGTATGCAGTTGGTTTCTCAGCCACTGACAACAGGGCTGAGGAGTGGTGTTGTCTGAAGAAGGGTCTTCTGCAGACTGACAAACACAAAGAAGTGATTATTATGACCACAAAAACAACTGGAGACTTTGTTTCTTATGGTCACGTAACAACAAGTTTCTCACCTCAAGGATGTGAAGCATAGCTTCACTAGCAGGTAGCTTCTTGGGTGGAGAAACAGATAATGGGAACATGTCTGGTAAAGCCTTCATCAAGGCGACTGAGTTCTTCACGGTTAAAAACAAAAACAGTGACATCTGATTTACTGAGTCATTTGAAACAGCCCTTTCCTGCTGCTTATATCCATCTAAGCCACCAGACATCAAAAACAGTAATTCTGCCTTACAGGACATGGGCGTTGCTGGCCAATTAGTCTGTGCCATTGTGTCACTTCAGTGAATCTGGATCCAAACGAACCCTTTGAAAGGTCCACGGGATTCTCCGCTGACGGCACAGCTAGTAAATACCTTTGTATGGATACTCCATAGAGCTGTGCCTCATGAGAGAAAGGTCCCCCAGCGGGTTTTCAGGACAGTTATAAAGCCAGAGTTGCCTTGATCAAGAATCCAATGGAGTTCATCCATGAGCTGACATACACAGGCAGCTGGAGTGGTGGAAGCATTAGCCGGCCCAGACCAGCTTCCTACAAGCTCAATGTTTTATATTAGCCCTAGGTACTTTACATATTTCAGTAGTTTCATATATTAAACACCAGTTACACATATATATGCCTAATATACACACAAATATTTTTTATATGTAGTCCACAAATAAGTATATTCAGTTTTCATCAAAACACCCTGGTTGTTGTTAGATGTGCATACAAACTGCTGAACCATAACCAGAAAAGATATTTTTATGTAGGAGGTCATTACATATAAAAATCACAAAATCCATTTGTGCATCTTTCTGCATGCATTTATGAATACTGAGGCTCATCTGATATTCCTACACCATATCTGAGATTTGGTCTAGTGCAGAAACATGGGCCTAAAATGAACACATCTGCTCACATGATCCAGTTGTCTGAGGCAGGAATATGCTTGAAATGTCTTGGCAGGTCTGTCCTGATCCTTAGTAGCATCAGAGTCAATGAAGGTCCATCTAGCTTGGGATTCAAGGTCCAGGAGCTGGGAAGCATCTTTCTTCTTGGGTCTGGCCTTGGTTGTGTGCATCTGCTTTAGAGTTTTATAATGTCACACCTGTTGCTGTAAGCTTCCGGTAGTTTGTAAAATACAATACATACAACAGCCCACAAATTAACATTTAAAATGCAGCATAAAAGCTGTTCATGAACAAACTGTTCAACCTCTGGAGTGCTGTATCTAGATTGTGGTGGACTCCTCAGTATCACCATGCTATATTTTTGATTTCATTTAATAAAACTGAGTCCAGAAGTGAAGCCGTACAAACAGACACATATTGCCCTAACTGATTTTGATTAGCACTTTGGCCGCCAGGTATCAGCATTGCATTTGGAAACGTGTTGAATACCTGAGCAATGACTTATCCACTCAGCTCTCCTGGGTGCAGATTGGGAAATACTCTATGAGACGCTTCGCCTTTACAGTGAGTTCATAGCTGCATGGATACTGGAAATCAACTCCTGCTGCTCTCTCCATGTAAATCATGCTTGTTACTGCATTTCTGATTAATCGACAGCAAGGATCTTTAGAGAGGGCGTAGTCTACTTCTTGTCCAGTGCGCTGCTTTTCGAAAAAGGTGCTTCTTGATTGCTCCAACTCTGTGTCTGTGTATAAGACTGTGGACCGACAAGCTACACAGTTCTGGTAGCGCTACGTAGGTCTCCTGGACTTTGATGAGGGGATGGGGAGGTAAGAGCGGTGTAGGAGGACGAAAAGGGGGCGTTTAGGGGGGCTGAAATCACAGGCCCCAGAGGATGTGTAAGATGTACATTTATTCAATGGTCAATGTAGGCAAATAACACCAACTGTAAAAATGACCGAACAGCAAACACAAAAAAATTTGTAAGATAAACATATATTTTTAGATACATATATAATGGCCATTAAATGTTTCTTTGATAACAGGAAACAGCATGTACGATTAAATGTGCCACAAAATCTGTCAAAATGTCATAGGACTTTCTCCATGAGTAGGTCTCCAAATGGTTCTCCTTCTGAAGAAGTGCACTGGTGCAGGAAAGACATCGCATACATCATCCTTAGAAAGGCTGTGCTGCTATTAGCAGCTGAAAAACACAAACACGTAAAATCACACTGTACATGGTGAAGCAAGAAGTAAAGTGCAGACTGACACTGTCTCAATGCCTCCTTAGGTTCCCTCTGCTTACTTCTCTCAGGTTATGCACGTCCCCTCAGCTACAAAAGGACTTCCTTGTCCCACAAAAGCCTTTGAACTTCCTCATCTTCCTGGCTTTGTATTACAGTCTTGATATTAATATCACTTAACTGCATCAGCTTAGAAGATATCGCTGTGATGCTGGTATCTTCTGCGCAGTGATACGACTGGTGTGTGGAGTTTGGTAAAAGTAACTAGTTCCTACATTAAACTGCTGACTGCAATGTCTGGGGATAACAACTGGGTCACAATATGTCGATATGGCGTTTGTGATAAATGCCAGAGCCAAACATTGTCTCTCACAGGTAGGATGCTTTTGTGATGTGGAAGGAAAATTAAAAGCAATGGTAGGCCAGGGGAAGGAGGCATTGTGGGATTGTTATGTCTTAGGCCTGGAGATGATGTTTTGGAATTGGTACAGTGAGTTCTTGCCTCACAGCAGCCGGCACGGAGCTTGCAGGCCAGAGACCTTGGGGAAATGAGCAACAGGGAACATCTGTGGGAGGGTAGAAGGAGTACCAGGAGGGGATCCGAAACGGCATTGAAGAACTAGACGGCATGTTGTTGGCCTAGAATGTAGTTGCAATATGCTATAGACAGCATGTTATATGGTAGAGTCATCCATTTTGGTGGGCTGGGAGTGGAATTTCCCTGTTTTGTAAGGTTGCCCTTCTTCCTAGGCTGGATGGACAGGATCATTTGAGGCCCAAAGGAGGTGGGAAACTGGCATATGGTGAGCTTTGAGCAGATTATGCAGATGCTGGGTGAGAGGGTGACACCCTGATATGAGGCAGGCCAATAGAGATGATGGATTATGTTTGTTGTATGTTTGTAGCTTGGTTTGTGGATATTTAGTAACCAATCAGGATTTAGAAGTCCTTATAGGGAAGTTGGTGTTAGAGTATATCAACCTGCTGATTTTTGTGTGCATCGTGGCTAGAGTGCTGTGCTGGATTGTGAATAAAATAATAAGAATAATAATAAGAATAAAACTTTGCTGACCCTCTGCGAGGTCCGTAATTTGATTTCAGTAGTGAGTAGTTTTTTCTTCCACAAATCTGGTGCCTAATGTGGAGCAACGGAGTTCTCTGTTTGTTTCAGATGCTGAGATCCTACATTAGAAGCGGATAAGGCCGAGAGCCTGATGGGACCAGACCCAGGCCAAGATTGGGGATCGGCCTGGTCCCTTGTCGAGGAACAACTGTGAGCATGTTGCCCCGGACCTGACCATTCCTGAGACTGAAGTGGCCAGACCCACTCTGGTGAGGTAAGGGCTTCTCTACTTGCTCCTTTAACTGCTTCTGCTTGCTGCCAGAAGCCCAGGGTTGCGCATTTGATTGTGAAATTGAGTGAATGTGAGGGTACCGCATGGCTGAGGGATCCAAGTGCAGGAATGGGAAAGCTGACAAGGGGGTGGCGACCGCTGGGCGAGTGCCCAGTCGGGGAGTGGAAAACAGGTCAAGCCTTAGTGGGTTAATCCTTATTATCCTGCTGGCCAGATGGGATCCACCTGAGAATAGGGAAAGGGAAAGATCCTAGTAAGTTGTCTCTGGACGAGACCCCAGTGACCTATTGGTTGGTTGGTGGAAAGACATGATGGACGTGTCACCCGCGTGGACCACAGCATTTGGTTAGTTACATTATGTGGAGCATTTTGTACTAGTCTCACCTTACTGTTGTAAATCCCTTTTGTCCTTGTGTTCCTTAATGTCTTAAGTAAAATCTGTTCATTAAAAGTATCCGTGACGCTTGGGCCACACTGTGCGTGGAAGCTCTCTAGCAGGACATCTGCACCTCTCAAGCCTGTTGTGTCCACACAGATAGAGTTGCTGCTGTTGCGCTGCTTCTTCCAGCCCTACACTTCTGCGTTAAAAGTTTGCCTTTGATAGATCAGAATCAGAATCAGCTTCATTCGCCAAGTGTGCTGGGGGCACACAAGGAATTTGCTTTCGGCTGCTTGGGACTCCCTAGTACATAGACAATGGATAACAGTATACAAACAATAACAATACCCAGACAATAAATTA
>JAODKL010000002.1:18826508-18847240 GCA_026780765.1 Petrocephalus schoutedeni | reverse complement strand
ATAAAAATTTGTCTGGCCCTCGGCAATGTTCTTTTTTTTAATTTTGGCCCTCTGTGAATTTGAGTTTGACACCCCTGAACTAGGTGAATGAATATGCATGTATGCCTCTTTTTGGGTCACAGGGACCAGTCCTCGGAGGTTTCAGTGTTTTGTTGAAGAATCATCAAGTTTCAGGCGTTTCAGGTCCACCCAGCTTGTTTTACAATGTGGTTCATTTGCAGCCAATAAGACACAGGAAAATAGCAGCTCATAAAGAAATGCAAAAGTTTAATGAAGACCATAATCCCATTAAAGTAATTTACTGATAATGTTATTTATTATTTTAATTCCAAAGTCCAGCAGAGAGCATAATGCCATAACAAAAGGGGTGGGATAGGCTTCAGACAGAAAAACAGTAACTCTACTGACTTGAGACATTTTTATGATGTAGGTTTCAAACCACATATCACAAAAAAACGCATGACATCTTATCTGAAAATAAGTTACAGGCATAAGTCACAATGTAATCCCTTCGAGGAGCATTAGAAGCTTGAAGCACTGTGAGACACTTCACAAAAACACTTGATCCCTTAAGTAATTCTCATTTTATCTTCCCTTCCGAAGCTACAGTGAAATGAAAGACTTAAAAAGCAAAAGACATTTCTAAACCAAAAAGGGCACGCACACACACACACATACACAAACAAACAAAAATACAAGGTTAAAAACTAGGAGAGCTGAGAGATCCCTTTAAGGTAGCATCAATTATCGCTTCATCCATTTGTGTCCTGCAAGACAAATCAGGGCAAGCCCCAGAATAAATATGAAGAAATAACCCAGGACTCAAATATAACCCCCCTCCACAAACACACAGTCATACTGATTTTAATGAACAAACGGATACCAAAGTAAAGCTGCTATTCTCAGAGTAATTATCACCTTCACAGTTTCTGAATGTAATTAAGCTTTCTTAAGGTCCTTTACTGAATTTAAAAGCACATACCACACCCTGGTCTTTTTCGGAGAAAAATGACATACGACTAGAAAAATAAGGTGTTAAAAAACACCAAATGCAATTCCTCCCTAAAAATCAGCAGTGTATAAATCAGCAGAGTAGGACCGGTCAGGCAGATATTTGAACGTGAGGCTGTACCTGAAATCCTGAAACCCCAACTGGACTAAGGCGGCACAAATCTCCCCATTTATTATCTTCTAGCCGCCTTCTGGGCCTTTTTATTGGTCCCGACGCCCATTTCACTCATGTGTGTTGACAGCAGAACCGCATTGTCCCGTTCCTCCCCATTGTTAAAGCTGCCCCCCCCCCACACCAATGATAAATAAAGCCCCCCTCCCCTTGTGCTTTCTTCAAACCCCTGAAAAGGTTCCGTCTGCTGTCCCACTTAGAACGAGGTCAGCGACCGCTACAAACCGAGGGGCGATCACAGAGGCGGGGCGACGGACCTCACGTGAGGCGGCCGCTCCCGGGCCGCGCCTAGACCATCTCGTACTGGTTGTTGGTGATGTACCGGGACAAGCAGCAGGCCAGGAATATCCCAATGAGCTGAGGAGAAGGCGATTTGCGTTAAAATACGACAACACTGGTCTCGCAGATTCCGGAAGTGTTCCGGCTGCTGGCTGCGACGCTCAGTGGAAGCCATGTAGAGGAGAAACACACAGACCTGGAAGAAAGCTATTCCGAAGGAAATGCCCGCGATGATGCCCAGGTTGGACTCCATCACTCCCGTCACCAGCACAAAGCATCCCTGGAGATGGGTGGGACGCACACACATTCAGGCACTGAAACGCCACATACACACAGGCTTTTCCAGGCCGCTCCCCGCTGGGCTCACCGGGTCGTGGACCACTTTGGCGGCCTTCTCCAGATCCTTGCGGACATCCGGGGTGCAGCTGGTGACGTCCTTGCAGCAGCTGACGGGAATGCCGTCCGTTCTGAAGTAGCTGGTGTTCGCCCAGTCTGTGAAGTTCCTCACGCCGCAGCAATTCAGCTGCGTACGAAAGGCACACGCGGGAAAATCAGCTGTTCCGTTCCATACAGAGCGACGCGTTTCTGAGCTCCGGCTGGCTAACGAACACAAACCACCAATCAATAATTAGATGGGTGCACCCGGGTAGGCTCCAGTCTAAGACAGCAGCTGGGGAATTTTCCCAGACACACCATCATCAACGTTATTATTAATATTAATAGCAGTAACAGTAGTAATGGATGTTTACACACACACACACACACACCAGGGAGAGTCACGCTCTGCGAGGCGGCCCTTCCCGCCAAGCACGGAGACGCCCCAGCAGAACCAGCAGCTGCAGCCTGGGTGACAGCATTCTTAACCCTTCCATCACCTCTCAGCCCGAGGAGGAGGAGGACTTAGACCTCCACCAGCATTATCGCTTGACACATTTCCCTAAATTATCACATGATTTGTGTAACTCTTTTAAATAAACACACAAAAAAATACATAATCCTTGATTACAGTTTATATCTAAGATTATGGCTAAAAATGACTACAGGGAATGCGCTTTAAACAAGCAACAGTTGCTAGAATATTCTGGGCATTCTTCTTTATTTACAGACAAACCATAATTATTTGGATGTGTACATGTTACTTATGAATGAAGCCCGGGAACATGAAGTGAAGAAAAATAATCTACCTTTTCAGCCACTCACTATATGTTAAATGACTGTATTACTATTATGTCTAATACTATGATGCCAGCAGCAACTGCTGGGGACTACAATCCTGTCTATAGATACCGATTCTGGCAGATTTCTTCAAACATTTTTAAGGGTCCTGTGATTTCCATCTCCATCATCGTCAGAATACCCAATATTTCTGACATGAGGGGATTTCTGCTTCTCTGAAGCATGTTGCTCCGAGCACATGACCCGACACTTACACTTCTCTGGATGGTGTCCACCGCCTGGCTGGTGTGGTCCTTACCGTCGTACTTATTAACAGCTTCTTCAAACTTGCTGCTAAATTTGGCCTTGATCTGAAAAGCAGCAGAGGATGAAATGAAAGACCAGCGTCCAGCCGACCGTCCCACAATGCACCACTCACCGTATTTTAAGGGACGCTAAGAAAAGTCCGACGCGCGGTAATATTGTGTTTGGTTTGTGCGAAGTTCTCTGCAAAACATGGGTGAAGGGGCGCTCTATGGGAAGGAAAAAGAAGCCATACCTCATGTCTGAAGAGGAAGCCAGAGATTCCAGCCACGAGTTCAGCCAAGAACACCAGCGTTAGGAACATGGCATACTGGGAAGACATGGGATGACTGTCAGACACACCGATTTATCCCCGACCCCTTTGGCAATATCGCCCCCCCCCCCCCCCAGCCCACGCTCACCAGCTTCAGCATCCAGGTGCTCCCACGGCAAGTGGCAAAGCAGCCAAACAGGCCAAAGATGACGATGATGGCGCCAGTCCCAATGAGGACATAGGGGGCGTTAGTGCCCTCATCTGTTGCCAGGGAGATGTATGCCTCTAGGCTAACCTTTCCCCACACACCCACAGCCAGCAGGATGACTCCTGTAAACTAAAAGCGGAAGTAGTTTCAGACGGAGGAACCCCATTTTTAAACACCTGGCCTCGTTGTCACACAGCAGTCGTGCACACACTTACATCGTGTATTCAAAGGGAGGCAGTTACATGCGTGAACACCGCTTTTTCCAGCGGCAAACCCTCCGAATAAGTGCCTTGTGAACCGCCGCCGGGAAGCACCTAGGAACGAGCACTAATGCATAGCATGGACCCCTGCCCCTTTCAAAACTCCATTAGCGGCAACCGGTAAAATAATTTTAACATGCCTGGCCTGTTGATTCTGGCCCCAGGGTCATTAAAAGGTACGAATCAGTAGTCCTGCCAGATGGAGGCTGCTACAAGCCATCTACTTTACAGCAATAAATTGCGGGGTTGCAGTGTACGGATATGGACTTTGTTCATAGAATTGCGTTAAGACTATTAATCAGCGAAAGTCAAGTTATATAAAGGCGATAAATTAAAAAATATATACATCCACATGCTCAAAGCTTTGTGTGATTTAGTTTATTTACACCGTAATGAAAATCAAGTCACTATCTTTGAATATTACAGCAGGCCTACAGAAATCATATTCACGCCTCCGGTTAATTGCATCTGTTTCGTTGGCAATGTCCTTTGAGCTAAAATTACGTATACCGGCGCCACCTGTTAGTCCATCCGACTCAACATTAAATTAAAGATAACCACCGTATAAGCGATGCATAAATTACTTATCACTATTATTTTAAGCGATCGTGAAGAGTTTTTTTCTCCCAGTTCACTTTCCTTCCCTAAACAATGGAAAGGGGCACGGTTGGCTTGCGCAGTGGAAAAAAAAGACGCACATTTTATATCGTAGTACACAGGAAAAGAAACACATTGACAAAGAAACACAGACTATGGAGACCAGATGCAAATAAATAAATAAATAAAACACAGAACAAACAAAACAGATGTCCAGAAAACAACCCCACCCCCCACCCCCTTAGCTAAGCTGGCCACACATAAGACCCGTGTTTATGCGAGCTTGAAAGCAGTCACGAAGATAACTTTGCATCGATTTACCAAACGCAGATTTAACTTATCTGGATTCATGGAAACCCATACAGCGACACACCAAGCTAGATTTTTATGGTTTTTGAAAATACAACTTGTATTAATTAAGGATTTTGGTAACGGGCTGCCACCGCCGCCTGCCCATTGTCTTCTCCGTATCCTGCGCTTCAGCGCAACTCACCCAGAATATAAGGCTGTAAGAAATAAGGAAGGTCTTCAGGCACGTTATCACGGGCTTGGTCTGCAGCCGCCTAGAGGGAGAAGACATTTTGTCCCGTTTTTGCCACCGTTTCTTTTAGATCGCTCCGTCAGTCTAAAATGCGCCGATCTTGAAACACTTCCAAACTTTTTCCTGCCAGCGTCTTTTGCAGAGAGAAAAAAAACTTTTACTGGGCGATGAGAAGGGAAATGTCGTCACTGATTAGGAGCCGCTTTCCGGTAGGGGGATAGAGCGGGCACCCTCCGACCGGAGAACGGATCCCTTTTGGTCCCCTAACTGCGCTCTGCTGCAGAACAGCCCGCGGCCGAGGCTGTCACTGTCGGGACAGGCATTCAGTTTGCGATGTCGCGTATGATTGATGGCGTCTCTCTGTCCTCCGGGGCATGAATGTTTTGCATATTGGCGGGTGGGACCACATCCAAGCTTTTAGTTTATAAACCCCTGTGATCACATTTGACAGTTTTACGACGTCCATTCTAACTTCAGGCTTATTCTGAATGTTAAGTTGTTATATAAGGTTGTTTAATATGCACATTAAAACTGAAGTAGGATTTTAAAAAACTGAATGGTCCCACATACAGTGTAAGACATTATCACGCTCAAAGTTTAAAATTGTAATGCCTAGCGTCAGTATTGCCATTGGTGAAATGTCGAGTACCACAAGGATCAGTTCTAGAATCCGTATTGTAATAATAATATTGAATGATTTATAATGATAAGGTGGAGGCAGCTGTATATAAGAAGGAACAGACGTTCAGCGTTTATTCACAACGTGCTGCCGGAGCGTCAGCAACGGCACACATGGAGAAAAGTCATCGACGTGACTCTTACACTCTGGGTGGGCAGTAACAAAAACACACGCACTACACGGTAAACATTATAAGGGTACAACACTTAGTATTTACAACGTAAAATACATGACTGCACACAATAAATAATACATCTATATATGCCATCGGCAACACGCAAGGTATGCTAGTAGTTGTAATAATCTGTCCCTTGAAACCTTGAAATCGGCCCTGGGGTGTCACATTGCCCCCACCTGTGGGGTCAGCCGTTCCAGGCGACACCCAAGTCCATCACAAAATCCTGCAAATGTTGTGAGGGCTGGTGCCACCACCACAGCTGGCATGTCACAATCCCCGGAGTCCCCAGCAAACATCTGTCCTCTGATACATCCTTGCCTTTAGCCGCTGCAGAGGGGGTCAAGGTGGGCCAGGGGGCAATCCAGTGCTAGGCGATCCCTGTGTAGGACCACAGCCTTTCAATGCTAGGGCAGCCACAGACGGTAGACAACATTTATGGGGCACTTTAGGATTTACCCTTGGTTATCTCCAGTGACAGTCCAGCTTGGGCAACTGTCCCTTATGAATGGGACAGTGCACCCAAACTGGGTCCCCCGTGTTGAAGTCCTGCCTGGGGCTGCATGCTTCTGAGGTGTGCTTCTGCTGGGAATGCACCTTGGTGCTGTCGGACGAGCTCCTGCACATCCCTCAGATGCTCCCGGAAGCACCACAGCAACTCCTGAACTTGGCTCCCTCGGTGCCTCCGGCTTGGGGGCCAGACCAAACATTCCACTGGCAGCTCTAAAGTGCCTGCAAGATCTTGGGTTGAAGACTCTGGGGCACAGTGCGGACAATGCACAGCTGGAAGCTCTGTCCACAGAGGTATGGGTAGAATTGGCAACAGGCTTGGATGACAGCCAAGAGTTCACGGCGGGTCATGTAAGCCACCACCTTTTTGCCCGGAGGCCCCTCCTGTGACAACACTGCGCCAAGCCCTTCATTGCCGGGGTCCAAGTCCAGGATAAAGGGGAGCACCTGGTTGGGGGAAGTCAGTACAGAGGGCTCGCTGAGCGCAGTCTGGAAGTGGTCAAAGGCAGTGGCACAGTCGTCAGTCCATTCGAAGGACCACCTGTAGTAAGCGGTGAGCTGTGGACCTCAGTAGCACTTTGTGGGGTGGGTCCAGTTTCTCACTGCCACGACCTTTCCAGGGTCTGCTACCAGGCTGTCACCACTCACCGCATGACCCAGGAACTGTCTGTTGCCGGAGGAGGGGGCACTTTCAGCCTAACTCTGCGAATGGCAACGAAGACGGTGTGTAAGTTGTTAAGATCTTAAGACTCCTTCCAGGTCACGGTGTACATACACTGGAAATCGGGGTGAATGGATTGAACTGGAACAGATTGTTTGGATTGGTTGGGATCCTTAATTGGACAAGTGCAGTTGGTTTGCACTCTTCGTCATGAGTGATGAAGATGTCCACATATCCATCTAGTGGGGTCCTAAACTGGTGCTGTTGCTCCGCTGTCAGGTCCACGGTGCTCTGCTACCATAATTTCTGAACTGTCTGCACTGTCTCAGGGGAAGGTTGTGCTGTCACCCTGTCGCTCTTGTTGGGGGGTGTGGAACAGCCGGAGCCACCGCTGCGTCTGCTGGGTCCACTGCCAGCTGCTGTCTTGCTGAAGGCTCACCTCTTGGATGCTGAGATGGAGAGTGGCCATGGGTATGGAGATCTGTGCCCCCAGCCGACAGAACAGGTCCAGTCATACGATGCAGGGTTTGTGGATGTCCACAAGCCCTACTTCCTCGTGGGTTGCCTCCTACCCTGGAGGGGTCAGTTAGCCTGTGCCAAGGGGGATGCCCGGGTGAAAGAGGGTGACGGTAGATCCCGTGTCCACTAATGCCCAGCAGTGAGTGTTCTCCACCACACAGTCCACGTAGATCACGTGACCCAACTGGCCCACTTGATGACATGGGGGCAGGGGCTCGATGGTGGACAGGGACAGGGCGCTCTCGATGTTGCTGGTACAGATATGCAGCGGGGGTCCGGTGGGGATGCCGATCAGCATGGTGACAGTCCCAGGACAAAAGCACGGAGATACAGTTTTGTATGATGTCAGGGAAACATTGGTAAGCCCTACATGCATAGAGGTGGAGATCTGACATGAATGCCTCTCAGGACTCACTGCCTCATCTTCACTGACTCGCCAGCTTTCCCCTCATGGTTTCTCCTGATGGCTACTGGCTGAATTGCTCCACCAGCGCCACCACCATGGTGGCATAGACTAGCTGCTCCTCAGTGTTCAGGCTGAGGAGGGCTTGGAGTGCTTCCCCTCACAGTGCCAGGTGCACCACTGTCAACGCACCACTCCACGCGTTGCTGCAAGGTAGGGCTCCAGAGGCTCTTGTTCACATTAGTAGGGAAGTTTGACTGTCTTCACCCAGCCTATCGCAGTCTAATTTTACTTAATTTTGGCAGCATGTCTCGGCACAGAGCCGTGGCTCCCTCTACTGGCTGGTGTTCGTAGCGCAGCGCACCACTTCCATTATGTTGCCCAGGGAAGGAACAATGCTCGGTTCCGGGCTTTCCGTCTGGTTTGCCATCGCGGGATTCGGCAATACTGAAGATAGTTGATTCCACATCTGACACCAGTATAATAATCCTACTGCTGGCAATAATTCCAATGATAAAAGAAAACGGCTTTTTATAAAAATAAACAAATTCCAATTTCACAATGCACTCTTATCGGCAGTAGCGTGCACACACGGAAAACAGCAATCGACATGATTCTCACAATTAACAAAAACACACGTACTACATGGCGGTGCAACACTTATTATTTACAACATAAAGCACATGACTGTACACATTAAATAACATATTTATATATACAATCAGCACGTCTTTGGGCCCTTGAGTAAAGCCTTTAACCCCCAGCTCCCTGGGTGCCGCACAAGGTGGCTGCCCTTCACGGCCAAGCGTACTCTCATGGAGAACAAGGTTGGGGGAGGCAAGAAGACAATTTCCCCATGGGGATCAATAAAGTATCAATTATTATTATTATTATTATTGTAATGATCATTCCCTCGGATCTGGCCCTGCCACAGAGTATTTTTTGTGTGTGTTGCTAAATAGGACAATTATCAAAAAGCATCAAATATTTCTTCTTATATTCTAATATAACACCAAATATAATACCTTTCAGGCAGACCTAACGACATTCATATATTTCCTGAGAAAGTTCTTCATTTAAGTAGAAAAATAAACTCATTCTTCGTTATTCAGAGGAAATGTTGGCGAAAAATCATATTTTGGACTTTGAAATTTCTTAGATCAAAAGGAAATTTAGGAAATTTCTTGGGACAATTGAAACTTTTTGCTATCTTTAGCTTATTTCCCAGCTCACATAATGAAAGTCCATGGCAAAACCAAGCTTATTATTAAGAAGAACATTATATAAAATGGAAATAAATCTACTTAGGGGGAGTTGCACTAAAGCATTGTAAACATGAATGGTGCTGATCCAGTAAGGGAAATGTACAATATAGGCACATATCCTACAATTGTAGGAATAACATCCTCAGTCCCTCTAAGATGTAGCCATTGATTGTGGTTTGGCAGAAGTGCTATTCTCTCAGTATGCACTGCAGTAATTAAAATAATTTCTGTTTCTGTTGTAGTTGCATTGAGGGTATAGCTGTAACGTCGCAGAGGGAAGGAACGACCCAGGATGCAGCCATCAGGGAAAAGCCCCTCAAAGGGGCATTTATTGGTGGGTTTGACCGACAGGGATCGCCAGACTGAGACAAACTAATTAAGGGAGCTAATCAAGGAAGAAACATAAGGCAAGTGTGATCAGTTAACAAGAGGGTAAATACATGAGGCAAAACTAACAAGATGCAGGTGTAGCTAATTGAAAGGCATGCCTGAGGGAAAACACAAGGAATAGACACGCAGGGCGGGGCTGGTCGTGACAGTAGCACCTTCAATATTTACAATGTAATCAGCTATTACCCCAATCACATAGGACAGACACATGCACACCCATCTTTTTAAAATAGTTTATGTCTAATTCCCCTTGCTGTCTTTTTCAGTTTAGTGCAAAATCTTTCATTTGAATTATTAAGGATACTTCGCATGAGGAACATATTTTTGACAATTCCTTGACACCCAGCACAAAGCCAGTGGAAGCTAACGTGCCGCTCCAAGCCAGCTTCACCAAAGTGTGCTGCAATTAATTCCGAAAAAATAATAATTGGCTGACAGCCCTGTTTTTTCACCTCACTGGGTTATTCTAACAGTGTCTTCGCCACCCCTCTCCCCCCCAACCCATCCAAACAGACACATTGCGTAGCTCTTCTGTGTTAGCACTGCAGAGGCCCAAAGTACTTCTAGGGCAGGGGTGTCCAACGCCAGTCCCGGAGGGCCGGTGCCCTGTGTAGTTTAGTTCTTTCTCTGTTCCACCATAAATGATTGAGCTGAGGAGCTGTGTGGTAATTAGCACAAGGAGCTGCAAAGAGTTGAATCAGGTGTGTTAAATGAGGGTAAACCCAAAAATGTGCAGGGCTGTGGCCTTCCAAGACTGGCGTTGGACACCCCTGTTCTAGGGGCATGAGCCATGAACCTTTTAAGATACAGAAATGGACTATGAGGTGCTGTTTTGTACCATTGGGGGTACATTAATGTCATTTGTACCTTGGGGATTCATTTCTGTGCCATATAAGTTGCAATTACCTACAGCTAAGGGTACAATTGGCAGACCCTTGAGGGTACAGCCCCAGTGACAAGCAAAGGTACAAATTGGTAACCTATTTTCTGAGAGTGTACAGTTATAATATGGTTACAAATATGAAATGAGTTGTAGGCCTGTGCCCCTTTGTAACGTTTTGCTTCACTGCTTTCTGGAATAACTTCGGTTTCTTTTTTGATTCCACGTTAGGTAGGGTGACCAGATAATCCATGTCATCCAGGATGCTTTGAGCTACTTAAGGTTTTACAAACTACTTTAAACCTGAAAGGCTCATGCTTGGCTAAATAGTTTAAGTTCTTCTTGTGCTTTGACTGGTTTGTTTCCTTGATCGAAAGACTCATTCAGCCATTTCGAATTAACACCAGGTCCTTTTTATTGAAATTATAGCTTACAAATCCTGTCCCAGCTCAGTATCCGGATGACATGGTTTATCTGGTTACCTTAATGTTAGGCTTATTAATATTTGGTCCTTTTGCATAATTATACATCCCAAGCTGGAAGAGCAGCAACAAGAACACCGACAAAACACGTGCCATGTACAGGGTTTCTTCTAAATATAAGGTTCACTTAGAGCCTTGTTCCTTTAAAAGCCGAGTACTGCGTGTTTGCCAAAACGCCGAGCCCCCAAGGAAAACCGCAACAACGGTCCCTAGCGGCGGGCAAGTCAGTTTTGCAAAGTGCCGAGCAGCGCAACTCCTCTCAGACCGTCTTACGGCGAGTACCGGAGGTAGGTGATTGTACCCTAACCCGTGCTTCATTGCAATTTAACGTCACTTTGTGAACATTTTATTTTGCACGTTTGGAGTTTAACCCACCTTCACTGATTACTCATCTCTAAAGATGTCGATCGTGCTCCAACTAGCGGTGTGCGTCGCTATAATAATGCTTTTGTTGCTTGTCACGTAAAACATTCAATACTTTTCACGCGTACGTTCACTGTTTTCCTTCCTCAACAGAAAGATAACTGCGTGTCGAATAATACCTTTTTTTTCTCCCGTTGTCTCTCATCACAGCAATTCGCATCGAGGAACTGAAATGGCAAATATTCCTTTTCTTTTATTCCTGAAAGTCTGCGCTTTGGCGGAGGTTGCTGCTCGAAACAATGATGGTACGTCTTGACTGTTACAGGCGCGCAATTGTTGTTCTGTTTAATTATTTATTGTTCTGTTTAATTTGCATGCTGCTGTACGTCTGATGTCCTAATGTTTTGGGGTATTTTTTTCTTAAAAAGTGTGTATTTGCACACATTCACACTTTACTTTCGCTGGCATCCTTCACTTCGCAGTTTTTTAGCCACCTCTCTTCTGCTCGTGTATGATTTCCACGCAGACATTCAGAGTTTGTGCCTTGTATTAGAAGCAGCTGTTGCGGCGTATGCCAGCTCCCTGTGCTAAGTGATGAGGCTGCTTCAGGACCGTGGAAACTGTAAAGAAATTGGCATTCGCTACTAACGGTTTCCTATGAGGATATTGCGCCTTGTCTACCCCACCCCCACCGCATACTTACTAGGACAGTCCTTGGAAACCGACCAGATTTCCAATCAGTGTTCTTGTAATCCCCGGTTCGGTTTTATTACACAGAACGGATGTAGTTATAAATCTTCAATGGAGAGGGCTACCACACGGTGCTTACCTTAAATTAAATCCTGAGGTGCCTAATAGGGCGTTGAAAACAAAAGTACAACTAAAACTGAATATTAGGTAGAAGACAGCATGTACACAAGGAGAGTAGTTCTAGGATAAATCAGGGATTGCCGCTAAAGTTTTAATGATTGTTACTCAGAAGGCTGTGACATTTACTAACTTTCTAGCAAACATTTTTTTTAGATATAGCAGTTTCCCCTTTCACCATTGTGCCTTGATTGCAAAATAGACACACTAAAAGCAGTTTCTTTATCGCTAATATAACTACAGCACCCAGATACCCCTACATGAACATATCAATGCGTCATTCAAATGTAGGAAAACAAAATCCATACTTAATTAAAAAACTTACCAAATGCTTAAAAGAACTGCATGTTAATTTTACAAATGATAGGTCCCCAAGTGCTGTGAATGGTAAACAAGGAAGATAATGAATTGTGTGCTGGTGGCTTTGTGTCTCGATGGATAATGCATCTAAACTATCTAGATAGTTTGGCTTACGAGCCTGAAAACGAGACTAGTTTCATTTTTACTTTACCGCATTAAAGCAACCTTAATAAACTGCGCCGCACCTAACAGAAATCGTCTGTGAGACTCTCGTTGGACGTGCGATGAAATAGCGTCTAGCCGATCACGGTCTGAGCGTCTTGGATGGGGGCGGGGTCGGGGCTTCGCGCTCTGGAGCGCGGATACGACCTTCACGTGGTAGCGGAAAAATGAACCTTTGTGCTGTGGCATGCATCGCCTCCACGATGGAAAAATATAAGAGCTCCAGTAATTCAGCTTATGGAAGCAGAGCCACTTAGGGGAAATTTCTCATGCTTTTACATGTGCAAGTATTTGTTGGACAATCTATGTCCTTCATTTTTATCGAAAGGTGAGATGTGTTGATAAGAATACCCAGGCTTGTTACGGCCTTTCCGAGATCCATAAGTTTAGGTGCCGAGGTATGGCTGACTGACACGTGCCATTTCTGTGTGTGGTAATGGGAAATCATTTTTTATAGCTAATTATACACTCAGTACTGGCATCTGCCTTCCTGCTGGTGCGATCGCCTGGGAGGAGCCATAACTAAACAGCAACCCAAGCATCTTAGTAAAAGGAGAGTTGTGGAGGTGACCTGTTTGAGGAGTCTGCTGCCTTGTTTATCCGTTTCCTATAGCAGGTTTTTAAGGTGCCTTAATATCTGTGATATCTGAGACCCTGCAGCGGCACCGGGAACAATGAGGCTTTGAAACCTGTGATTACTGTCTGCTGTTGATTGCAGGCTGCTTTAATCCTCCTGCTAGGTCGCTCTATCGGCCCAGTGCAGTTTTGAAGACTTATTTCTCCCATCGCTTAACACTGAGCCTCTGCTTATGTGATCCGTGCATCTGGAGATGCTGAGTGTCAGCGATGTGAAAGTTTACATTTAATCTGTCCTTTCAAGGCTGGTGGGGATGTGCCGTCCTGCAGCCGAAGCTTGCTGCCTAGGGTTTGTGTGAAATGCTGCACAGTCACAGACAAATCTGTAATTTTTGTTTTGTTTAGCAGGGTGTTTAACCCCTATCCCGTGTTTGGGGTCAATCTGACCCCAGAGCATCATTAAACGGTAGGCAAATTTCACATGGGGAAATTATCACGGGAAAAGTGTTAAATAATGTACATTTCTCTTTTTTGGATGCCATCTCCTGTACTGGACAAGTGGATTGCACATATCAGTGTAAATCTACAGGAACTGGTGATAACCTGGTACTGTATTTAGTAAGGCTGCTAGATTTTTTTTTTTTTTTAAATGTCAGCTTATGATGCATTTGTCATTAAGCAAATATCCTCCTCCTAAACGTCTCATCCTGCCTGCTGACAGGTGAAAAGTGAAGATAAGACGTTGCTCTTTTTTTTTTCTGTCGGATGATGAGCAGTGCACAGTTAGAAATCGCTGTAACACTGAAGGCCATCAAAAGTGCCGTAAGGGCCCAACCCGCGGCCTGGCAGCGATTGGGGGGGGGGGGGGGGGGGGCTTTCCCACTCCGAAGCCTCCCGTTTGCCCTTCCCTCAGAGCATTCCTGCCATGGCTGCTAACAATTCTAAATTGCTGTACCTGCACCTCACGTGCCAGAGCCGTTATTTGACCTTTCTAACTTGAGTGTAGTGAGCAGATACTGTCACACTGCTCCCCATCAGAGTGAAAGCAGAAGGCCAGTGGGGCTCCGCCAAAGGCCAGTGGGGCCCTGCTTTGACCTCCACTAACGTTGGGCAACTTGGATTCCTATCATCTGTACTCTACTCGGGCTCCCACCAACGGTACCCTGCTCGGGCTCCCAGCAATGGTATGCTGCTCGGGCTACCACTACTAGAACCTTCCCCATGGTCCTAACAACACTGTTTGGACTCCCACCAGTGGCATTCTGCTCTTGCTTCCACTAATGGTACTCTGCTCGTACTCTCTGAATCTGGTCAGGAGATTGACATTTTGTGTTTTTTTTTTTTTTAATTTTTTTTGCTAGTACTTTAAGAGCGGTTCTCAAATCCTAATGTCCTTCTCACACAGCCTTCGCAAAGCTATGGTCTGCAGCATGTTACGCTGTGAAATATAGTTCCACTTTTAGGAAACAAGGTTGAAATCTTTCGTAAGATCTGCACCTTAAAGTCTATGTGATGCTGTGTTGGAGAAGATGTTGGAAGATGGATGGATGGACGCATATTAATGATGTATTTTAGTCAATTTTTTCCAGGTTGAGGGAGCAACGTTTGTGCTGAACAATCCTGGGATGTTATTTCTGCAGTTGAGTTTTTATCAGTAGTGTTGGCTCACGTCAGGGCTGTCGGCTCACCCTGCAGATCAGTGGTCTTACTAGGACACACCCCTTTGGTCAAGCAGCCAGAAGCATGTCACCATGACAAAGTATCGTGTGACTTATTGGGAACACAAATGCGCTTGGTTGCCGTGGTGCAGCTTGAGGCTGTTGTCAGCCAGCCATGGCACCCAGCTAGTTCATGAGCGCCACCGAGTGGCTGTTTATAGATGGTGGGGTTGACTCGGGGGGAGTACGTTATGTATCCTCCCTGTCACAGGCCTGTGCTTTGTTCCTTCACTTGTTCTGATGATGCATCAGTTGTGTGGATTGGGACTCCCCGATTTCTATTTTTATTTCCTGTTTGGAGCAGCTTGAAGCTCCATGTTTCCCGTGAGGTGGAGGTGTCTGCTTGGCTCGCGTTCCAGCGACGTCTGCAGTGTGTCGATTGAACGTTCCAGCGGGGCTGAATATGCTATCCCACGTTCCTCCTGTTTCTGAAAAGGAAGCTAGAGGAAGAATGGGGGGGGGGGGGGGGCGCGGAAATTTTTAATTCCAGAAACTGAAACGGACTGCTGTTTGTGTGAAAACCAAGTTGAGTCTGCAAAGTTGCTGTGTTTGACATGCCAAAGATCCTGTCGCTGCTGGCTTCCTTGTTTGCGTTAAACCGGTTGCCAGCCTTTGGTTAGGCAAGGGCAAATCAGATGTTACCAGAGCGAGATCATCACCCCAGGATCGAGAGCAGAATCGAGTATATTACCTTTTTGGAGAAATTGAGGGGCTAAAAATAGAGCAAAAAAACAGTTCCTGGAGGGGGAGGGCTGTACTGGTGACGCATCATCTTTTCAGTTTGGGAGAAATAAATATTTTGTGGTTATACACACTGATGACAAAGCAAATGGTGGGTGGTGGGTAAGGCACATTTGCCAGGTCCCCTTTCAGAGTCTGCAGTGGAAAATTCCACGTTGCACATGAAATGGAAAACTGTGGGTACACTACCACCATTTTCCTGAAGGGGGCACTGGCACAAATCCAGATAATTTAAGTGTATCTGCCTGGTGAATCTTTGTCAGTTAGTACAGCAAAGGAGTCCAGTTTGAAATGTCGCCACAGGATCTCCTCGGTGGTTCTCCTCCATTTTCCAGGACACTGGAATGTTCTGGCAGTGATCTGTGGCTCCATAGTCCAGGTTCCAGGTTGATTTTAGCACAAGCACACAGGCACTATAGGTCCAAGTCTGTGGGTCCTGGGAACGTATCCACTGAAGTGGGTAGTAAGGTCCCAGATATTTTCACCTTTTTTGGGATCACTGTGACTGTATAAAATGTGTGGCTGGTATCCTGAGGATTCCTAATGGCAGCATGGAATTTCAGAAACTTTGGACTCAACTTGGGGAGTCTCCCTCCGGCCTCTAATGACAAACACAGGTGTGTTCCTAGCTGACTTATATTTTGGCGCTGTCTGAAACCGGAGTCAGAGTTATTTCCTTAAATAAAATAGCCAGGGGACTCACTTTTGGCCAGTTTTTAGAATGAACCATTTTAAGCATTATGAACTCTTTACAATAGTATCCTATAGATCATAATTTAAAAATGCACCCCAAAAAATAAACCAAGAAACAATGACGTGGTTCACGAATGAAACGCTTACTGTTGCACTTGCTTCCTGTCTTGTGCGTCTTGCCTGGAGCAGTTCTGTGAAGGTCTAACAGCAGGCTGTTGTTATATCAAGGTTTCGGGATTACGGAGCAGTACTATCACAATGAGGTCACGCTGGAAGAGGAGTACGACACCCCCCAGCTGGACTATAAGGGTAGGTACGGAGCGTTCTCTCTCGTGCTTCCTCTCTTCTTCGCATACCGTTACATTTCTCGCGTATGAGCTCGTATGAGCGTGCCGTGGGTAGAGTACTTCTCGGCGGCCTAAACTGCTGTTCACGTGCGGTTGAGAGTTGCCTTTCCCTCCCCCCGCCATGGCAGAGCCACGCTGGTGCCACCCCTTGAGCCTTAGGAACGGAGAGGTCACCTGCTTCTCCCCCCGCGGCGGCTACTACCGCAGCACCCTGGGCACCCGCTGCGAGCTGACCTGCGACCGCAGCTTCCGGCTGCTGGGCCGCGCCTCCTTGCAGTGCATGCCGAACCGCCGCTGGTCGGGGACCGCGCACTGCCGCCGTAAGTGGGCCCACCCCAACGGGTTGCGTGTGGTTTCCATGGTTACCGCGGCTGTCCCAGCGAAAGCCGGCGGGTAACGACGCTCGGCCGCATCCCGTAGTGATAATGGAGAGGTTTAAAAAAAAAATAATAAAAAATTATCATAAAATAAAGAAACTCGATTCGTTGGGCTTCAGACACTTTTGCGTTTGTAGTGTTCCTAGAACCCGCTGTTTTCCTCTTCCCAGGTAAGTGGGAGGGTGTAGGCTCAACCCACTGGTGCCACTCGTTTAAATAAACTCTCCCTGTTGCCATGACAACCCTGCAGAGGTGCGTTGCCGTGTGCTGCCGCTGATCTTTCATGGCACCTACCGCTGCACCGACAGCGTGCTGGTGAACTCCAGGTGCAGCTACATCTGCGGCCCCGGCTACCAGCTGGAGGGCGACCACACCCGCATCTGCCTGGAGGACGGTCAGTGGAGTGGCCGGGAGCCCACCTGCGCAGGTGACCACCGCTCCGACGCCCGGGCCGAGGTCCCGAGCAGCCAGGGAGGTGCTGATGGATGCAGGGTGCACATGAGCTACTTTTGTTTACAGCATGCTGAGTATGGTCTTCTGAGCCTCAGTCACTGTGACCTAGAACATGTCAGGCTGTCCCCACCTCAGGAAGGGGCCTTGTTGCTATGGCCCAGATCTTTCCAAGGAGCATTTCACAATCTTCAAAGTTTAACAGAGCTATTCTCAGAATGAAGGTGTACATGTCACTGATCCAAATGCAGCCACCAACCCCCCCCCCCCCCAGCTGCCTAAAGATGAGAAAGTGCCACTAGGTCTGTCTCTACAGACCGGGACCCGCCGAAAATCCAGTGCCCCCTGTCACGGGTGCGAGTTGCTGAGCAAGGCACGCTGACTGCAAAGGTGTCCTGGGATGCCCCCGTTGTCAAGGATACCGCTGACGTCTCTGCAGTGGAGTATGGGATCTGTTGCTTCTTTGCGGGGGCAGGATATTCTCTTTCATTTCCACGGGCAGGGGGGGGGGTCACTAACATGGTCTTTGTCTTTGTCTACTGCAGGGTGATCCTGATAGGTCCAAACCCGGGTTCCTATTTTGAGGAGGGAGTGCATGTTATTCAGTACAAAGCATATGACCAGGCCAGGAACAAAGCCTCCTGCAAATTCATCGTCCGAGTGGAGGGTAGGACTCCAAAGGGGGAAGGGGGCTTGGTTTTGGATGGGGGGGGGGGGGTAATTATATTTCAACTTTGATAGTAGGAGAGATTTCCTTGCCATTGTGTGGTTGGGGGGTGTAGCTGTGTGGAAAAGCTTGCACAGCAGATTCTGCGATGAGGGCCAAAACGCGAGACGTGACGGCGTCTGTACTCTGCCCTCCCCAAGTGAGGAGATGCCCCGCCCTGGCGACCCCGCTGCACGGACGCCTCACCTGCTCTGCTGACAGGGACAACTATGGGGCGGAGTGCGAGTACCACTGCGGCAGTGGCTACGAGAGGCAGGGCCCCGCACTGCGCACGTGCCTGCCTGACCGCAGCTGGTCCGGGGAGGCACCAGTGTGTGTGCGTGAGTACCCCCCCCCCCCAGTGCATGCGTGCGCCCATACAGGACTCACTGGCTCATGTGGACGTAGGGTGAAGGATGCAGAGCTGAGCAGTGCCTACGTTTGCAGAACTGCCCATCGTGGCAACGGACGCCAAGACTGCCACCGCTCTGCTGGACCAGTTCTACCTGAGGAGGAACCTGCTTGTCGTTTCCTCTCCCAGCAGTACTGACCAGTACTATGGCCTCCAGAAGCTGATGCTGGAGGTACGTCTGCTACCCCTCGCAACTTTGACCAGATCGTATTCATTCTGGGTCCTGTAAGGGGGCACATTGCCCCCCACCCCAGGGAACGCACACACTAGACATCGCCCCTTCCAGGACCACGGTAACATCTCCCAGGGTCTGACCATGGGGCTCAGGTTTTGGTGGTTGGTGCCCCCACAGAAAGCGGACTGTGGACTGGACATGAGGGAGGTGACGGTGATCGAGCTGGTGGGACGGGCCCCGCACGCCGTGGGCTACCTGAAGGGCCGGCCCCTGCAGTCTGAAGTCATCAGAGGTCTCCGGTAAGGGCCGCCGCATCGCTGGGCGCCGGGGGCTTTCCTGGGGCCACGCTGACCTGCAATCTGGCCCTGGCAGGCACAACCTGAGGATCTCCAGGACGTACTTCTCCATGGTGCTCCTGGACAAACGGGGCGTGGACCGCGAGCGTATAGTTGACCCCACCTCCTCGGATGAGCTCTACTCCCTTATTGACATGTACCTGCTGAATGAAGAACAGCGCCACCAAATGGACGAGTACCGGGACTTGTGTGACTGAGCTGCCAGTGGCTTCTGGAAGGTGGCTTTATGTGCTAGGCTGCCCTGTGGTGGCTGACTTTGGGCCACACAGGACTCCCTAGGGGTCGGGACTGGTTTTTCTCGACTGTTGACTGTAAGACTGAAACTTACACAAGTTTCTTTGTAGGACTCCCCCTAGTGGGCAGAACTAACAGTGCAATAGATGTGTCAGTTAGTCTAATGTGTGTCCCTATGTTAAAGTCCTGCAATTGCATCAAGTAGAAATCAGTAATATTAGCGGATATGTACACATGCAAAGTGCCAGGGATGCGATGGCTGGACTCTCGAGATGCCCTGACTTAAAGGTTTTAAAATGAACAGGCACTGGCCCTGGACTTAAATATAGTTATTTATTAAGACAATTTGATATATTGGCATACAACTACCTTCCAATCCCTTGGTAACATCTTTTTTATGTATATTGTATATTGAATAAATCATTGTTTTTTAACATAAACAAAAATATATCATCTATGACCTGACAGCCAAAGGGAGAGTCGTCTTGCGTTTGAAAGTAACAGTCCAAAGTGCTTTTGGTATGAAGAGACCAGCATTGCAGGTGCTCACCGTTACGCTCGCGACGGAAGTGAGCGACACCCAGGGCCGTCCGGCACAGCAAAGCACGCAAGCCCCTCCCACCTCGGGCCCTGCAGGCGGCGACCCACCGCCCCATACCCTGAGCAAGAACTCCAGAAAACATGCGTCTAAAAATTTGAAATATTAATGCTAAAAAAATTTCAAATATGTAACAATATGTTCTTTGGCAGAATAAACTTGCATTAAATTAAAGCCCCTGATTAGGCCCTTCTAGTCTGCAGGTAGAGGATAAGGAAACTACAGAGTCACTATTACCAACCCACAGAATTACAGTTACAGCCCCCTGTCCCCGGAACTGCCTTGGGGGGGGAAGTGAAATTTGGTTAAAAGTTATGGACAATTTCTGTTCCATTCTGGGATCTTCACTTGCTTTTGCCCATGGAGGAGCGCAGTGGGAGAGTGCCCTCTGCCCACGAGCCGGGGTACTGCATCATCTTCCGCCACAGGCAGGCCTCATCCTCCGTGGAATCCGCTGTCACGCCCTGCATGGCACCTGCAGCAAACACACAGTCATATACAGCATAGCCCCGGCCCTTTCTTGACTCCTTCCTTCATATGGCGCAGCCATCAACACCCCAGTATGACCATCACACCTTGGGTGCCTGATGCCCTGATATGGCTCAAGACACTGCTGGTAGTTTTTGTCAGACAAACCATTAATGTTTTGATTGTTAATTTAATGTAGGTAGTCATATATACCATGGGGAATCTATGGGGAAGATGGTGGCGCAGGAGGTAGTGCTATCATTCGGCAACTGGAGGGTTGCAGGTTTAAGCCCCGGTTCCTCCTGACCCCATCAAAGTGTCCTTGAGCAAGACACTGAACCCCAAATTGCTCCCGGTGTGTAGGT
>JAODKL010000002.1:18796961-18812403 GCA_026780765.1 Petrocephalus schoutedeni | reverse complement strand
GCTCACACTGGCAGTGAGGGAGTGTGTGACATTCTACAGTGACACTGGCTGGTGCTTTTCTCAAGCTTGTCCATCGGCTCACACTGGCAGTGAGGGAGTGTGTGACATTCTACAGTGACACTGGCTGGTGCTTTTCTCAAGCTTGTCCATCGGCTCACACTGGCAGTGAGGGAGTGTGTGACATGTGACACTTCGTGTTGGCAGACCTTATGGGGCACCCTTGGTGAGGCTTTATGTATGCTCTGCGTGTTTTTCTTATTCAAGCTGTTTAGCACCCATGGAAGGGTGGCTGTGAGTTATTCCAACCTCTGGCCAGCATCAATTTTTAATATATTATTTTTGTTAGGAATATGGTTTGAGTATTGATGAGTCATACACTGTATCACTTACACTGTGTAGTGAGTGAGAATAACAGAAGAATCCTCCTAAGACAAGTGTTTTGGGGCAGGGGATTAGTAGGGGTACAAGTCCCCTTCTATACCTGTGAATAGTTTTAATGATATATAGAATATTCTGTGTTTAGGAGGAGCGTCAACTCGTTTGAATTAGAGAAAAACTGCACATCTATTCGCTGATAAGAGTAACTGAGCTTTTCCACTAATGATTAATAGGAGAATAAGCCGAGGTCACGGTACACTGCCCATGGGGCGCACCTGTATGCGTGTTAGGGCGCAAGTCGTTCCGGGGCCAACGGAGAGCCGCAGGGCGGAGAGGTCCAGTGCGGGGAGGCAGTGCGGCCGCACGGGCAGCGCCACGGTGCCGTCGGGGCGCTTCAGCATGCGGAAGTTCGGGTCCAAAGCGCTGCGCGCCTCCAGCTGCTCCCTGCGGCACAATGAGAAAAGCCAGTGATCAGAGATCTGTGATGCGTGCAAAGGCCGAATACCCAGGCAGTTAGCGGTCAGCGTGTCTAAAAGCGTAATTTTATATGCTTAAGAGAAGGCAGGTGGTGGTAGACGCTAAAACTGCCAGGGCAGCAAAGCATGGCATCTGTATGCGTGTATGCGATGGTATACTAGCATGTAACCGTGATGGCGGCATCTGCGGTATATTTCCCGAATTTAAAGACCGATCTATTACATACGGTTTAGCGTAAGCATATAAAAGTTGTGGTTACTGTATATTATCAGTAAAGTTATAAATGCTCACCGGTACTGCTGCGCAAAACGGAGAGGCACGCTGATGGCTGGGACGCCCTCCATATTGCGTGTAAAACGGCAGAGACCCCCGGTTACTGATACAACCTTTAAAAACAAGTTTCACCCTCCACGCTCGATTTAAAAAGGCAAAGAGACCTCGGCTTAAAGTTAGTGACACAAGCTTTAAAAAGACGATTGTTTCTCCCTTTATATAACTCCAGTCACTGCATCATGTGCTACAGCACACCACTGCCAGGCTGCTTTGTGCTTTAAGTAGCAAGAGCTGCTGCCTTTTAAATAGCTGCCCGGTATTTTCTTTTTTTCAGGTTGGATTTGATGAGAATAATGAAGAGTTCTTTATATATTTCGTTCGTTTAGCTATGTTGCTAACTTCTTCTTCTACGCAGTTAACGTTTCAGCCTCAATTTAATGGCGCATACTGCCACCTGCCGACCAGGAGCGTGAACAACCGGACCTAAACCAACCGGACATTGCCACGCTGACGTTACATGCTAATCCGTCACAAGACGGTCAAACACACGTTGAGCAACGAATGACTGCAGTGGAGATTCCGGATTTGGGAGGAGAAATGAATACTTCCTGAGACCGACAAGAGTCAGGCACAGGGTCACCTGAACTGGACAAAGTTAATGGTACCACTATCTTTTCAGCCCTGTCAGCATTGGCTGGGATAGCCAGGACGTGTATCAGCATGGCTGTAGAGCTGTATGAATACTTTAAAAACATGATTGGGTGATGCTTGTGCTAATATCCGAAATGAACACCACCATTTAGACCAGCATGAAGTAAAATACCTCCTTATGATAAATTGCGGCTTTAAGTTGGCTTGAATTTTGCAGTTGGCCTACTGAGTTCATTCTGACTCCAATGTCACAGTGGTATTTTCCGTAGGCTGGCTCACCTGTGAGATATTGTTCCACCTTTGGTCAAGCCCGCTTCTATCCCCTTTGACCACATGAGTATATGTCCAAATATTGCCATTCTGGGGAACATTTCCTGAAAGCAAAATTGTGCAGGTTGAAGATCATTTCTCACCATGGACAAGGTGACCTTGCCTGTGATTCGTATCTTCCCCGAGGTTGTAGAACACATTTCTGAACTGAGGGAGACGTAAATGCGATATGGGGCCCCGGTTCATTTCAGCCGCCAAGCTGTTCTTAGGCTATTTGCAGTAGAGACCACTAATGGAGAAAAAGACAAATCCATGTTGCAGGAAGAGTAAGACTCTGTTGCTCATGCAAACAACTCATTCATATTGGACAATACCAATAATCATCAGGCGATTAGATGTGAAGGGAAACTAGTGTTGGTCTCCTGGTTTTATACCATTGCTGTCAATATCACCTTAGTGTTTTAATCAGCACCCAACTCTGGCAGCCTCAGCTCCCCTTCACCCAGGTTTTGACACAATATACATACAGTGCGCTTTGTTCAGGCAGTTTTAGGTAAAATGTCCCTGCATAATTTTTCAAATGTAACGTGAACGAAGCGAAACTTTATACACTACACAAGTTATCTGGACTGGACACTGATAGGAATCTTAAGTTTTAGCCTAGTTTCAATTCATCGATAATTACAGGCGGTATCTTTCCATCTCGTGCAACTGGCACGCAGATTCAGCACTGAAGTGCACAGTAATTGTTGTGAGGCCATTAAATATATACTACATTATATGTACTACATTTGGTAAACATATGTATACCAAAATGCTATATCGTTATTTCAGTCGCCATTTAAATTTGGATGGATTGAGTTGTGAGCTCTGTAACACTGTGCAGGAGAAATGTGTCTAAGATGGATCGCTAATATAAAAAGTCTGCTTTGCTAAGGGACGAAGGGGGACATATTTAATATGTTTTAACTTAGATATGAAAATAAGAAAAAAAACCCTTCATATTTCAGTTCCATCCACTTCATTGGGTTTACGTGCCTGTACCGGGGAGGACCTGCTTTGCCACCTGAACAGCTTAAAATTTTGAGGTATTTCAGTTGCCTTTATTAAGTCTGACCATTCGTCTTTTGATTGCTCTCATCACCAAGGTGTTTTAACCACCAGAACCACCACTAATTGGATCTGTTCGGTTTATCACACCTGTAAACGCTAGACACCTTTAGCTGGAGTAAGCCCAATCACTAAAGCGTCCCTGGACGGATATCGACTAATCTGTACTGTTTCAGTAGTCCCATGATAGAAATAAACGATGGAGGGACTTTACGGACAGCGCGTTTTATAAGCGGCTTTGTAAGATGACCCCTCCCCTACCACAGAGTCGGCAAAGGCTGAAAGCGGAATAAACATTCAGGGGCGGACACGGGAATTTGCCGATAACGGCGGAGTCGGGTGGGGGTGGGCATGGTAGATTTGAGCCCCCTCCCCTTTTTTGTCGATCGTAAACAACCGGTTGGCTTTAAATATCAACTGACTGGGGAAGAAAGACCGGCCCAGCCGGAAAATTCCGGAACTTGTCGATGGCCGGTCCGCTCCTGTACACATTACAATCATAAATTCTTCATTTACTCTCTGTGACATCTAACTTGCAATTAAACCGAGATTCTGTGGGGAGCAGCAAACCCTAGGTTTTGTCAAGCTCGCACTAGTCGTTGTTACCGATGCCAGGTCGGCGTGGGTTTTAATGGAACAAACGGCGGCGGATAATGAAGAGCTACAGCGGGGACGAGCGCGTTTTACAGCCCCCTTCGCCCGGACCGACGTCCTTCCTGATGATGAGTTGTTTATTCCACCTCCTCCGTCATATGACGCCTTGGTTATAGCAGCGCAGATAAATGATCCAGCCTTGCGTATTTATTAAGGATCACTCACATAGGGGGGCGGGTAGGTGGGTTTGGAAATGGGGCTCATTAATCCCGAGCGCTCCGGTATTGAATCGGAGGGGGGCTGGTCGCGCCTCTAATGGGTGTGAGAGCATTTTATAAGCTCCCGACACAGCTATGTATTAAGTCATGTCATGGGCATTCTGGGTGGAATATGTAACCTGCCGAGATTACCGGGGGGCTCTTATCTCCTAATGGCCGCTTGTTAAATTATTAATTTCCTGAGACGGGACGAATGGGCAATCTTGTTTTTCACTGAAGCGCAGCACCGGGGTCAGCCAAGCACTATATGGCCCAAACTCTTGTCTTTTATAAGATGCGTATCATGGCAAAGCAAATTCCTGGAGTCCCAATTCTGTTAATACCAACAATACTTTCATTCGTTTCATAGGATTCAACCGTCGCATATTTCAACTTTAAGGCTTCACGGATAGTCCCACTTCGCCACTTTACAGATTTTAATAAATCATCAGCCCACATAAAAATAGCTCAGGAATAAATCGATCGTATGTAAAACACTGGCGTCAACTACGCCTTTAAATGTTCTCTGAAAACAGCATGAAGATTTGTCAGTGGATTTAATGTCTAAGGAGTAAAATGTGCATTGTTTTGCTGGTTAATGTGACTTCAGGCAGGGTGTTCCAGGGCCAGTTAATGGATATCTATTGTTCTTCCTCAGTGTGGCAGGCGCCGCCTCTTTAAGCAGAGATGTTTCGGGCTTAAGGCGTGTTTCCTGCTCCTGCAGACCGGACAGTCTACCGTCGCTCCCGGGAAGCGCAAGTCCCCTCACTTCGACGCGATTTTACTGACTCCTGTAGCTCACGCCCGGCCGCCGGCTGAAGCAGGAACAACCGGCTGAGCAGAGGACGCCGGCCGGGCGGAGGGACGGAGGGACGTGGAGCGGGCGCCGGAGGGGAAGCGCAAAGTCCGCACGCACGAAAATGTCAAATCGGGTTTTCTCCTGTAATATCGGAAGAATCGGCGAAACATTTGGATGTGTAACATATTGCATATAATATATGCTGATTTGTTTAACGTTTTGATTTAAGAGTATTTAGTCAACGTGTCGTGATGCTGTTTGGAAAAGATAAAAACTTGGTGTATTCAGAAAAAAAATGGACTTAAATAATTCGGACGGATGAAACGACTGAACCGGGACAACTATTGGTTTTTGCCCTTAACGTTGGCTTACCGAAGATGATCAGCTAATCATACCACCCTGGATACAAGAAAGAAACAGGGATCCTGCAAACCGAATTATTTCTAAAACTGACATACTTTAAGAATATGTTGGTTATTCCTCATTGCAATGCTATTCTCTGCACTGATGGCGAAGGAGAACAACTCCGCGCTGACTCGGGACACGCATACCTCTGAAATTTAAGACAACTACTCAGCTGTCAAGTTTTCAGCATTTTTCTTTTCTTGTGCTTTATTCCGCGACTGTCCCATCAATATGTCTGCGGTGATGGTGCCAAAGAAGGTGACCCGAAAATGGGAAAAGCTGCCGGGGAGGAACACTTTCTGCTGCGATGGCCGTGTGATGATGGCCCGGCAGAAGGGCGTCTTTTACCTGACCCTGTTCCTCATCATCGGCACCTCCTCCCTCTTCTTCGCGTTCGAGTAAGTACGAACGCGCACTTCGCTGCCGACCGTCTCTGCGCCAGAGCCTGGGCGTGCTCCCACCAGGAGTCCCGTCTTGTTACTCCGTCCCACGATCGCGCACTTGTCCCTGTTTTTTTTGGGTGTTGATGTTTTATAAAACACTGCAGTTATTGTCATTTGCACTGCATTCGGCTAGAATGAAACTAAAGTAATTTTTCCATTCAGTGCCCACAAGACTATTCTGCGGATAAATTGGAAGCCGTGGCATAAATAATGTAACTTATTTCTGTTGTAGACTTTCTGTATTCAGTCATCTTTAAAACCGTGTTGGTTTTAAAGTTCCTGAACGTTTCTTATAGTTTCATTGGTGAATGCATGACCTGTGCGTTTTTTTAATGTTTTATTTTGTGTGGTTAATACTTTACTTTATCTGTTGAGTTTGGCATCAGGAAGTAGATCATATCAAGGTGGTGTGCACAGGCCCTCCATGGGAAAGCATCCCCCTCGGCCAGATAAAGTTCCCTCATGGTGGAGGCAACAGCCTCACCTTCCAGGCTGTCAGGAGCAGCCGTCTGCTAGAACCTGCACCGGAGAGCCGGCCACCTTCTGGAGCTGGGGCTGGCAGATCTCTTTCTGAAGATCCCCATTCCCGACAGTTTGATTAAACCATTCAGGTCACGTTAATGGCCACGATTAGCTGAGCTGGGTGAGCTGGAATTGTACGGGGTTGCCAGAGGAGTTGTCTGGGAGTCACTGGTTTAAGAGAAAGACTCCTTATCACAGTAGCACCCATCCTAGAGAGGGACCGGTTTCTCAGGAACCGTCAGCTCCCTTCAGGATGGAGCTGTTCAGCCACGCATTGTGCCTCAGGGGAACTGATCCATCGAATCATCAGCTTCCTAAGAAATTTTACAAGAACATCTGAAAATACGAGCGACAGGTCTATCTCAGCTTCAAACAACCAGGGCCAGTCAATCCTCTATAAAGGTGACATAGGCAGACACAGGAATGTTGATTTGCCAGGCAATTGCACTTTGCCTCCGGCCGATGGCACCAGTGGAGATGCTCGCCACTGGTTCCACATGGCCGGTATTCATAGGGTAGGGTGCTTTTGTCACTTGAGATTTGTATTTTTTTTTTTTTTGGAGGTTTGGCAATTTTGAAGCACAATGTGAAAAACCTCTTCATAAAAGCAGAGGGAATTAATTTCCATCCGAAGTAACATGATACTATATAAAAATATATATATATTGCTGAGAGAATAAATCCTATTTTATTATGCGTAAAAATCAGTTAGTCATTTTGCAGAGTTTTCTGTCTGTCTATCTACATCTACCTACATCCATCCTTCCATCAGATGCAATGGCCAGCTCATGGTGGCACACTTACAGGGTTTAGGAGAGACTCCAGCACAGCTCAGGAACTAGACGGTCATTAGTGCTGTCTTCATATTACAGTCGTCCATAATTATCCCTCAAAAGGGGGCCTATTGGCATGGAAGCAGATCCAGCAGTGAGGGGCGTAATTTAAACCTCTACATTACGGAAGCAAGCCCAGTATGTTTTGATTTGTCTTCTGGCCGGTGGAATGCCGGGATGACGGAAGCCAGGCTGACTCTGTCGTGCGTCCACCAGGAATCCCGGTAATGGAGAAGAGCTCAAGACTTATTTGAGAACAATCTGAGAGATTGTCCATCTTTAGCCTGGGTGTCCGCATGCAGATGGTTTCTCTCGTGATGGAACTTTGGCCAGAAATAGAAATTTCTGCAAGGAATCAATGGCTGGCACTGAATTTGGAGCCTGAAAACCCACTGGAGGGAGATTTCAACGTGGCACTGATTCAGGGCAGCATTTGTTATGGACTGAATTGAGCATAATGCAGAAACCAGGACCTTCAGCCAGAACAGTCCTGTGAGCAGGTTGGGTCGAAATCCAGCCAGGTCAGAATGGTCAAGAGGGGCCGATTCACTCTGAGATTATTCATTATGGAATCTCCAGTTTAGCTGGTCGTCGAGATGCCATGGACTGCAGAGGTTCTTGGGGAGGGAGATCAGAGAGCCCACTGAAGCCGGCTTAAGAATTAGCAGACGTTCCTCTTTTCATCAGCCGGTGTCGTGCGTGTCTGTTGCACGGCAGGGCGGGGCCGATGCTGTCAGGGCGATCGGGGACATTTTGTTTGGAGAAACTGCAAATAAACACGCGCAGGAAATGCGTATGAAAAACAAGTTGTACGCTTGCTGGCTGCCCCTTCTAGCTTCTTTGCATTCTCGTTTAGTCTGGTTTAGCAGATGTCTATGTCGAAAGCAACTTAATAATTTTTTACTATTTTTACAGGTATAATTTAGCAATGGTAAATTCGAGAACGGTACATTAGCTGCTGAGTAAATAAAGAGCGTCGTGCCTGGCATTCGACCCATTTACAGTGTATGTTGGAGTCTGGGGCCCAGGCCCGGTTCAGCTGGCACCATCTTGAGACCTCAGAGCAGCATGGAGCCTGTCCAGACATTCTTGCTTAAACACTGTTTTTGCGGCATTACGTGCCCGGCCACTCTGCCAGATGACTTCCTGTGGCACAGTGGGGCTGGTGGCTCCCTCTCTGGTTCCCCGGAGAGGAACTTAAGCTGTGTCTTGAGGGGCCGAAATTCCTCCGTTCTTTTCTAGGTTCCAAAGGTTAGATGATTGGACCAGAAGAGCAGTAATTGGTGCGGGCGTGGCTCGGCCCTTAACTTATTTTGAGGTGTTCCATTTTCTCTTTCGTCTTTCCCTCCGTCCCTCGGGGCTCCGGCCTGTTGCATTTTCCACAGCCAAAATTGAATCACATTTATTATTAGATTAGGCACTGGGGTTATTTTTCCCTTAGCAAGGTGCGTAATTGATTTGCAGCTGTACGATATCAGTTACACTGTAGTCCTTCATATGCAGATAGCCTTGACAAAGTCAGCCCATAAACAAATGAGACCTTGAGGTATCTTTCCTTGTCTTTTCATGGAGGATAAAAGGACTTTGGTTGTCTGACTTGGTAACTGGTGATTTGTGACTTCCCATAAAAGACTTTGGACCAGAGGCTGGAGAGGATAAAGTGACCTGGGGTTGGGTACGAGTGATTGTTTCACCAACATCTACCTCAATGTTGGCGAAGTAGCAGTATCTGAATGACCATCACCTCAACTGGGTGTGGAGCCCATCGTGCTTCTCTGGCAATATGAAGGTCACATCTGTGTTGTTTGTTTTAATTTCTTGTGCACAAAATGTGTAATCAGCTCGGGCTGATTGGATGTGACCTGGCTAAGCTAATCGCTGGTTGGGCCATTTGTCGGAGGCTCAGCCAATGTGCTTTCAGTCGTTGGCTCCCTATGAGGAAGTTCCTGGGGTATAAACAGTTGGTGCTAGATTAATGCTGCTGTATGCAAACTTTTCCACGACCGCAGCTAGATTTCGTCATTAGCCTGTTGGTCAACATGCTAAACATGAGGTGTGACGTCCCTCTGTAACAGGCTAATGACATTGAGGTTCTCCTCAGTGTTTTAAATATACTGCTGTACCTGCAAGGGTTTTAGGCATACTGATGGACATGCAAAACACAAGGGACGTTTTTACAGCAAGCCTGTCCGGTAGATTTAATGTGTCTGCCTTATCCACAGGATAGTACAACTCTATAGATTACTGACAGCCAGGGCACCCAAAGGTCATTACCGTCTTCATATAATTGCTGTGCCTGAGCCAAATCCATAAATTAAGGCTAGATCGAAGTCACCATCTCCGGTGCATTCTTTGTCGATGTAACACCAAAAGAGCTTTGTCATCTGTCATTTTTCCTGATCGGCAGCCCGCGGGTCACCTGGAAACTGGCAATTTATGGAAACTGATGCGCCAAAAGCCAGTGTTGGCGTTCTCACGCTCGTTTGGCGTAAACGTTGCCATGGATGATCTTCTGGGATTACAGTGTTCACCTCTGTGATTTTGTAGGCAAATTGAAAATAATGACGTGCGCATGAGGTGAAAGATATTGTCCTCGGATTCAGAATGATTGCCTCCTAATGATATGTTTTAACATATAACATAGGCTTAGCCAAGGATAGTTTGTGGCTTTTTAATTTGTTAAAACAGGCGTGGTACTAATCTGGACAAATGTATGGTTCCTCTGATGAGTGCATTCTGGGTTTCTTACGAAGGAAAAATGCTGCCTAGACACTGGTTATAATCACAGGGGTTCCTCGTCCAGCTGTGGCCTAGTTTGGCCCAGTGAGCCGGAGTCCTCTGTAAGGACTCTGGCTTGTCATCGTGGTGCGTCATCGTCGCCCGTGGGTTTGTGTGTCTGCGAAGTGTTTGAGAGGTTTGCCTTGCAGATGGTAGTAGGGCGTAGAGTGAGGCAATATGTGAAGCTTGACCACACTGCGGCGCTGTAGAGCTGGGAGGAGGCGCTGAACAGTACTGTACATCTGATCGGGCAGCAAGTGGGCGGGGCTAGAAAGCATAAATGATGATGGCGTGATGAACAGCCACGACAGATCTCGCTCCCAGGCGCACTTATCGGTTTTGTTTGTCCTGCATCTCCCAGGGGACATTAAGGGCAGCGGTGGGGGTCGGGTGGGGGGGGGGCTAGACTCCCTGAGCATCAGATTTAGTGCTTCTTAATCACCTTTGTGACTCGTTCATTTCCTGACGGGCTCTGCTGTGCAGCCGACTTGAGTCTCATTACAATATGGTAACAAGATGCTAGCAGCAGTAGACCAGACTGAAAGCATACAGAGAGCTCACCGCAACGAGCTGGAGAAACTGGTGAGACGGACAATGCGGGGGAAGATCTGGAAAAGGTCTGAGCCTGACGTGAGGCGGGTAGTGAGCCCCTTTTGGGGTGGGGGTCTGATGGTGAGGATGCACGCGCAGCTCGTTTTGGCCATCAGGACACCATGTTTGTGTCACTGTGCCCGACAGCAGTCCCGTCTACACCATCTGCTCCATGCATCCAGTGCTTGCCCTCAGATCGATCACGTCTAAAAGATTAGATGAGCTTGGGATGCAGAACTCTGGAAAGTTATACTGATTGATCTGTGCTGGGTTTTTTATTAGCATTAAGCGGGCTGGTCCTGCAGCTGGCAGTTTTGCTGACTTATCAGCCTGAAATGCACACCAGATCTGAAAGAAGTGGACTTTGGCTCCTTATGCAGTGTATTTTGTTGCCCCCTCCCCCCCTCCCTCCAACACCCCCCTCACTCCACCCGTTTTGGCTCGTTCCCAGCGTGAGTGATCCAGCAAACTTTCAAGCGAGAGAGAACAATGGTGTGGCAGAAAAATGTCACCCAGCCAGCTGAACTGACAGACGTGCTCTTTTCATGTCGAGTTTGTTTGTCATGGCGACGTAAGGTCGATGATTCTAATGAATAGTGACTATTCTTACAAATATTAGTGTAACAATTTGGTTTTTATTTGCCCTTTACACAATTTTAGGGCCTGATCTGATTAACAAACAATGATATAATATAATAATAAATAATATTGTAATAATAATAAATAATATTGTACAGTACCCACTAAAGCATTTCTCTGAGGTCTCCCAACGCAAGCCCTCCTGACAGCTGAGTCAGCTGTCGTCCAGTCCAGCGTTCGATAAACTAACCACTTTGCTGCAATATCTTTTTCACGATGGCTTGTCTTTGTTGAAGTATCAGTAAACTTTGGCACTGTTTGTCCCTTAAAGGTGCCCGTACCTGGGGGTGCACCTGTCCCCGGCGATCCCAGTGTTTGCCGTCCTGCTCTTCCTCTTTGTCATGGCCGTGCTGCTGAGGACAAGTTTCAGTGACCCCGGGGTGCTGCCACGGGCGCTGCCGGAAGAGGCTTTTTTCATCGAGATGGAGATCGGTGAGTTAGCGCCCCCCTCAGGGCTCTTTCTGTTGCACAAATGGCTGCCTTGTGTTGACCTATTCCCCCTATGCCCCCGCCCCCCACCAAACTCCTTCATTGTGCCCAGGAAGCACTCAAAAACATCCACTGAGAGGTTCATCCTTAGGTCTGATGTTTAAATCCAGTCACTTTTGGAATGAATGAAGCTTTATTTGGCATTAGTACATGTACAGCTCAGTTCTAATGTGTTAGTTCTCAAATATACCATCATGCTCTGCTTTTAAAGACAAACATACACAGACATGTAGAGGTGGGGGTGAAGTTTGGGGTCTGAGTGCAGGGTCAGTCACCCATCCAGTGCAACAGACCATTTTTTGGGGGGTGGAAGACCTTTCTTATGTTGTAATTCCATGCAGGACGGGATTCAAACCTGCAACTTTCCATTCAGAGGCAGAGACGCCTAACTTGTCGAGCCACACACTGCCCCCCGCAGGAATGTGGAAGATTAAATATTGACAGGTTATTCATAAGTAGGTCAGAATAAGAGTTCTAAATGCCTGTGCACAGTCCGAATATTTGCCCCATGCCTTATGACTTGGTTCATTGCCGTATGTGTATTTTTACCTGCTGGCTGGGAGGTTTGTGCTGACGGGGGTAATAAGGTGCCTGTAGTGAGGTTTCGACCATCTCCACCATTTCATGCAGCGCAATACCTATTAAAATGGTGTTAAAATAGCAAACAAATAAAAAAAAAACATTTTCAGTGACTATTATATATACTCCGTTGTATGAATACTGCCTGCAAGGCTTTCAAAGCACGGGCAAATCAGGACATGGGTCTGTGTTGCCTATGGGTGTGACGCTTGACGTCAGCTTGTCTTTAGATTAGGAGGGTGTGATTGTTTGATTTCAGTTGGCTGGTTTTCTTTATAGCTGTAGAGCAAAGCCAGACTGGCCAAAATATCCCCAGGCCTGGTAAAGCTTGTGCATTAAAAGAGACAGTTTGTTGGTGGGGCTGTCAGCTATGCAGTGTTGGAATACTCACCACGCAAATAGAGCACTGAGATAATCTGCTGGGGTGACCGCAGGACCGACTCGGCCCACCCCTGCTTCCCAGGACTTTGGCACGAGTGCTGGGCGACTCCCTTTCCTGATGTGTCTCCAATGCACTTTGCTCCCTATAGAGGCAGCCAGTGGGAGCGTCCCAGCGGGGCAACGCCCACCCCCTCGCATCAGGAACGTTCAGATCAACAACCAGATCGTGAAGCTGAAATACTGCTACACCTGCAAGATCTTCCGGCCTCCCCGAGCCTCACACTGCAGCATTTGCGACAACTGCGTGGGTGAGTGTGGATCCCGTGAGCGTGCTCAGCTCCGCCCCCCTGCCCTGGGCGCCGCCCACAATTGGCAGCTGTAAGTTACTCCTGATCACATTATCCCAGCTGTCAAATCTATCAGAAAACAGATTTTTATTTTTTTTTTAAAACATGTTCACCTTACATTTTAGATATTTTTATTAGAAGTCCACTGAAAGTTGCCTTTCAGATGTAGGTTATTTTAATCAGGTGTTACATAAAGTTTGCTTTGTTGCAATGTTCTCGCTGAGATGAGATGAAGCTGATCTCGTAACTCCGCGTGCTGGCAGAACAAAAATCGGCCGCATGGTAATGCCAGTGGAATGCGCTTTTACCTGCGGTGACACAATAGCCTGCTTTGTGCGCAGCTGCGCATCGGTCTGACGGACGTGTGATTTCACCGCCTTACAAGGCGCTGACTCAGAACAGACTTTGATCACCGGCCTGCTTTTCTCCCGAAAGCCCGTCAAGGCTGAATATATGAGAGGCGCGAGGGCAGGTGCGTTGCGCGACGCGGCGCTGCCTTGCGCACGGCCACGTCGCATTCAACGCGAGAGGATGAGTCTGCTCGGCCTCCATGGCCGGGGCTGTACCTTCATCCTCCTCGGGCTCACAGTCTGCATCCTGTCTGCACGCCGCGCCCTTGCGATTCGCAGCAGTGATTCACATCAGCAGCAGCGCATGCTTGTCGGTCCTCTCAGCTGCATTTGCAGAGCTGCCGCAGCGGCGGCTGCATTTTGGTGTATCGTGCAGCTTGTATTATTTGGACTGTCTTGTTCTTGTGCACTGTACACTGTTTTTAACCCTTTTCCCGTGATAATTTCCCCATGTGAAATTTGCCTACCGTTTAATGATGCTCTGGGGTCAAATTGACCCCAAACACGGGGTAGGGGTTAATTCTGCTTTCATTCAGTCAATCAAATGAAATATTTAGTTAGATTCTTTATTTTATTTTTTAATTAATTTTATTTTATTTAATTTTTTTATTGATTCACTCCTCCAGTACTTATTGTTCTGTGCTTCTTCTCGACTGTTCCTTTTTCCTGCTGTGTACTACCCCATAGAAAGGCAGTTTCGTTTCACGTGTGTAAAATGACAATGAGTCGCCTCGGCTGGCCTGTAGGTTGGGAAGCCCTGAGATGGCCCAGGAGAGCCGCACGCCTCCGATGTGTCTGAAGAACGTCGTGGAACGGCTCTCTGTGTCTCGGTGTTTGGCCCCCTTTCTGGGTGCTGGTTCTGGCCCAGTTCTGATCTTGGGCTATTTCAGGTCCTTCCCGATTTGAGGTTCTGGCCCAGCTCACGCTGCAGCTCGCAGCTTCCTGTCCATGTGTTCCAGATCGCTTTGACCACCACTGCCCCTGGGTGGGCAACTGCGTGGGCAAGAGGAACTACCGCTACTTCTACCTGTTCACGCTGTCGCTCTCCCTGCTCACCATCTACATCTTCACGTTCGACATCGTCCACGTGGTGCTGCGTGAGTGTCGTGGGTGGGGGGGGGGGGGGCACCCGATTAACAGATGAGGGGAGTTGCCTTGGAGATAAATGGAGTAATGGTGCACGTGGTTGATTGATTTGTGGGGGAGCGGGAAACATGACTTGGGGCTGAGGGGTCCGATAGACCAGCTCCTGGGGGATGTTGGTGCTGTACCCCTGAGGAAATTATTTTACCTTTTGTGGGAAAACTTCAGAGTGATAAACTTAGGTGTCAAGTTCCTCATCCAGCAAGCCGGAAATAAGGAGTAATCATGTCAAGTAATAATCCATCAGTGGGGAACCAGGTGCAATATAATAGCTGAATCCAATCAGGAAGCGAGAGTTGGGTAGCATTATATCTGCTGGGACAGATCTACTATTTACTGAAGCTCTTCTGCCCTGATGGGTTGGCGGGGTGGGGGGGGGAGACGGACACACAGACTCTGGCACAGACTTTTCTTGTGAAGGTTGCGGCTGCCTGCTTTTCTGTCCATTACTTTTTAAGGTCAGTAATAGGAGGATTGTGGAGGTGGTGGGGGTGATGGGGTCTCTCAGCATGTGAGGGGTGTCCGTATTCCTGCGTGTCCTCGTCTGTCCTCAGCCTGTCCTCATCGTCCCCACAGGGTCGCTGGAGTCCGGCTTCGTGATGACCATCCAGGAGACACCTGGGACATATCCTCTGATTACCTGAGGGATGCTGAAAGAGACAGTTTCCATGGCAATTTATCTAGACCAGCCAAGGAAATGGACAGCCTTAAGTGTCGCTGGTTTAATTTTCTAATTAAGATGTACTTCAGAAATTAAGCAGATTTTATAAGGTATATAAGGAGATGGTTAAACAATAGAAAATGGATTTCTGGATATATATGAGAAATAGATTTAGGATTTAGGACTTTAGGGTTTATCTTTATCTTATATGTCTCACTTAATATTAAAGAACATTTTGGACAAGTGGACAAGACTGTGCTGTGTGCCCCTTCTGTGTTGTAACTGCCTTGACCGCCGCCTACTGTGCTGGAGGTGGTGATCTGCTTCTTCACATTATGGTCAGTAGTGGGCTTGACTGGCTTCCACACCTACCTGATAACCCTCAACCAGACCACCAATGAGGATGTGAGTATCCTGATCATGTGACCCCGAGGCACGGGGGGGGGGGGGGCCCCGGGGGGGGGGGGGGGTG
>JAODKL010000002.1:18782513-18796861 GCA_026780765.1 Petrocephalus schoutedeni | reverse complement strand
TGTTCCTGCCCGTTTGTCTGATAAGGACTTGGACACTGGCTGGCAGACAGAGGGGGCCTGCCCCCCCCGCCCCCTCCCTGTGTCCGCCTCGGCTCCGGGTGACCTTGCCTCGTGGAGTGTCTGTTTAGACGGAGGCCCTGACAGCGCTGGGTGTTATTTATGTCCTGGAGCAAATTGCTGCCTGCCAGGATTTGGCCGCAATTGCTTATCTATTTATGTCTCTCTATTTTAACCCCCCCCCTCACCAACACACAAAAAAACAAGAGAAACAGGCACCAGCAGATTGACCGGGGGCGCTACTGTGCCCATCTCGTATGACTCTAATAATAAACACTCCCACACCCACCCTGTGCAGCTCTGCCAAGCGCAGACCGATGTGGTGCGGGGTGGGGGGGGGGGGACAGGGGCATGGCCCCATCCGGCATCTCTAAGGACGCCCGTGAATGCTGGGTCCTTCCAGCAGGTATCTGCAGCTATCTGCCGCGTTGCCGTTCTGCCTCTGGCACTTCCAGTCCGCCGTCTGAGGTCCTGTCTGCCACGTGGGTAACATCCACCCACACTCTGGGCCACACAACTCTCTAGATGCCCCTGATGTTCTTGTAGGTCATTTGTGACTAAGAGGGAATGACATTCAAAAAAAAGCACTGAGTTGGAAGCCACATCTATTCCTATTCGCTGAATAACTGTCTCTTTTCTCTTAAATTGTCATTTTTGTACAGATCAAAGGCTCTTGGACGGGGAAAAACCGAGTGCAGAACCCCTACAGCCACAGAAACATCATCAAGAACTGCTGTGAGGTTCTGTGCGGACCTGCCTATCCCAGGTACCCCCCCCATTCCTTATGTGGCCCTGCCTATCCCAGGTACCCCCCCACCCCCATTCCTTATGTGGACCTGCCTATCCCTTGCTTCCGCTCTTTCCTCATTTGGACGCACCCCCAGTCCCTGTCTGTCACTGACCCCCGTCTCCTACCCGCCCCACTCCACGCGACCCTGACCTGCTTGTCATTTCGTCTGTAGTGTGCTGGACCGCAGGGGGGTGATGCCAGAAGAGACGCCTGCTGTCCCGCAGGAGCCGGAAGCCAAGAGCGCCCCTCAGCCACAGACCACTGTAAGCACCCCGTCGACGTGATCTGGGTTTGGTCTCATCATCGGGTCCAGACAGAACCAAACAGCTCCAGCCCAAAGGCTCCAACGTCAGAGAGCTGTGCTGGGGAGGGGTTCAGTGCCATGTGAGGAGGGGTTTACTGAGCCTTCAGTGTGCTGTGCTTTGTCTGCTCTCCAGAGAACCACAGCCCCCCTCATCCCCAACGAGCACACCCCCGACGACACCAAGCCCAACATGGCCGCCACCCCCGAGGAAGAGAAGTGGCGCCTCCCCCAGGACACGCCTCTCCCATTGGCGGAGCCCGGCGCGGACCCTGGCCCTGCCCCCCAAACTCCCCAGTAGCCACGCCTAGCGATGGATGGGGCGGGAGGGATCCGGAGAATCTCAGACAAGCACCACTGACGGTGTGAGGGGGGGCCTGCCGGAGCGGGCCGAGAGCAGGCGTGTGCCCCCACGTGCCGCTCTAGGCCGCTTGCCGCAGGAGGAGGGTGACTCACCCGGGTTTCCATCTGCTAGAGCTTTGCATGAAAATATACAAAGAAGAGAAACAGCATAGCAGATTCCTCTGCGGAAGCCGGCTGTGTGTGACCCGCTCTGGGGCGGCCGCGCTGCTGTCGGTTTCCTGTGTACTATTCTGTAGTGTTGGGCTTTGGTCACTCATAAGCACGGCGTCGGCGGCTGGGAAAGGCCTGAGGCCCCCCCCCCCACACGCCAATTTCCCGGCCGTCTCCGCGCATCCCAGCGGGAGACCGGAGGGCGGAGGGAGCCGACACCTCATCGCGCCACCGCCCGCTTCCGTCGGCCATCTGCCGTCTCGGCGGTCTCCTCCACGTCGCTGCGACGCCCCCTACTGCTTCCCGCCCGGCGCTGTGCCCGCCCACGTCTGTGCCCAGGGTCCCCGCCACCGTGGGCCAGGTGGAGTGGGACGGGGCCACAGAAATTGTGCCTCTGAGAAAACGTGATTTCCGCACACGTGAAACGCAAGGGAACCTAACAGCGCTGCACCGTGGGTTTCCGTTTCCGTGTTCAGAATAAGAGCAAATCAGTGGAGGGCTGCCCCTTTCTAAACAGAGAAGGGAAGGGCTTACAAAAAGGAGGATTAAGTGATTGTATGACTAATGAAACTGGGGAAGTACATAGCGAAATGCTACCAGATTATGGTTCCTCCGGACAATGTCTGGGTTCTGTAAACTGTAGCATCAGATTTCCAGTTTGACCTGATTGACCTAAACTTTGTCCCCCCACCCACAAGCGGCCTTCAGGAGCTGAAGGCCTTGTCCCACTGTGCTCTCTGTCCCCCTGATCTGTCACCTTTTTTCTGAAAGCCTAAATGAACGAAGCTGCAGGCAAACATTGACTGTGTTTATTTGCATAGTTAAATTGAGCACGAATTAGGCGATCCAGGCCGGAACCGTCATGTTTGTTTGCATAAGCTGGTTACTAAGACACCATCACACAGGGCTTGGATTACAATGACGATATAAATTCAGTGATATAGAGCCTGTATAAATCCTATTTATATTTACTTTTCTTTGTATGACCGTCGTGATTGTGTTTTCTTTTACTTGCCTGACTTTTTACATGAATGAGTGGTGTATGTTAATTAAACCAGACTTGTCGTAATACCTTGCAGTTGAGGTGTGGATCTGTGTCAGAGATAAGTGTTCGCTGAAAGATGCAGGAGGGACTGAGACAGAAATTTGTGTCTGACCTCAGAAATGAAACGTTGTGGCAACAAAATTCAATTTAAAAAGGATTTTATTAAAAAAAAATAAAAATACATTCACAAGGTAAAAAGTCTCACCTGTAGGACTATTCTATAAAGGTGATCTGTTTCAATACAAACACAACAATTATTCACAAGGTAAAAAGTCTTACCTGTAGGACTATTCTATAAAGGTGATCTTTTTCAATACAAACACAACAATTAAAAACTGAAAACTCATTAAACACTGGAGTAGAGGAGAGTGCAGAAATGATGCAGTATGTAGAAGAACATAAAACATTCTGGGTGCTTCACGTTGAGAAGGTTTTAAATGCTCACACTCGCTTGCTACTGAAACAGACCCCTCTGTATCATGTCTGGGGAACAAAGACCAGCTCATCGCACGGTAAGTATGGTGACTTTACAGCATTTCTGCATGGACATCCATGGTTATCGAGGAAAGTTTACCTTTAGTTTTCAAGCTGGTTGCTACATCACAAGCCAACCAGATGGACTAAGACTGAGGTTTGCGGATGCTGTTAGTCATTGGAAGCGTCACTGAGCCACGCAGCCTCATGGCTTGAAAGGAGCTGTCAGTGGCATGAAGTCAAGCACAAGGACAGGCGAGGGAGGAGGACCTTTGGCCTTGAGCGCAGACTGTACATCCAGTGTGGCTTTTCGCAACCAGTTCTGCTCCATCGGTAAATTGGTAGGTAAGAGAATGTGAGGCCCGACTCACCTCCCCTAGGATGTGTCTTCTATTGTTAGGTCCTGCAGCAAGTTCTGGGTGTCGGCAAGGCCCACTTCCACCTCCTGAACTGCCTCTGGCTCCTCTGTGTCCACTGCCGGCCCCGTGTCCGCCTCCTCGCGCCCGTTCTCCAGGTTCTCGGTGCTCTCGAAGCAGCCCGAGTCCCTGGGTGTGGCCGTCTTCTCCTCTACGTCAGCATCATCTCCCTCGCAGTCGGCTGGTGGGGGGTGGGGGGTGTTAGTGCTAGTAAGGCAGCACCCTGGGTCTTAGCATGTCCTCTGCTGTCTCTCCCTAACCCTAACCCCAATGGCGCTGATATTGTGTGGTTAAAGCCAAAACTCATGCATCCTGTGTTCACACAGCCATGCATTACCGGTGCATAGTGGGCCAGGGCCTGACTCAAGGCACAGTTGCGGGCAGAGGGTGCGCTGTCCATGCACGGCAGGGCCAACACAGCTACACGCTAGGGGCAATTTCTAGCTGCATGTCTTTGGACTGTGTGAGGAAACCCTGGATCTGAGCCAACCGCCCTAACTGATAAGTCTTGTGTTTATGTGGCATGGAAATATACAAAATATGACCCACAGGTTCATGTTAGTGGAAACAGAAGGCCATGCCGGGGGCAAAGGTCACAGAGAGTCTCTAAGCAGGATAGACCGGCTGGCACTGAAAACGTGCTCTTTATAGCCTGGATTATGGGATTGTTTTCTACAGTAATAGTTCAGTCATCAAAGGCAGTAGAAATAACTTCTATTTTAGATGCGTCAGTGAGTGGGCAGCCCTCAGCCGAGGGTCATATGACTGCGTGTGTGGCGGCACATGTGTGGGCTTACAGTCAAACAGCATCTCTGCAGCGTTCAGAATCTTGGCACGGAGCTCTGGATCTGTGATGTTCAGCTCGTTGAGGTGGGATTCCTTCAGTTCCCGGAAGTGGTCCAGATCCTCAAAATGCATGGAGAGGAGGGCGTTGAGGTCCTTTGGGGGTTGGGAGGAAGGGGGGAGGAGAATGGGGAGTGGCAGAGAGGGACACATGGTCAGCTGGTCCGGTATGTAGCCTAAGGCCTTGTATTTACAGGGCAGCCAAGGAGAAGGGGCTGAGGAGAATGGGGATTATACTCACGGTCAGGCCAGTCTTCTCCAACATCTCCTTCAGGGTCTTCGGTCTGCACCGCTGCTGATTGATGTGGCTCCGCCTCTTCTGGGGCGGCGTCACCTCATCCGGAAGGATGGTGACATAGATGAACTTGAAGGAGCCCACCTTGTTGTTGAGCTTTCCAGTCCAGGTTCCCACCGGGGGCTTCTCGATGATGTCGATGATGTCACCTTTCTGCAGGGACAACGGCACTAGTACCTCACGCTGTCACTTTCCACACCTCGTTTTTCTTTCCTCAGTTGGGTTTTGGTAAATGATGTGAAGAATGCGAGACCCATTTAGAAACGGCAGCGTAACATTCGGGAAGGGCTACTTCACAAAGCAGCTCTATCTCTGTGTTGCTATAGTCAAATCAGCTGTATCAGCCACTGTCGTCCTGACAATCACGAGACACTGTTGCTGCCGGGCTCTCACCTGCAGTTTGAGGGACTCTATGTCGTAGGGGCTAGGCGTGAAGTCGGTGTGCACGCGGGCGCGGCCACAGAACGGCCCGCTGTAGGCGCTGTCTTCTAGCCGCATGCTGTCTCTCTGGCTGTAGCCACTGTCCAGGCTCTGCCTGTCACCACCTGTAGGGCGCCGCACATGTGAACATGATGCCCCGGCGCACCTTTTGGTCCACATTTACAGTTACTCCCTGTGAAACTAACCTAGAATTATATCATCCACTAAGGCAGGGGTGTCCAATCTTATCCACAAACGGCTGTTGTGTACGCAGGTTTTCAGGATAACCTTTTTATTTCAGCTGTTCATACCCAGGTGTGAGGACCCTTCAGCCAATCAGTCCTCTAATTAGTAACCTAATTAGGGAGTTGCAGCGAAAACCTGCATACACAACGGCCCTTTGCGGATAAGACTGGACACCCCTGCTCTGAGGTCATAATTGATGAACATGTGAATGATGGTCAAGCCCCCCTCCTCACAGATCTTCCCCACTTACAGCCAGAGAGCTGGCGGGACAGGGCTGAGTGTGTGCAATCATCCGACTCGCTGGAGCACATGGAGGTCCGCTGCCCGGAAGTCAGGTCTGGGGCCCAGTCGCTGGACGCGGGTGACACGGGGCTGTCTTCGCCGCTCTCCACCTGCAGCATAGCCATGTCCGCGTAAGGCGACTCAAATTCTCCGATAATCCTTTGTGGGTGTTGTGACTCAATTCTACCACTAGGGGGAGTTGTGCACCTTATTTTTCTATTATTACTATTTTTGCTGCTACTGACTGTGGTACTCCTCTCTCGTCCTCTAATTGCTTGTCAGATCATCTCTCACTCAAGGCCCCCAGTTTCATTTTGTAACATCATAATACGTCAAACTATTCCTCTGCATATTATTACCCGTTTTACATATTATTGACATATTATTGATTGATTGTACTTTGATATTGTTGGCTATGTGCCGTTACTGAGGAACTCTAGGGTGTCTTCTCAGTGTTTGATCACTTGTCACATGCTTTTTTCACATGCGCACACACCCCTTCCTCCGCTAGGGCTTTCTGCACCATCTTGGATGTCTTGCGGGTCATGGTGCGTGTGATGACCGCACGCCACTTCTTCCCCAGCTTCCCGCTGCTCTTCCCAGGATCATCCAGGGGTACGTCCTCCACCAGCTGCGAAGACACCCAGAATGAGATTCGGGGAAGTCAAAGATCTAGTAAGACTAAACAAATACAGGCTGCATCCTTGTAAAGCCCCATCCCCAGGCTGTACCTGATCTTCCTAAACACCTGCTCCACGTTCCTGCTCTGCCTATTCCTCCCGCAAATCTGCTCTTCTCACCTAGCCTATGTGCCTCTTGTACCACTTCCCCATGCGACCTGACAAGGCCCGACTGACTAAAGCGTTTGATCCAGAGCGAGCGTGCAAAGCACAACAAATGGGGAACCTCAAATGAATTAGAGAGCCACAGAACCTAACAGCTTCGTCTCGGCGCGTGAAGTCAGACACGTTCAGAGGGATTTCACCGGTGCCGTCAGAGGGGCACTGCCCTGGTGGTGGGGCCGTCTGGCAGTCTGCTAGCCCAGGTCGAGTCCTCACACAGGCCTTGGATGGCTGCTTGCAGTGCAGCCACCCCGCTGGCTTCCTGACACACATCTGAGTTCACAGATCCTATGGCCTCCTTGGCAGTTCTTGTCACGCCAATAGACTGGCTGTGAGCTCCCTGCCAGCAGCCCTCTCAGAGCCCCAGAAACACCACGCCCCCAAGTGGCGAGATCTTGAATGCATTTCAACTCACAGACCTGCTGACACACCGTCTGGCCTGATCCCTGGTGTGGTTTTTGTCTCACGCGCATCAGTGACAGCCATGTCACTGAGAGTAACAGCGCGTGATGGACCAACTGGGTGTGGCATTCATCTAGCATGCTGTGGCGGATTTTGTCTCCATCCGCTTACGGGAGGATATCCTGTTTCTTATAGCTACAGGGGGCTACTTCCCCCCTGCTCACAGACTACTACAGTGCCATTTTGGGGGGTATGAGCGAAGCAGTAGGCCCTGTTTTCAGGAACCCTCATGCCAACTGCCCCTGCTATTTGGGGAAGGTGAGCCCAGTCTAACTTCCCCCTGCTTTAAACATAGACCTGTAAAGCCGGCTGATTACAGATTATAATCAGAGAAGATGGCGGTTGTCCGAGGCCCTCTGACGCCAGCCACATGCGTGTGCGGGCGGGGGGGATGTGCAACATCCTGCTCAGGGGTCTTGGTGTGATGCTCAAGTACCAATGATTTTTTTTACCAGTTTTGTATGCTGGGGGAAATGCTTTTGACCAACAGCATGGTGACAAGTGTACACTACCTCACCAAACGTATTGGGACACCCCTCCGAATCATTGAATTCAGGTGTTACAATCGCGTCCATGGCCACAGGTGGATAAAATCAAGCACCTAGGCATGCAGACTGCTTCTACAAACATTTGTGAAAGAATGGGTCACTCTCAGGAGCTCAGTAAATTCAAGCGTGATACAGTGATAGGATGCCACCTGTGCAATAAGTCCATTTGTGAAATTTCCTGACTACTAAATATTCCACGGTCAGCTCTTAGTGGTATTATAACAAAGTGGAAGCTATCAGGAACAACAGCTGCTCAGCCACAAAGTGGGAGGCCATGTAAAATCACAGAGTGGGGACAGTGCATGCTGAGGCGCACAGTGTGCAGAAGTTGCCAACTTTATGCCGAGTCAATAGCTGCAGACCTCCAAACTTAGTGTGGCCTTCAGATTAGCTGAAGAAGGTGCATCCTACCCTTATGTCACAAAGTGCAATGCAATGTGTCGGATGCAGTGGTGTAAAGCACACCGCCACTGGACTCTAGATCAGTGGAGATGTGTCCTCCAGAGTGAGGAGTCACGCTTCTCTGCCTGGCAATCCAATGGACAATGCTCTCAAGTGCTGAAGCATCTGCTGCAGCAAGTGAAAGTTCATTCTTAGATGGATCCAAAATTGAAAGCATTATTATTATTATTATTCACGTCGGAAACCATGGAAACTATGTTTTTTTCTTCTTTTCCTTTCTTTTCTCTGGAAGCTTATAGTAGGGGGATGTTAGATTGGGCTCACCTGGCCTGGATTTGGCAGTTGCCAGGAGAATGGTACTTGCCTGACTGCATTGTGCCAAGTGTAAAGTTTGGTAGAGGGGGGATTTTGGTGTGGGGTTGTTTTTTCAGGGGTTGGGTTTGGCCCCTTAGTTCCAGTGAAAGGAACTCTTAATGCTTCAGTATACGAAGCCATTTTGGACAATTTCATGCTCCCAACTTTGGGGGAACAGTTTGGGGATGGCGCCTTTCTGTTCCAACATGACTGCGCACCAGTGCACAAAGCAATGTCTATAATCACAAACTTGCCATGGTTTCCGGTGTGAATGATAATAATAATGCTTCCAGTTTTGGATCCATCTAAGATTGAGTTTTCACTCGCTGCAGCGGACGTTTCAGCACTTGAGAGTGCACAGAGCCCTTAATGCTATTTGTCAGATAATACTGCAGGAACATTACACAGAAAAACTTATCAGTCATTTTGAGCAGCATTATTTCACTCGTAGCCACATTACTTTGCGGCTGCTATTTTTGTTTTTCTCTCAGTTTTGAGGGTTTCTCTCAGTCTCTTCAGCAGAAGGCATACTCACCGTTTCACCCAGGGTGAACTCCTTATCGCTCACCACAGGAGACGTCGGCTTGGACTTCATGAAGTCCTTGAAACTGCTGGACCTCTGCAGCGAGAGCTGAGGGGAGACAGACAGTCACGGGTCACAACAGAAAAGAGCAGCAACTGGGTCTCTGAGACCAAAAGGTTGCCTGTTTGACTCCCTATTTGTCTGTCAAATTCACTTGAACTGGTCAAAGGTCATTCTATGCTTGAGAAGGCAAAACGGCAGAGTTAACAATATCCCGCCTACCCAGGTCCAGGGGATGGGGGAGGATATGTATTCCCAGACCCTGGACTGGAGAGGACCCCAGTTGGCTCAGTCTACCAAGGGGGCCTAAGGTGACATTTTGTCAGTGGCCCAAGAATTCCATGCTACGCCCCTTCTTCTCCCTATTGCATGGTTATATCCTCCAGCCAGGGGTGCCACTAGAAGTTCTGGGCCCCATGAATGAATATTATATTGGGCCCCCATCCTAGACCAATTCAACTATGCTCCAAACTTTTTAGAATCTCTGTCACTCATGGGCCCTTGGAATTGTCATTACTTTCCCTTCCCTTGCCTTTATGGGGCCCCTGTCCGCAATCATTTATCCAGGCCAGGGTCACAGGTCACATGGTGCCTATCCCATTGATGCCAATTCACCTAACAGTGTGTCTTCGACAGCAGGAGTGAAACAGAGAACTTGGAGGAAACACACATGTACAACATGCAAGAGGATGATGCGCAAACTCCACACACATACAGCAGAGTAGGGATTCATACCCCGGGCTATGGGATTTTGAATACTCTTTCATGTCTGTCCACAGGTTCTCCCCTTAAGAAGCCTGTGGAGTTGTTATTTTACAGTGTTAGGGGGAATAAGATATTAGTAATGTGTGCTGGTTGGTGGGGCATTGCAAGCAGCTTAGGCAACGAGTCAGGCTGGTTCCACATGACTGATTCCTTGTCAACTAAGGGCACCCGACTCAGGAAATGCACGACTGTTGACAGCCTACTATAATGCTATGGGCACTTTCGGCTGACACACAAAAAAAAACGATTATCAGCAGAGAGTGAGCAAACTGAACTCGCTCTTATCATTGCAACCAAAACAGCATAAAACAACTGCTGAATATCTGGCTTGGGCTCCATTTTAGGGAATGCAGAATTTCATTTTTTAGTCACCTAGTCACAAAGCCGCCCGGCCCCTTGTCTCCGCCCACCCCTCCTATTGAAGGACTAACTGCAGGAAGTGGGAGGGACCTAGATCACAATCCAAGCCAATTTCTACTACAGTCACTACAGTGTCTAATAACTGTCTCTTTTTGACTGACGTCAATTACGCGAAATTCTCTTAAAAATTGTGACAGTGCACCCTGCCTGGTGATTGGAGGCCAACAAAAACCAATAAGCGCTGAAGCCAGAGGGCCGTGGAAGAAACTTTCTTTTTTTATTTAAAAAAGCACATCGACACCCCTCCTAAATGTGTAATAGTTCAAAAGCAAATAGTAAAAATCAGCAAAGTTCAATAAGTCAGTGGCTGAATGACTAAAAAATAAAATCTATAAGAAATATTGTAAACCTGGAACCGACACAGTTCTAAATAAATGACATTCTTGTGTGTGTGTGTGTGTGTGTCTAATATATAACTGTGTGTGTAATATATAACTGAATATGTGCTGTACTGTGGCTATCAGCAGAAAATGTGCCTACATGACACCCAGGGTGCCTCCTTATTGTCCAGCTAGTATCTGTGAGCCAGGAGCTCATACCGCAGATGTGGATTTTCTGTGTGCTGGCCAAACCAGTCCCTCAGTGTTCTGAGAAGCCGCCGCTCCTGCCTGTCAGATTGTGTGCAGCGCGTGGGCCGCCACACGCTCCCGATATGCATCACCGGCGCCGGGTCCGTCCAGCCGCAGGAAGCGGGTCAGCGGCTTCGGCTCTGCCTGTGACGCCATTAGCGAGTTGGGGAGATATTTTTTGGGGCCAAAAGCTGTTGCAGCTCGCTGACTAATATAGAGACACGGTGGTGGAGACCCGGCTTCACGGGCACTTATCTGACACACTGCTTTCAGGTCGCTTAGGAAAGCAAAAGGCCAGCCACTTTGCTGCATATTAGAAACTTCGGCAACTCTTCACTTTGAAGGGGAACGAGTAACTCAATATCTCAATTTTAATAACTCAGCACAAATCATGAGCAGATATCGTAATTGCTTGAAATGCATGAACCGTTATGAGTGATTAATGATGCACAAACATGGGATCAGTACGTAATGAACACTTAGTTGCTGGTCAAAACAGTAGTAAGAAAGAGTGTAGTACAACATTTTTTGTGTTACCGAAACTTGTATGCTTCACGATTTCATAGTCGTCAGAGATATCAAAAAATTACTGAGATATATAAGATATAATATACATCACATGGGATGGCATCCATGGATGTTTCTTTTATCTATACGTTTAAGACACTTTTGTCACAAGAAATGCCATTTGTGCACCTGGATTTTGTGGTGATTCAAGTGTGCAATGACTACAGTGACTGGAACCAACAACTTTCCAGTCACAAGTTCCTCAGTCACCATAGACCCTGAGCCCGAGCACCACCTCCCCCCCACCCCCACCTCACTGCTTAGGTGCAGCATCTCCCTTTGGAGCATCTGCCTGTGACCCTCGGCGTGAGCAGCGCCCCCTCCCCCCCCTCGCTGTTCCTAAGCCTCTCGTTGGCTCATCCCTCTCCCCACACCTTCTTCCTCACCTTCTTCTTCACCAGCGCCGGCTCCTTCTCGGACGCATTGGAGGATTTCCTTCGCAACATCTTTGCTGGCGAGGATGTGAGAAGATTCTCCAGATGCCTCACGCACCAGCGCTGATTTCGGGCAAACTGTGGTTTACGGTCCAGTACCTCTGTCCCGGTGCTGAGGCAGACGGATGGTGCGGCAGAAAGGCAGAGGGGGAAACTGCCAACAGCCCTGCAAAGTGCAGGGCGCAGAGTGGGAAGTCACATGACTGCGTAGGAGGAAGTTCCAAATGAAGTGCCCTTTTTGGGGCTTATAGACAGGAAGTAAGGTTTCGTTGCTGGGGCAGATGACAAGAAAAACAACATTATAATCCATCTATATAACTTTTTAATAATAATATCCAAATCAAAGCATTTTTTTCTAAAGAAAATTCAACCAAGGATTTTAAGTCATTTAGAAACAGTTAAGAGAATGTTATTATTCGCAATCAATAATCACGACCTTGCAAATCACCTAACAATGCATAAAATGAATAACTGTACCAATAGAAATAATTAAAAAGCCATCATATAGCAAATTTTAGTGGATAGTATGACTACGCACCTGCTTTGGTTAAAGGAAATTAAACTTCAGTAAAATAAGCTTATGAAGCAAGAACAGATACTAAGAAATTCATGAAACAATAACATGTGTGATTTGTTGAGTGGTGCTGGGGAAGAGAACACAAAGGACATTTCACAGGTCTGTGTTCACTTATTGCAAACGAGACAGCAGACAGGTACTCAACTGAATTTCATATGAATCTTCTCCAGCCCAGAGGCTGACGACAGTCTTTCAATATCGTCAGAATGAGGAGTAAGCAAGATGCTGAATCAGACGGCAAATGGCCATGAGGGCTGAGCTTTCCATTGTGTGCCCTTGACAGTGAGCTTAAAACAGAGACGGTTTTTTAAATGGGGGACCTTCATTCATCTGGTAACTTTGAAACTGCTTCTTGGAAACCCGGTTATGGTTTTACACTCTTCGTACCATCACACTTGCGGTTCAAGTTAAACTCAGGAAGTGCTTGAGATAAGCAGTGAAGCATGATTTTGGTAAAAAACAGACGGCTTTCTGTGCTTTGTGTGCTAAGCGCGGCATCTGTAGTTCGCATTCAGGGTTGCGTGCGGAGCTTTCCTGGACACGCACATAGATTTCTTTTGCAAGGGGTTGCGGCTGGGCCGAGGAATCCCAGCCTGGTCCAGCGTGAGCATCCTCCTGTGACATAATTAGAAACTAACAAATGATGATCAGTAAGTGCAAATGTGAAACTAGAGCTAACACTCTTGGACCCTCAAACCTGTCCGGAGGATGGAGTCCAGGTGCACCATGGGAAAGCCACCTATTTTTGCCAGTGTTGTTTTCAGGGCAGTTTGTGGTTAGATGCAATGTGGTGCTTCATCTTCTGGGCAGGTCACATGGTGCACAGTTGCCCCAGTTTAAAGAACACCAGCTTCCTGTGCCAACTTCTGGAGCAAAGGGGGAGGCTTCAAAGTTTTAACTCAAGCTAAATGTAAACAATCAACATTCTTATCACAAAAAAACGTGCATGAAAAGTCCTTCAGGTCTTGTGACGCTTCTTTGCATGACAGTGGCATACCACAACTTCGGTGAAACCTTAATCAATGAGTGATTAAGGTGCACCCTTTTCGAAAAGCAAAGCATTTATTGTACACACTATAGGAGCTCTACATGTCGTTCAGTTTTTGAAATACATAGTAAACTCACTGTTTTTCCCCATCTTGTTTTTTTTTTTTCCAGTACTGCCTACACCTCGTCTAGCAACACAGAGCTACTGTTACGGGCTTGATTCAAAACGAGAATGCATCATATAACGTTAGCATGCTGGGGGGGGGGGGGGGGGGGGCGGCAGCCAGTGGACCCCGGACCCCCAGGGCATTTCTCCTCCTGCTCTTTCTTGTCTTCTGCCTCAGTCCTTTTTCCTGTATGATGAACAGTATGATTTTAGTATCCATGTACTAATATGAATGCTAATGTATTGCCACACTCTCATGTTAAGTCTCTAGGGGACAATGTGTTGTTCAATACGACATACAAAGGTAACTTGAATTTAATTATTCAGGAAAGTCCTGTTCTTGATTTTTGATTTTGCCTGCTGAAGGATGTAAATGAGCGTGAGGCTCCAGCAATAGGCTGTACAGCCCGGTGCCTCTGCTGGCCGCATCTTTCGGTACCCTCCTCACCGCTCCATTACACTGGAGACCAAGCAGAGTGCTCTTACGCTCAGCTATGCTTTTTTCGCTTCGGTCGCTAGCAGATGCAGAATTAAGGAACTATAAAACGTGCCGGCTGCCTGCCTGTGTCATACGGATGACGTCTAAGAGACACCTGGCTGGTCCCAGTGCCCCCCCCCCCCCATGCCACGGGCAGTGCAGTAGGGGGGAAGCCAGTTTCCAGTTCTTAGGGAAATGGCAGCTGTCTTGAAACAACATCGGCTGCAAATCTAACATGGCAACATGAATGCAAAGCCTCTCTATATATTGTACTATATCTATACTGTACTATTATCCATATACAAGAGCATATTTCTGTCTGGTCATATCTACGTCCATGACTACACCTCTTGCTATTAGCTACATAGATATTAGCCAAACCGATGAAGTTAGTTAAATATATATATGTGCATGAAAATCATAAGGTATATATACAGTATATACACTCACCTAAAGGATTATTAGGAACACCATACTAATACGGTGTTTGACCCCCTTTCGCCTTCAGAACT